>CM049312.1:28545455-29145455 GCA_026874595.1 Sipunculus nudus
AGAGGAGGTTGCCAAGGCGATCGCGTTCCTGGCTTCAGAAGACGCGGCATTTATCAACGGAACTCTGCTTGTGGTTGACGGCGGCCGTAATCACGTGACACCATCCTTCGCTACAGGACCAATCTTGTAGAGAAGGAAAATTCCAACATTTATTCCCGTTGGCTTTAGAGCGCTTAGAGAATATTTCGTTCAAGAGCCCGATCAATTTAACTTGTGATCGAACTATATACGGTGAGGTTTCTTAATAGTCTGTTCCACTAACCCTGCACTCATGATTTTTCGCGATTACATCCAAAGACAAATACCATTCAATTGACGGCCTGGATGACAAATCTCCTATATATACGTGGTTCATGGCGTCCCTAACAAGTGACCAATGTTTATGGTTCAGGGATATGGTTATTACGTAACGGGTGACGTAACAGTGAAGGGCTTGCTTGAGACGAACACAAGCTTCACTTTGAACAGGGGTTGGTCCCGTAGATATTGGTGCCTCTTTTGTGCGAACGTTTATTATATGTCATCACTGTTCCCTTCCGTGTGTATTTCATAGGTCGTTAAGGAGATATCGTGACAGGATAGACTAATTACTCATATAATGGTTTTAAATAGTTTACAGGAAAATGACATAAGGTAGGCCAGTATTTCCAAAATAGTTAATTACGCGTTTTTCTTTTTCTGCCCTTGAGGCAACATGTTTTGGCATTCTTTGATTGTAAAAAAAAATATAATAATCGTGACATAACCTCATATTCTGCCATGTCATCATGTATAAGGTTTCGAATTCGAAAGCATTTACAAAAGGCATTCTAATCAGATGTGGAACGACAAAACAATTTTGGCAGTAAGTATGTGATGCTATATGTAGGTAAGACTCAGTCTATTGATAAAAATAGCATTAGGAAAAGGGTAGTATTAGTAGCCAACTGTGACTTTACCATCGGCCAATATCACATGTTAAAACGCATGGACTGTAACAAGGCAGTTTGTCATTCCATAGCAGTTTATGTGTAATCCATAAGCTGCGTATACACAGGTTTGAAACAAATGAATTGAATCTGAAACTGTAAATGTTCCTTTCTTATCACGATTTCACATTTCCGCTCGTTTTCTATTCATCCATATGTCAATGTATTAAACAAGCCCTGTTTTCTCTTACTAATGTTGGTATACTATGCTTTGGGACGTGCTGCTGTAAGACTTTGATACAAGGCAGTCACCAATGTATTCTAAAAACTGGACGTTGTATATGCCTTCACGCATAACCAGGTAGAATATAATGAACGGGAAATATGAATAAAATCGTTACTATATAGTTATACGAGTCTTCTTTATGATGAATGTTGAATATTAATATGAACGAGGTTTCTTTACTGGAACGTTTTAAGTTGCTAAAGTGTGATTTTTAATTTTAAGATATCAGTTGTATTAATATCGTTTTTTTATGTTCAATTGACTTTCTGTGAAAATAATTTCATATTGTATAAGCATGAACTTCATTTGTAGATCCCTACATGATTAGATTGCTTATCCGACAATGAATTCCTTATTTCTAATATCTGATTCATTCTCAATATTTACAATCTTGGGGATATCGCTGATAAAGGAATAATTCTAACACCGGGTAATGATGGAGCTGGTGAGGTATGGCACGGATTCCGAATCAACGCCTTTCATATTATGGGATGTATACTTTGGTAGCTTTTCTGTTTGTGAGGGTTTCAAATTTGCAATACGCGGTAAAGAAAGATTATCGCGTAAATCAAACATGAATACAAGGTTCTGTCGTGGAATTTAAGTTAAATAATATATATATAAATATATATATAAATATATATTTAAGTTAAATATATATATATATATATAGAGAGAGAGAGAGAGAGATAGAGAGAGAGAGAGAGAGAGAGAGAGAGAGGTATAATATATATTGTATCATTAAATATTGCTTTTGTAAATTATATCAGACCTTTCAAATTATCTGACATCAATGAACAATAATTTCAATTCCCTGGACGTTCCACTGGGTTACTCGTAACAAAGGATGCTGCCACGTGGACAACTGATCCGTTGGCAACTCCTACCATAATAGGCGTTGACAAATCCTACCATAATTGGATTTGTACTACGAGTGAATTAAAATAAAAGGATGTGTGTTCAATTACGACTGTATTTCTTAACCGTATATATATCTCCTTCGCTATACCCGCTGCTTTGTTTGGTAAAATTCTTTGGGTTTCATCAGCAGGGCTGATACAGGGCAAGGAATGGGATTCAGACTAATGCTAGCGTGGTATTTCATTTTGCATCCAACTCTAAGTTTCAAACCCGTGACACCTCACGTGTCATTATTTATACACAATGCGATACAACGCTCTCATCGGTCTAAATTCCAGGCAATGTGCGAGTATAGTGTTGAAATCCCGAAAACTTGCTATACAGAACAGCGGTTACAGCGAAGGAGATCTGGAACGACTGCAGGATATAACCTCTGCGTAAGGAATGCAGTGTACAATGTAAATAAATAAAGCATGTATTGTGAAGTACCTGATTAAATAAGTTCAAATTTCAGGCTTATGATATTTGAACAACGTTACCACATTTACTGCAACTGCAAATAGCGGAGAAATCGCTGTTACAGAATTAACAGAATGAGTTCTGTTTGAGTTTTTTTTTTTTTATTCAAAATGAACATCTTCCAGTTAGGCAGTGGTCGGAGGCCAGGACTACTTGCCTCGGTAGTCAAACCTTAAAATCAAAATTTGTTACGTTTCAAAAAACACCTTTGGTTACATTTCACATGCGCATGCTTTCAAAATATTATCTATTCCGTGAAGTTCTTACCACAAACATAAACTTTTACATTTCTTATCCAAGGTAATAGAATGGACTACATTTCCCTCATCACTGCAATTATACATACACCACCGCTCGTGTATTTAGAAACCTCGATGCATCGTGGGGTTTGAATTTCAATGCCCAAGAGCCCTTAAAAAAGTCGTTCTCTTGTGAGCCGGATTCTAATCAAAATGGTTCTATAGGCGCGTTGGATCTGACGGTTTTATTGGCAAGCATCGTAGTTTTTCATCTCCTCTCTGGCGATCCTTATATACCATGCTTATCTCCTCAGAATAAGATAACGTAATTAATCTATATTTAAAACCTGGTTGGTAAATGCCGATAACGGTCGGTCAGGTTTTTACGATATAACGTTAGGTGACCTAACTTAGGTTACCATGGTTTTTGGACTCCGTGAACCGATGACGTCACAACAGCACCCAGTGATCGTTTACGCTAGACACTAAGGGTGTGTTTTAGCGCTCTGGCCAAAGTTTGGTTGTTCGTTTGGTTACGAGCAAAGGCGTTCCGGTTCAGGTCTTTGGATGAACCAGTGGCCGGACAAAGCTGGACCAAGAGAGGTTGTTTGTTCTGCGCAGAAAAAATGTTATATAAGGCCCTCATACAAAATCAAAGTTCCTAGGCCATCACATCTCGAGACGTGGCCCAGTAACAAGCATTCATGTATTTAGGCATTGAGTGCAAACCCAGTCGCTTCAGGTCATTGTGCCTTAAAAAACACAAAACCACAACAAGCTTAATGAGCAAATTAAGATAAATCACCTTGTCTAGGGTCTTAAAATTTAATTGTTTACCAACTTTTTTCATGATAAAAACAACCGCGTATTTTGACGCTGATTTCGTCATTTCAGAAACGCAATTTTGTTTTTGGACCAAATAGCGTTTTAGTGCAACTCAGCAAGCAGGTTTTGTTCACAATCAACCAAACAACTCGTCAAAACGCACCCTCAGTTGCACCAGGTGACTGTCGTAATACTTAAACAAATACCGATGTGCTGCGTTGTTCACTGCAGTCATTTTAGCGGCATGCATCTCGTTGTTACATCACCGGTCCCTTGGCCGTTGACGGTGATATATGAAGTCGACCACCATCGACAGGAACGGTGGCTCCGTTAACAAAGGATGCATCATCCGAAGCCAGAAACGCGATCACCTTGGCAACATCATCCACTTCACCAATCCGACCAATTGGATGAATATACTTCTGCTCCTGGTTGTACTAAAATATAGAAATGTAAGAGACGTTATAGACTGATAACCTCTGACAACTTCTAAATTCTTAAGATGCATGTATAACCATATCCCTATATGTTTATGGAAGTCCATTTGAAACCTTAGAATGTACATGAGCAAAAGCACACATAATTCTATACTGACACCTTTGTTTCAAGTAATGACCACCAATGATCTGCGAAATGTTCATTTTCTCCAGGGCCATCAATAATGAGGGGATGGGGGGGGGGTATATACTGGTTAGGAAATAAACTATACTGGAAACATAATGTATTATTTTCAGAAACCAGTTAATTAATTGTTATATATTTGAAATGTGCCATACACACGCTAAAAGGTATATATATATATATATATATATATATATATATATATATATATATATATATATATATATATATATATATATATATCACTGAAGAAAACCAACACTGTAAATTCACTTCAGTATATTTCACGGGATGCGACCCGATCGTCAGGTGAATGTTGTTAGAATGAAGCTAACGGCGCGGTTTGAGAAGCTGAGACTTTACGAGAATACAAGATCATGCTTTATGCGTATCAGGGAGAGCATGTAAATGACTGACACTAATCCTATTGTCCTCGGGGGCACAATAGGATGGGTTGGGATACACGTGCGATACTGGAACATAACAGGGCAAAGAGGTTTGTTGTTGTTTTAATGTTTATATTTAATACAAAGATATTTTACCAGGATGCCCATTTAGCATAGTAAGCTGATTAATAGGGTCCTTGGTACAGTGAACATTTCAGTCGTTTACACATATGATATAAAATATAAAATACACATATACTTGAAAATACACAATATAAAAGGCAAACATACAATATAAAAGGCAAATTTACTATACTCATACCAAGTGGACTCGACTCGACAAACTCACTAATGGGTAGTGGCAACGCCATGTCCCTCAACACTTCAAAGCAGTGAGAGAGCAACTACCTGAACAGCTCTTGAGTTCAACAATGATCCGGGGTGGGGGGGGGGGGGGGCGTTGCTATAAGTAGCTTTTCAGACAAACAGATATCACACTTTCTAGTCCCACAGAAGTAAGGTGCTGCCGTGGCAGAGATTTCCCAGAAGAGCTTGTAACTGATATTGTTGTCTTTTAGTGTCCAGATGTGTTTAGACAGCTCAATGTTAAAGCTTATTTTCAAATTGTTCCTGTTGAATAGCTTTTGGTATCTGTGATTTTTTGGGAAGTGTTTTTCATGTGTGTGTGTGTGTGTGTGTGTGTGTGTGTGTGTGTGTGTTTGAGAGTATGCGAGTCATCCTGCCACCCTTGAAGATAAATGCGCCACTGATCTTCTCTTCCCTATGTCAAGACCCGGACTCCTCTCTCACATATTAGTTAGGTCATCTAATTTGTTGTGTTTTATTATGCCGTATCATGTATCGATGTTAGCGTGGGAACGTAGGTTAAGGGAACCCAGGTGTTTTATTTTATGTCAGTTTCAGTTCAGTCCTGAGTCTCTGAGGATTGTTTCTTGTCAGTCTCATCACAGTTTCCTGTAAAAGCACTGTTTATTGTAGATTTCAGAGACAACGGACGTGCAACCATGATTTTCTAATACTCTTGTCTCAGGTAGTTGGATCATTTGGAGCAATTCCGTGATCGTGGAGAGTGAAGGTTTATTTCTCAGAGGATTTATCTTCTATGGAGGTAGATTAGAAAAATAAGTGAAGGCGAAATCCATGAGAGCCCGAAATCCAAATGGCCGCCATGCGCTATTTTCAGAATTATTTTTGCAATAGTTTTTCCTGCGGACTGTGACACACACTCACGAGGAAAACTATCGTTATTTTAAAACAGTTCTACAAGCAGATGGAAATGAAAAAGTACTGTGTTAGAAATGGCGTGCACATTTTCTTGTACTAGACTTTATTCGAACCCTATAGCTTGTTCTGCCACCTTAATGTCTTCAGGTAATTAGAAATTGACGTTTGGGTGGCAGGCTGCCGTTATTCGAGTACGAGTTCAAGTCCGAGTCTTTGTGGTTCGAATCCAAGTTCACTTCTTCAGGCCCGAGTCATTAGGAACTCGGGTCCGTGTCCAGTACAAACTAATTAAAATAATTTAAAAGGATATTTGAGATAATCCTGCAAATGTTATGTTAGTTTATTTTTAACCCTATTGCACAGCTAAACAGTGGAAAGTATAATCTTATTTTTTTTATTTATTCTGTTGTTAGTTTATCTGTGTGCACAGTCTTAATGTTATTTGTGACAGAGTTTTCTTTTTTACTGGATTAGAGAAGACTCTGCCTGACTTCTCGATTACCAGTATATGCCCGTGTCCAGGACCATCGAGTCAAAATCCCAGTCTACTAAAAAAGGGACTTAAGGCTTACATCACTAACTGGACATCCCTGAAGTGTTATATAAACAATCAATATTTCAGGAATAAAATTAAATAATAAATATATAATGTTCGGTGTATGAAAAAAATCTCTATGATAAAACAGATATGTACATAAAAAAGGAGATAAAATGGCTGTGTGTTTTGTTTAAAAATATACTCATATCCCAGGAAATGTCTAGATCAACAGATGCCAGGTCCTGGTTAAAATGAACGCACGAAGAAGCAAGATAAAAAATATAAGTTTCGTTCTGTGTGGTAAATAAAATGAGTCACCTGCACTATTCGGGTCAACATGAATTTTCTATAGACAAACGGAAATTAACAAAATCTGAAATAATCAAGCAACTTATAAATAAACTTTTGAAAAAATACGTACTTTTTCTATTGCTTCTGGTGACATTCCACATTTAAGAAGTATACCAGTATCGATTGTTCCAGGACTGAAAAGAATAATTAAGGATTTATTCCATACAGTAAGTCCCCCAATGGGCTCAATTATAGTCTGTTCCGCCAGTAGGTGCCAATTGAAACTTGCCGATGATTCTTTAAAACTTTAATATAATCAAATATTAAATATATATAACATGACACTAAAGCTGATAAGGGACGAAAGGCCTAATTTGAGGTGTTAAACGAACTTAACATTTTCCAACCTTTTGGTTCTTCTGAAACTTGTTGGCAAGCGACATGGCCTCTGTCATGGGTTGGTAGCCTCACATTTAGAGTCAAATGTTTAGAACATTTATGACATTATAATTAATTTGACCTATGGCTCCTTTATTGTTCCTTTATTGCAGCTAACCATTTGATATTAATCTGCCAGTTCAAGAAAATAGTACAACGTTTCAAAGGGCACCCTACCGTAAAACCAGAAGCGGATCCAGGAGGAAGGGTGTCCCCCCCCCTTTCACCCGAAGCAACCATTTTTTTTAAGGGTTTCAAACAAAATTGTGCGGCCTGGACCCCCACCCCCCCCCCCCCCCCCCCTTTCCTAAATCCTAGATCTGCCACTGAAAAACAGTTGAAGTGACTATCAACCTTGCCAATATGCATTTTAAAATTACGCGGTAGGCACATATATATACAGATAACTACATGATCGGGGATGTCATAAAGAGCAAAGATGTATTGTTAATAATTGTGGTGCCAAAGTTAACTATTCTAGCGCCATTTCGGCCCTCGGACAATCGAGGGCCATTACATCTCGTGTCGAGGACCGCACTGTAATTTTGACGACGCCTCATTTTCGGTTTATTACCACGATATCGATCAATAGAACGGATGGATTTTGTCGTGCATTTTCCCCGTATGGCTTTTTAGTAACTCAGGTCATCTTGTGATCATTGTTATATCGATTCATGCTAGAAATTGATTAAATTATGCATAATTGACAGTATTGTTGCCTTCATGAAGGAACAGGTAATGCATGTCTTACTTGACCGAGTTGATCCTGACGCCATGGGAACCCAGTTCTGCCATATAAAAGAGAATATTCAAAAGTAGTGCATATTTACATTTACTTACACTACTGACGAGCACCACACTTTATATGATAAGAAAAACGCAAATTTTAAAGAATGTATTTGTATTTGTGCGGTAAAATCAGAGAAAAAAATATATACTCAAAGAGCATTAGGGTCTGAACTTTAATAAGAAAATAATTAAGAATGTGCTCACGTTCTATATAATCCTGTGCACTTAACAAAAGGAGCTAACCTCTACCCTTGATATATTTGCTGAGAACTTCCGTTTGAAGTTAGCAATTTCACTCATCTTCCGACTGATAAGAATCTTATTTATAAACCATAAGGGTCAATGGACAGAGTAAGCCTGGGTACTATTATATACATTACCTTGGGCTAAAATCCCTGTCAGATGGTCAACAGCAGCCTTGCTTAATGAATAAAATGCATATGCGCTTATCTGAAATTTAAAATATGGTAAAGTATTATAAATTGTCCATTTTTTAAAGAAATTAATTGGCGTAAATTTTTTTTCGGTTTCTTATAACTGCGGCGGCTTGTTTCTCTTGCAGAAAAAGTGTTTTGAATGTTATCCTTGTTCAATATATGGCGTTTTTGTCAAGATTTTACGTGCAAGATACCTATTTGTAGTAAAAATTATAATTATGAGTCCGTTTAATCTACCGATGTGCATTGGCTGTATGTTATTAACAGCGATTAACCTCATACTCACTGGCCTCGTTCCTGCTATACTTGATATGTTTATAATATTTCCTGCAAGATAAAAAAAATGATTTAAGCGAGTAAGCTATATTGCAATTCAAACTACATTTGCTTTTACATTTAAATAACATTTCAATATATTAATCGTTTCATAGATTTGCAACCATTATTTTACTGAGGACTATGAAAATACTTATCCTGAATTTATTATACAATGTTGGATCTAAATACTCCAAAAGAAGATAAGCTGAGACTAAAGAAGGGGCTGACGGCTGAGCTGTACTTTTGACACGGCCGAAACCGGACCCAGCCAGCTGCCTCGGCGCCCAGATAGTGGATAGATAAGAGCTTAGTTTAATGGTTTATTTTGACTAATTTTGTGGGTAAATATTGAGATAATAAATGTATCCTATAAAAGTTAGCTGGATTTCATAATTGTGTACGACAGTACTCTATCGTTAAGATAGCTTTAAGCTGTTCTCACTCCTCAGGTAAACCTTGAAAACCTGAGGTTTATTTATGCTCCCTTGCTTGGTAGAGGACTTCTACAGGTGTTACATTAAATGTTAATAAATAATATTTATAAATATATATACATATTTATTCTAGTCATTAGGTAGACCAAATTTCTTTTTAATGCTTCAATAGGGGAACCGCTAAAGATTAGGGGGACCATATGTGGTCCCCCTAATATTTCAAATTTTTTTTTTTTTTTGGTGATAAAATATTGAAAACTGGTCGATTTGCCATCAGCAATCATTATGTCTAGGTTAGAACGACATTTTTTTTAAACATGTTCTACACCAATTTATACCGTTTTGGCTTAATTTTCCCCATATGAATTCATATATATATAAATTCCCATGATTACCCCCTGATGCCTAAAATAAAGGAATATCCACTTAATGCTGTCAGTAGGGTTCATCTATATATATATATATAGCATGGGATCATTCCGCTTCATATATCATCATGTTTACCAACCTTTGGTTTTAATGAGGTGCGGCGTCGCTCGCTGGGTCACCATGATCAGCCCCTCAAGATTCGTGTCCATGATCTTATTATATTCTTCTATAGTGGACTCCTGGAAATTCTTTTTCACAGCAACTCCTGCATTGTTCACCTGAAAGGATAATTAACGATATCAATGTGTTATTCATGTAAGAGACCTCAATTATTTTTTACCCGGTTAAACAGACTTCCACTGTTGGGCCTTGCTGTTTTATAGGATGTAGACCGTGTAAAAATGAAATATTCTGTCATCAGCTAAACCATAAATAAAGAATAACAAGCAAATTCATGGAATTAATGTCCCCCGCTTTGAGCTCATGGGCTCTTTCATGCTTGATAAGCAACCAAAATCATGACATGTTGAGAAATCTTGAGGGCACATGAAAACCTGAACAGATCTGGCAAATATAATAACTAAAACACATTGAGTTAAATGGCCAAAATCCATTATGACATGTAGAAACATCTGCAGGCGAACATAACTGCAGCTAAAACACATTGATAAATCGGACCAAATTTAATAAGTTTATTTTGAGCTGGACAGAATTATGGTTCAGATAGACACTGCAAAACCAATCCCAACCAAGGTGTGCATGAGAGCAATCACGTACCAAGATTTCACTGAAATCTGATAATTCTTAGGAAAGTTATCGCACTGAAACAAAACTGACGGATGGATAGACAGACAGAAAGACGGCCCGACAGACAAACAGAGGGACAGACAGACAAACCAAAATCACTGTCCCCCGTTCCGTTGAAGCGGGGGACTATTATGTCCAAGTGTTATTGGTGAAACTGAATATTGCACTTGGAATAACAATGACTCACATCATTTAGATACATGCGATATCATCTCCAATAACACTCTATATCAAACATATATTATGAATAGTAATATATAATACATAAAATGCAAATAATGAAAATAATCAATGGCCTTTTCGTCCGTAGTGTTTCAAACAAATTATAACAACAGAAGAGGAAATCTATTTAACTGTTTAACCCTGATTTAGTATGAATACATTCTATTAAATAAAAATGGTTCTGGGATAAATTAAAATCGTCCAAAAGTAGATTTGTGTGACCACGTCAGACTAGGAACGAGACTTTCTAAACATTTTTGCCTTTTCGTTTTCATAAATATTTATATATATATATGTATATATATATATAATTAGAATGAACTAAAATACCGCAGTATTTTTTCATATTATTTGCTTAGCAGCGGGGGTAATGGTTTTTGTGGCGTTGGTTTATTTGTTTGTCTGTCTTTCAGCAACATTTCACAAAAGTGATAAACAGAATGCGATGAAAATTTCAGGATAGCCGGGCATTGATACAAGGAATAAACTGATTATTTTTTGAGGTTGATCCGGATCACCATTTGGATCCTGGAATAATATATAATATATTTTCATATTATTTGCTGCCACCTGGCGTGAGATCAGTAAACAATGCAACTCATCATCCCCCATATTAGACTGGTACCCCCGCTCTATTATGGCACCGCTGCTCTAGGCCAATCATAGAGACGGGCGTACAACGCCATCTTTCGTACTCTTGGTAGACTGGTACCAACTCCAGTATATATTATATATGATAAAAATAAGCATTTCGTTTGTTCAAAGAAGTTATCAAAAGTTAGCTGTATATTAAATGTGACATTAATGATTGGATTAACAGATATTAATAATAAGTTACTGCTAAGTACAGTGGAAAATCAAAGATTCAGTATATCGTATTATCTATGCATCCATCATTCAATTTTTATGCAACAACTCATTCTTCAATATTTGAAAACTAGAAATAACTAAAGAAAGATATTTTATAAGAAATCTTCACGGATAATCAACCAGGATCGCGTGAACATCCATGATATCCGGTATGAGCGTGCATACTGAAGTTGGAACCAGTCTATAGATAAGTCAGGAGTTGCAACTGGGAGTACCTAAGATGGCGTTGTACGCCTGTCTCTATGCTTGGCTGAGGGCCATAATAGAGCAGGGTACCAGTCTACCCCCATATAATGAGCTGCCTTGGTTACTGATCTCACGCCAGGTGGCAGTACATGTTGAATCCCCAATGTTTTTAAAGATAAATTCTGACAATGCAACATCGGAGTAATGACCTGCCTTGGCGGAGGTCTGCGCTCTCTGACCACTTTTCTAGTTTCCAAAAACATCGATTATGTATTAAGTACGACTTATAATGAAATTGAAATGAATCTTCTATCTTACCAGTGGTCATTTTCGAATACAGGAGGAAAAAAGTCAGGAAAAACTCATATCTGCTTGGAAAAATAATAGAATCAAGACACTAGTATTTCTGTGTTTGTTATATTACCAAGAACATAAGCAACTGTAACGGCTACCTGCGGGTCGATATATAACAGAAATCAGCAGTTATTGGCTCAAACACTATGCGGATAGCAATCAGTTGAAAGTGTAACCAATTTATATACGTTTATTATTGAAATGGGGTGAATATTTAAGTATTTTTATGTAAGGCAAGGAATTAAGTGCCTTCAGTTCCTAACAAACAGTGTGTTGAGTAGAAATGCTTTATCATTTCACCTTTTTTTCTCTGTATCGGCTACAGGAAACTATTTAGCATAAGGCCAAAACAAATATATAAAACAAAAAATATGGTTCTCAGGCACTTTTTTCCTTCTTTTGTATGTTTCGATAAAAATGTCATATGATCTTGGAAAGTTTTTTGCTAAACAGGTAAAATCTTATCAAAATTGTATTATCTTCTTAAAAGATGAAAATCAAATAAAAATTTTTTTGATGCGGTGAGTTAAAATTGACGTGAATGGTGCCGGAGAACCATTCCTTTTTTTTACCTTATATATATATTTTGCAAGGCGATTAATTTCCCTTGGGATTTAAAAAAAAAAGTTTAGTTGAAGACTCCAGTGGAGACAAGAAACTTAGTTCATGTATGTCAAAAATAGTAGACATACCTAGAAATTAAAGCATATTATTACAGCCATAAAAAGGCTAATATGAGGGATTAAATTTTTTTTCTTATCCCTACCTGCCAGAGATATAAAAGCTCAAGACAAATATTTTGATTTATATGTCACCGATATCTTTATTTATAAACAAAAACTCGCCCTGTTTACCCTGATCATGTAGTAGTCTTTGTAAAACCATAATCATATATACCAGTATTCTGGTGCCTCACAACTTAGGATTACTGATATATATTACTATATATTTTGGTATAAACTGTGTTTAAATAAGTTCCTTAAAAAAAGTAATGCTTTCTGGTTCTCTAAATGATAAAATATTTTTTTTTCTAAAAGCATGCGCGCCACAGTAACCTTTCGTGAGGTAACAAGACACATACCAAGATACATGAGAGGAACCTCACCTCTGAAGATAGATTTTCACTTGTATCTGTTAATATATTTGAAAACACGATCCTATTTTATTAGTAAACTTGACCCGAACAGTGTCATTTGTCGCCGACAAATGTCTTTTTAGCAGAATTTCGGAATTATATATATATATATATATATATATATATATATATATATATATATATATATATATATTAAAGGGAAAGGTATATGGCTTGTTTAGTGAAACCATTAGTAAACATTGCTGAATGGCTTGTCATTGTTTTCACTCATTCAGCAGATTAATTTTACATGATTTTAAATGACTTTTTTTTAATTCATGATTTTTTTCACCTCCTTCGAAAAGAAATGTTCACATACGATACAGGCAATTTAGATCATCCATGGCAATTTGAATATGGCCCAAGCTTTTCCAAAGCTTCTAGAAGTTCAGTTAATACATATCCTTTTCATGACTATTTTAAATTTACCCAAACATCTTAACTTTGTAAGTACTTATTTTAAGTAAATATAAAACAAAATCATGACTTTTAAGAGCCTATAGGATCACTGCTATATATTTAGACTGAATACATCAGTGCATCAGCATGGCCTGATTCAAGGCATGATTATATCTACCGGCTCGTGTATCCCTCACGTACCAGCACATCAAGTTGTCCAAAGGTCTCCACTGCCTTGTCAACGATGTGATTAGCTTCCTCCTGTCTGCTGATGTCCCCTTGGGCAATCAGGATCTGTCACGAATAAGTTTGGAATAAAATATGCAACACACGCATATAGATGGAGCAGGGAGGTAAACATTGGGGTGCGCAGGGGGCCAGGGACCCCCCCCCCCCCCCCATCGGACTTTGCATGTAATACTTTCCAGACAGTGATGTATGCCAAGAAAGTATGATTATAATTATTAACATATGGAAATAAAAGTCAAGATTCCGTCAAGTTGCATTAATGTACACTTTCATATGGAGGTTATATATATGTACTAGTATATACAATGTGCCTTTTTCTGAAACAGTGACCCCGTTGTGTAGTATATTATATATTTGAAAAACTCTATGTAGTACATAGCGTCATTATCGACCCTCTGGCATTACGACCAGATTACTGGCGCAAGAGTGTCTTTACATCTTAGTCTGTGGAACGCATTATAAGGCCTTATGAAGATGCAAATATTTCCGTCATTTCTGACAATGTTTCGTGGCCTTAAGGTACACTTTCAATCAACATCAACCAGACCAATCGATAGCATTTTTGTGTACTTTCTAGTAATACCAAACATGAGCGAGAAAAGTTTAGTTTTAACCAAGCACATTTGTAAACCCCTCGGCATGTTTGTTAAATGTATCACCACACGAACACAAGCAGGGTTCGCACGGGTTACGAGACGGAGGCAGCTTGCAGCGATACAGGAAATGACCCGTGTCCATGGAGACGGTGTTTCAGTTTAGGTTGTGAGCTCACATGTCTACTATTGTGTAAATTCATCATTCTTAGCATAATATTGTTATAATGGGCCGTTTACCATCATATGAATGCAACTTGATGCAAGACCACTGCGATACATTTCTCGATATTACTTGTATCTCAGGGTAGGCTTACCACCCCAATTGTCTGATTGCCCATTGAGTCGGGTTGTCACGGCGTGTAGTTAAGCGTTTCTTACTTCTTTTGTAAATGTCTATTTCTGATCGGTGGACGCAGTTTAAAAATTAATAATTTTAATCCGTGATTATTTAGAACACTGTGTAACATATATACAATTCAAAACCATAATGTCTCTTGGTAGAGTCCATATTTCTGACAAGACATTAAACATCAGACTAAAACCAGCACAAACACAAAACATAACCTCCTTGTCGGAAACAAGCAAAGACCATATTGGGAGGGAGAAAGTGGAGGTCCACGACCCCCGTTCAGGGGTTAAGCCAGGATTGAGGGAGGGGAGGGGGCCATGATCAGTGACGGATCAAGAAATTCGAAAACGGGGGGGGGGGGGGGGGGGGTGCTATTATGCACGTATTGGTAAAATAAAGTTATATATATATATGTATGTATATATTATTATTATTAATATTATTATTACTACTATACGATATATATTTTAGTGTATGAAAATATAATTTTTCTTTTTTTTTTAAATATGAACTATATATTGTTCCATTAAAGTTAGTTACAGGTACATAGGGTGGGTATGGGAGGGGGTATCCCCCTCTGATATTATGTGAAGAAGACATTTTGAGGCAATTTTCACCAAAAATTTCCTAAAAAATTGTTCCCTTATGTCTTTGTGTTATGTAGTCAAACTGTAGAGAGGTTCAATATTTAAAAATTATATTACTTCAAAATTAGGATATACAATTTCAATCGTTTAAAAAAAGTCAATGGCGCAAAGGCGCATTTACGTTCGTAACTTGCAAAATATTATTTTTTAAATATAATGCTCGGAGTGAAATAACTGATATGCTGAAGATCTATGTTAAACTTTGCATTTTACCGGGTTCCGTGGTATCGACAGAACACAGGACTCCTTAGACCACAGATCGCGAGTTCGAGTACCGGTACCACCAGAGGAGCCGTGAGTTTGTTCACGGTCGACCAAAGCAAAGGACTAGTATTCTGCATTTGTTCTACCGCTGTTCATAAATATCTTCATACTTAACTAATAAATTTGAAAGTAATAAACTGCAGATAACTTTAATAAAATCTAATTGCTAATTAATAAAAAACAAAAATTAATCACAAAATTGGGAAATTAGGTAAATGAGATATACTGCAGCTCAACGGGGGGCCGCGCGTCGAAGGAGCCCCCTCTGGATCTGTAACAGATAGCAAATGCAATTTAATGCATATATATATATATATATATATATATATATATATATATATATATATATATATATATATATATATATATCGGCATAAGATTCAGTGAAATTCCGAAAGGACAGCGAGTACTGGTTGCGACCGGGGAGGGGGGGGGGGGCCATGGCCCCCTGCGGCCCCCCTTGGCTACGCGCGTGCCCGTTGGCCAGACTATAACATTATCTTCACTACATAATATCTACGAGAGTTTTTTTGTCGGATACATATTTATTGATTTTTGATAATTTTATATTACTTGATTAGTTGTCCTAATTTCAGGATGGACATATTGTCTGATAGTAAGAGATGAATTATATGAGATTATATTACATGACCTTGTCATACCTTTTCCTTGCCGAGGCCTGTAGCTTCACATTTCTCTGCGGCTTTGATGAGGTTTTCCATGTTCCGACCGTTCAGTACCACACGGCTACCCAAAGAGGCGAAATGAATGGCTGTTCCCTCACCAATCCCACTGCTGGCACCTGAAAAAGGCCTCCACATCTAGGGACCGATAAGAAAGTTTTCAGAATGGGGAGGGTCAATGAAAAACGTTTACACAACTCCCGCATACAGATGACTTTGAAAGAAAACATTTGGAGATTCAAATTCTGGCGTTGCTTTCCGTTAATTTGAATATTCTCTTTTTCTCAGACGGTTTAATTTCAAAAAGCGGTGTTTATCCTCCCTAGTAGTACGACAGAAAAAAGGTAATCACTATACCTCAGCATGATTTAAGGTCAAATACAATATTTTCAAAATTAATAAACATATTATGTGCCACGGATCTATCATTAATTGTGAAAATGGTTCCATAAATTCAGAATGTGTTTTGTAGCTATGACCTGGTTTCCATGTTCTGTACACAATCAAATGCTTTCTCCGAGTTAAATCCATGAATATATGTAAATATTTGTAACATTTAACTGTTTCTATAAACATTTAATAAACATACTGAAACTATGCTATGAAGACTCAGGGCTTAATCAAAGTTATTTTCAAACTGAAGTGTTTTAGAGACACGCAATCAATTAAGGAACTTCAATTAAAGATTTTATAACTATTGAACAATTAACAGTGAATGGTATCAAAATGTTGGTGTACTTTTTTATTGATACAGCTTAGCCGTTATTACTGGTAACAGAAAATATAATACCACCCTGAGAGTTAGTTTCAACAAAGATATGCAAACACATACTCTAAAATGAAGGGTTAACATGCACGTTATTTATCGATAATGGGTTTCATTTTTAGGAATTATACAAGAAACAGAATGTGGGAAAGTAATAATCAAAATTGTAAATGGATAACGTTTGCTAACAGGTTCATATAAACAATTTAAATGAGGGATTCATTCATTTAACCATATAAAACAAGTATCACAAGAGATTATCATGATATTGTGCCGGAAACAGCAATGTTCTTGAAAGTCATTTGTGTTGCGAATAACTATCCGACTTCAAAGTCAAATAAAGTTCCTTAAAATTGTGAAAAAAGCGACACCTGGGCGCATTTTGATCACAAAGAACCATAGATTTAGAAAATAATGGTGTCAAGTATTGTAAGGAGTATGCAACACATCCATATTTTTAAATCAAATTACTGGTTCCAGGACTCTCGAAAATTTCATCAGATGAAACTTTGAAACAATCTACCGGGAATCACTGAAAAAGAACTGTTACAACGAGACAACCCAACTCCAACAAGTATATTATAGTAAAGGAATTTTAAGAAGACACAACAGAAGGAGAATAATAACTTGGTCAAATCCACCATTCAACAACAACTTGGGACACCAACTTCGGAAAAAAATTGAACCAGCTGAAATGCCCCCCCCCCCCCCCCCCCGGACATAAACTTAATAAATTACCTAACAGGAATACTGTGAAAGAAGTTACAGCAGCATGCCATACATGAGTAAAATCATATCAACATACAACAAGTCTATATTGTATAAACATAAATCACAATAAATTGAACGGAACAACTGTTCCAGCAAGAATAAACATGGACCGGCTTCTGTGGCTCAGGGGTAAAGCGCAGGACTCAAAGCCGGGAGATCGTGAGTTCGAATCTCAGCCGAGGCGGTGAGGTTTTTCATGGTCGGCCCCCACCCAGGGTGAGCGCTCTGCAGGCTTAATGGGAAGGTCGTGCCCAACGGCCGTGTTTCACTCAAAAAGGAGTGCGCCTTTCGGGGGTCCTCGGTGGTATGATTACCAACCCAGGGCCCGCAGGTGCAGTAGTCACCGGGCCTGGTTAACGCCAGGATATAAAATGAGAGGAAGCGTGTGATACTGCCCTGTCACGTAGTCCGAAACCGGAATGGAAATCTGCAGATGTACATATACTTAGTTAAGCTAGCATTAAAAAATGGAGGCGGTTACCTCCAACAAAAAAAAATTTAAAAAAAAAAAAAAAAAAAAAAAAAAAAGAATAAACATGGGCCAGATAATATCAGCGCTCATCAAGTCTTTATTGAATAAACACATATCACAACAAAGGGGTATGACGTAGCCTGGTGGTTAAGGCGTTGGACTTCAGAGCTGAAGGTCCCCGGTTCGAACCACGCCGGTGCCTCAATGGCATAACGGTGAAATCTCGTTATAGAACCTCAGAGATTCGCTCTTATGTCTTAACAACAGGTTATGACTTCTAAATTATTCCTAACCCCGTGCATATAAAACCGTGGAATCCAGAAGGCCACCAACAGGCCATTGAAATAGCCTTTAACTTTTTTTAAATCTCAACAAATTGATCAGAACAACTGTAACTGCTGAAATAAACAAAGTTGCCCACTACAAAGAAATTGCCTTCCAACAATATGGTAAATCAAACCACTATGGTATGCTAGGACAACCTACGGCTAGAAATATACACAGGACTGACAGAAAAAAAATTAAAACGCGTTACTATGCGTATATATATATATATATATATATATATATATATATATATATATATATATATATATATATATATATATTTAAAGCTTCAGAAATATAAAACATTAAATAAACGTACTATCACAATACTCGAGGAATACATCTTGCTATTGAAAGACGCCCGTGTGCAATAGTCTTTACAATTGAGGATCATATGCAAAGCCAAACCATACTCAACATTGAGCAAATCCTGCAACCTGTGCTTGGAACCTTATTTTTGTTCAACACTTAACACAAGAAATGAACCAGCGAACACATGTCGAAATTCGTATAGGCTGAGTACGCTTGAGTTCAGTCAAACATACAATAGTAAAATTAACAACCAGTTCACTCGACGTCACTCTACGGTGCGTTTCTGAAAAGGAGGGCTCGACTGTGATCCACGTACATCCCTGTGGTGATGTTCACATAGCTTTTGTATGTCGACCTCTTGTCCAGAATCAGGGCCTTGTAAGAACTGTTCGCTTCACGCATACTGTAACTAACAGGTCCAGTATAGACTACTAGTAGTTGTAGAAGTCGTGGAAGTGTGTATATATATATATATATATATATATATATATATATATATATATATATATATATATATATATATATATATATATGAGCGGATCCAGGATTTAGGAAACGGAGGGTTCCAACCTAGAAGGACTAATGAAAACCTAAAAAGGGGTTCCCATGTCCGGAAAGGGGGGGGGGGCGGTTCCCAGGCCGCAAAAAGGTTGCGTCTCATGAAAAAGGGGGATAGGTCAACTCTCACCAAAGTTCAGGTAACGTTGGTGAATGACCGCCCTTTGCATTTTATTAAAAACTACAAGGATTCAGCCGACACCTTAAACCTTACCCGGCCGGGTCCCGTTTCACATACACAGCTGTAGTTGCAGTAGTCCATTAGAATGGACTCCTCCATTGTTTTTTTAAGTGACTGACGCAATGTGGAGTCCAAAGATTGCCCCTGCAGTTAACTGTGATTATAACACTCCATACACAACTGTGATATAAAACATTTATCAATTGAATATTGTTTGGTACATTTAAGTGTATTGTACTTTTGACCACTGAAAAACATTACTGTTCTATTCTCAGCATCATTTTACACCAAGCATTATTTTACACCTGTATTATATAAGGCCGCCACAAAATGCAAGATGTCTGCCGGGCTGTTAATGCTTCAATTCTCTCCGGACAAATAAATTAGTTGTTAATGATACAGGTATACTTCCTGTTTAAAAAAAATGGTTATTTTTTATTACAGGCCGTTTGACATACAACATAATGTGAACATTGGTATATAAAACCGATAGGAATATTTTTATTTAATTTCCTTTCTAAGAGTTACAGATCGTGTCGTGCTATAACTCCATTTTGCCCTTTAGTGGGGCAGGCGACGCAACAGAAACCTGAAACCTAATGCGTCGCCGTCGGCGGCTATACTTGCAGGAATCAAGCACAAAGAGCCGAATATGGGCCTACCAGTATCGTTCTTGTGGCATATGCAATTTTCATCATGCATTCATGCATATTTCGAGTTCATGTTATTACTATTATTGTCATCACCAAGACGATCCTTTACCAGCCGACTATTCCTACCTGTGATTAAAACAACTTTATCCTTCAAAGACGCCATCGTGTTTTAACTGGTCACCGTTATCTTCGGTATGTCCTTATTTCAGATCCAACACAGATACACGCGTCCGCACGACAGGGCCACCTCTTTGCACTGAACAGATACTGCTGCAGGCTAGACCTAGTTGTGCCACAACTGGGTTAAATAAAAAAAATATGTTAGGCCAAAAAAAATTAAAGGTCTGGTTCTCAGGCACCGCCCGCATCAATTTTAAACCCCCGCATCAAATATTTTTATTTGATTTTCAAAAAAAAACTTTCCAATTTTGAGCTGCTGCCGCTCCAACATTTCTTTCAAGAAGATTAAACCATACAATTTCCTTTGTTTTGTAGTGCTTTTACTTATTTAGCAAATTAAAACTGTTATTTTCATGCTTTGCCCTTATCATTTGACATATTTATCGAAACATACCAAAAAATTTAAAATAAAAAAAGCGTCCGCCCGCATTGATTTCTGAAAAAAAGTGCCTGAGAACCATACCTTTTTTTTATTTTGGCCTTATTCACAAAAATATGTCACAGTCCTACAGGGGCGGATCAAGGATTTAGGAAAAGGAGGGGGTCCAACGTAAAAACCTAAAAAAAAATGTCCCAAGATCTGGCAAAATTGGTCTGAAACTCTTATAGAATGTTGCGGCGGCTGTAAAAAAAGGGGAGTGGTTAGGGAGGGGGGTCTGTAGCAACCCATAATTGTCTAGCCATTATGAAATCAATAAAAAAAATATATTTTGACAGATTACTTCCTGTTGGTTTCTGAAGACAGATATTGCCTTTATAAGATCTAAGTTTCTTCAGTATTATTTTAAATTTTGAATACGTTTCATACCAGAAAATTCCACTGAGCACGAGTTGGGTTACCCTCTCCCTTACGGTCCGATAAACATCCTAGTCAGAGAGGCAATTTCCTAAATATATCCCCCCTCCCTCCCTCCCCCCCCCCACACTCACACACACACACACCTATCGGGTTAAGGGCTTTCACTGATCACATCATTATTGTTACTATTTTCATTATTATTATTTTTATTATCATCATCATTATTATTATCATTATTATTATTTTATCGAACTATAGAGAGAAAAAGTTGTGTGAGTAAAATATAGAATACCCCGCTGAAAGGGTCTTTAAGGTAGAAGGTTCCAAGTTGAACCGGTGACTGACTTTTAAAGTGCTAAAATCATGCTATTTCCTAACGCTCAACTGATTTTACAAAAGAAGGTTAAAACAGTGGCGGGTCCAGAGGGAGGGGGCAAGAGGGGGTGGGGAAAAGAGACCCCACTCATACCCTCCTTCACGTACCTGTAATTATCCCTAATAATGACTGCCTATATACCTGTCACACAACACCTATATTTTACATAATACGGCGACAAAGGCTGTTGTTGGAATTTTCTCGTCTTTTCAAACCTCTATTAGACGACCGCTTCGAGAATACGAGCCCTTTATCAAGGTCCTTTTGTGTTCCCACTTTCCTAACGGAAAATAATATATATATATTTATATATAGTAATTATTTGTGAAAATGTTCAGTTACACATTTACACGTGTTTTTCATGCATTTGCAAAGCATGAAAACACGTGTCAATGTGTAACTGAATATTTTCATAAATAAGTGCTATGTACCAGCTCTTAGCATCCCGCTAATAGAGCACTACTGGATTCGATCTGCAGACATCTATACTATCGGCATATGTATTATATGTACATATATATATATATATATATATATATATATATATATATATTGTTTACACCGTCCGAGTGAATGTGCACGTGAAGGCACCTTTGGAACCAGGTACATATATATATAATATAGTCTCCGTATTTAAAGAAATTTAAAATCAAAATTTCATATTATCATTAACATGTTTATGCTAGCATACATATGCTTTTTATTTTAAAGTTTAATTACATTTTTTTCCTTCAACATATTTATAAATCTTCACAGTGTGCTGAAGCGGATCCAGAGGGGGCGGGAGGTCTAGGAGGGTCCGGACTCCCCCTAGACCTCCTTTTTTCAGCCGCCGCAACCTTTTTAAAGGTTTCAGGCCAGTGTTTTTGGCCTGGATACCCCCTTCTCCTGATCTGCATTGGGACCTTATTTATGTTCTATTACTAGTAATCCTTGATTGAACCCCTGCTTTAACTTAACACGTGATCCGCCCCTGGTGTGTGACAAAGTAACCTTTTTCTAACTCCTAGTTCGAGTACAAGTCTTTAAAAATTTACACGTTAAATTTTCGAACCGTTATTATTGTTCAGTTTTACCATTTTCCGATTAATTTGAAGCAGCGCAAATTTAATGCTGAAGACTTAGGATTTTAATGCGGAAGACTAATAGATCTCTATCTACTTAAGGAATTATTCAACATAGTTTGGTGGCAAACATATAAATGCTGGACTGGCAGGTCTAGCTATACCAGATGATCTTGGATTATCATGGAGGCACGGTGTTAACTGTTGTAGTACTTAAATGTTTCTGCAACAGCTTATGTTGTTTATCAGATGAAAAAACAATCTCACGCAAAATTCGTATACCCTATATATCGTACACGTCTGTTTCTTTGTTTAAAATATTGAATCGCATTACTTGCCATTTCTTGCTGACTTTTTTAGTAGAGGGGGTTTCCTGGAGAATCCTAACAGAAGTGATCTTTATATCATGAACAACAGAACCTGCGAACAGCACATGATAAATATATACAATATACAGTCCCAACTAGCTCATAACAAATCTATTTATCATATAAAACCGTTGGTTCCAGGGGTGCATCTAGTTATCTAGTATATCAGACTTCACAATTCTATAGAATAAAAGGGCTCAAAAACAATGAATATGCCTCAAAGTATCATAAATGTAATACTGATTACGAGAATGTTTGCGATTTTGTATTCAGTAAAATATGGATTGTTGTACGTCAACCGAAGTGGAAAATATATAGAATTTTTGTTGTATAAAATATTCAAACTTCATTGGCATGTACCAACCATAAAATATTTATTGTGGAAGTTTCACATATCATATATTTTGGTTGGTCAGTTATGATTTTTACTCTGGCTTTAGGGAAATTCTTATTTATCCTCTCGTTCTTAGTTTTTATTAACGAACTAACACGTGCATATATCTCACATCCTGCATATCGTAATTTGGTGTCCTATTTCAACTTATGAGAATTTTTCCCCAAACAACTTATCCAGCCAATAAAATACATGACATGATGGAGTATGTGTCATTGGATTATAGGGTTATTATTCAGAATATTTCAAAGCAATCCATGCGTTTGTTACACTATAACATGGTCTACCGTCAATGCAAAAATGATCATCAACGGATTTTTGTTGATATTGTAGGGCCAAAGACAATTCATTTGGATATACATCTCGTTTACAGATTGACCCTGTGGCTATGAGGGGGGAAAGATGACTACGGCCTCCGTCAACTATCAGAAATGATCCGTTGATAAAAGTTGCTTCGTCCGAAGCCTGGAAGGCGATCGGCTTTGTTACCTCGAGGGGTTCTCCAAAACGACCAATCGGTTAAGCCATTTCTGCATATAATAAATCTTCAAAACAAAAACATAGATATATGACTTAACATGGATAAGCTCATGACACATATGAAACGTTCTAGCTGGTATTTGAAAGTCAGAAATCACTGTTTAAAATCTGATTATTTCGCGTAAAAATAGGAAGTGATGTAAACCCGTATTTTAAAACTTACAAAAACAGACACCTGCTGTCATTGCTCCGGTTCTATTCCCACATGTTATCGTATAAAAGTATTGATTGCTCTGGCCATGAATACCGAAATTTAAGCTCCATGAAGAAAATAAAAAGGTCATGTATATCATTCGGTTAAGCCAAGACCAAATTAATAAATCCAGCCATCTTATAACCATACAGTGAGACTGTGGGGTAGATTCTAATAGTACTTTATCAAGTCTTTAATATACATATATTCTTTGGGCTTCTTTCAGGAATGGCAGGGAAACATGTCCCTTCATTTTATAGGGGAATTAACACATTTGTTTAAATGTTAAAAATACCATCAATAATAGAACAGTTTTGATGATTTTTTTTCCTCAATGACCTTTCAATTATGCATCTTCTATTGATAAAATGTGGGATTATGCTTATGTCAACTGATCGTCATAAATCATAATTGTGTTTATTGAAAATGTGAAGAAAATTATTCTAGGTACCTTTGTAGGATTTTTTAACTGTACGGAGCAGACTTTGAGCGATTCAACTTTTTTCTGTTAGAGGTTTCTTTCAGTACTCTTACCGATTGTCCTCCTTTCATTTACCCAGCAAACAATATTCGAATATTCGACCGGCCGTGAACAGAACATTTTTGACATGCATAAATATTTTATGTATATGTAGGAATATTATTGTGCACAATCGGTGGATGATACTTTTTTACCCTGATCATCTGACCAAACGAAATGAAACAGGAAATACTGCTAAACTTAAAATGCATAAATATGTTTATTTATGTTATGTTTGTACGACTTCAACAAAACATACTTGAGTTAACTCTTACTCCTTTTCGCCTATATAGTTATATGTAGTTACCGATAAGATAAGTTTAAAAGGCAAGATAATAATATTTTATTTTTAACTGATATAATAAACATGAAAAATATGCAAAATGGATAACGTGACATAAGAAATAATTCGTGTAACAATTATATTTGTACCCTTTTTTCCCTCACTTATACATGTATAGCCTGTATTTCAAAGGGTGTCATTCAAGCTGGACGACTTCGGGCTGGAAGACATTGCAAATGGACAACATCCCAAATGACGACAATTTAACTATATACTTAATAAGGAGTTAAAGTGTGGGAAAATGTGGGGTCACTACCAGGAAATGAAACAGTTTGTATATTCTTTGCAAAATTTCAGCTATTTTCAAACACTTCTTGGCACAGTTACGCTCGGCCTCTTAATCACAGCCGACCATGTTGGACGACCCGCTTGACGGGTGTCCTGCCTTAGACCAAACGGATTGCTGCATGGGGGCCATGGCAAAAAAATATATACATTGTGCCAATAAAGATTCTTTTATTACAATTTTATATGAGTTTTTGTAAATGTTTTCGTGTTTAAACCGCCAATCGCACTGTAAGAAAAAAAGGCATTTTAATAGGTATGAAAAGGGTATTTTAAATGTCCAAATACGAATACCCTTTCTAAGATATTTTGAAATACCCTTTCATAAAATACCTTATTAAAGGTATTTCAGAAATACCTTTAATAGGGTATTTTATATAAGGGTATATCAAAATACCTTTAAAAGGGTATTCGTATTTGGACACTTAAAATACCCTTACATTTAATAAGGTATTTTATTAAAAGGTATTTTAAAATACCTTAAATAGGGTATTCGTATTTGGATACTTAAAAAAAAACCTTTTCATACCTATTAAAATCCCCTTTTTCGCACCAGTGCGGTGCATTGTGCATAATAGCTATTGGCGACAAATCTACGTTTCTGGACGACACACCTTATTCTCACTCTGTTTATTTTAAACAGAATTTATACCCACATAATTATTTATGGAATAAACTTTACATATCAAAGTCTTTGTTTTCGCCAATAGGTTGATAATTTGATTCCACTACCTTATTGTGGTAGACATTTTCCTGAAGCGAAATATAATGTAGTGAAGATAAACAAAAATAGAATATTATACCATTGTTCATAAGTATTAGGTTGGACAATACTTATGTTACATGTTTACTCTTTAATATAAATAAATCAACTGGTAAATAACTGAGACAACTGGTATACTGTCACCATTTCCTTTGATTGTGATCAAAAAGCTATTTAACGCCTATGTTAAACCATTAATGAGGTTAATGTTGAATTTATAATAACCTTTGAGTTATCAGTCACTAGGTCTCCATTAATTAAGCAGATCCATAATCAACCAACCATAAAGCCAACAGAAAGTCAGATAAAATAGTTTGGCAGAAAGAATGTGAGAAAAGGACAAGAAGAAAAGGAATTGGGAAAAAAAATTAAAGAAAGAACGGAAGAAGGAAAAGAACCTTTATTAATAGGCAAATTGAAAAGAATGAGAAAAAGAGAAAGAAAGATATCGAGGTTTCTTTCAAACATTCTGTTGTTGTTTCATTGAAAAGTTGACGAACTCTAGAATAAATATTATTAACTTATTTGATAGGAACATAAATGTTGTCAATATTGGTCCTATTTTCACAAACTATGGCCCATTTTCCTCCTCTTTGCTTCTACAGGACATGGTCTTGTCAACTTGCTTCCACTTTGTCAGTATGTCTGTCTGTTTGTCAGTTGCCAACAATTTCGTTTGTTTGCTTGTTCTTGTGTCATACATATAGCATTCTATATAGACCACAGTTAAGCAGGAATCACTTTGAAACTTACACATGTCGTATAGAGGAATTATTTCTGAAAGCCTATGTGTAATATTTTAATAGGTCAAAGTTCAAGGTCTTAGTCATCAAAATCGTATTTTCCTCACACCTTATTGGGCCTATCTTCACAAACTATGGTTTCTACATCATTCTCGGCAAGCAATCGACCTCTGGTCGTCTAGTTTAAATTGTCGTCAATTCAGAATGTCGTCCATTCAGAATGTCGTCCCGTTAGAAGTCGTCCATCCCGAAGTCATCACCCTTTGAAGAATGACACTCTTTTAAATATAGGCTAAACTTTTTCTGACATTCTGTTCTTGGCGTTACATATCATTTTATTAGTGAATTGAATGCAAAGATATGTATTGTGTCATTTGAAGCAGGCTTTGAGCAGGAATGACCAATGCTTTCTACGATGTTTCTAGATTGTGTATAACCATTTTGTAACAATACTCTCATGTTAACATATAGTTTCTCATTTAAGACATTGGGTACATGTCATAGGTCACCAAGTTATAAGAATAATAGCAGCCTTTCAGTTATTTGAGAATGATTACTAAAACGGCAGTTGGACAACATGAAGTGATTGACCATGAACTGCTATATTGGTTCTGAATTGGGCGCAATATTTTGTTGAAATCTATTTGGATTAATAATTACTTCAGACAAGGCTCAACCCTGATAGCCTGATAGATGAAAAAAGTAACTAACAAGGCCTTCCGGCCTAACGAGAATCTGTGCAATGAGATAAAAACACAAGGTATAATGCTTCAAAACTGGACCATTACTTTTCATGTACATGTGTAACATGTACATGAACAATGCAAGCACTAAACATTTTGAAGAAGAATCAATTACACAAGCATCATTGCTGAAATACTGGCATTTGCACACAACACAAAAATTGTAGGTGGCGCCACCAGTTACATATATGGTGTTACGGCCAAACATTATTGGTGGTTGTGTGTTGGTTTATATATCAAGATATTCATATATAATTTTGATTGTATTTTGTAGTTCTATTTAATTTCTGTTATGTAAAGAAATTTCCTTGTTTTATCCCCATTCTGGTGAAGCATAGAAGAACATACGTTTAACTTGATATGGCCTTACTGTCTCCTGCCCTATACAGCTGGAGAGGGTATTAAGTTTTGCAGGCAGGTCAGTCCTGCATACCGCGTGCCATAGATGTTATGCTCCATGCTGATAATAAGATGTAGAGATCAAACAATTTTGGTAAGTTTCATTAAGACTTTCTTAACATTTATTGACACATTCAAGTGCAATTAATTGATATTTTGAAGAAAAAGGAAGTTAATAAACAGAGCATGCTGATGTATTACGTAGACTAGGAAACACTAAAGTTTAATGTCAATATACTGTACATACCCTTGTATATGTAATATTGTCATGTCTGCCAATGTTCAAAAAATGAATTGTAATGTGCGCAATAAGTCTAGAAATATGATACGGATATCATGTTTTTTTTTTTGGAAAAGGAAGACTGTATTAAATATATTTCAAGAAACTTGTATAACTCAGAGCTAGAAACCTTTTTATATTTTTTGCATTGTATTTATGATACTTTTTATGTTCATTTCAATTAATCTGTAACAACAGCTTTACAAGGACAATTAAATGCAATACAGCTTACTACTGAATTGTCACTGTTGTCAGCATTTACGAGTGAATGATCTTACATTTAATTAACAAAATTGATCAAGAATGGCATCAACGTCAAATATGGAGAAAGTGAGAAAAAAGAACAAAATGATGCAGAGAGCATGCTGGACTTATTTACTGAATTTAACAGTACAATTTAGTCAAGTCTCTAGGGTCTCGAGTAAACATCTAGTGTTGCCTCAGTCATGTTGAAAAAGGCAGAACAGGCTTTGGAATTAGTAAAACTTAAACTTAAACAGCAACAAGATAAACTGGACTTGCAAACAGAGCTGGAAGTTTCGGATCAGTAGTCTAAAATAATACAACAGTACGAAAAGAATGTGAGTTCACATTCTTCAATCAGCCATGAGATTGTGTTTAATGAGGAGAACTTTTGACAGCAGTGAATCTGGGCAGTCCACAGGAGATGGATGTACAGCCACAAGGTGTAACACACTACCAGAGGTCAGAGGTGTCTGTTGGTGCCATGTCAGCTGAGCAAGGGGCGAGCAGGTCCAGACCAGTGACAATATCGGGTTCAGATGCAAGAGAGGGCAACAGCAGTGCCGTGTTTACACATCCTGGTGACAAGAAACAGGAATTTTTTAGAACTGGTGACTGTGTACTGCATGGTGATTTTACTTGCCCCACTGCTGGGACAGCTATGCACAGGGGTGATGATCCGGTCCAAAACACTGTGTCAACAGTCAGGTCAGGTCTTAATGTGCATGCTCATATGTTTAGTCCAAGCAAAAAGAATGTTAGTTATGTTCATGGTAATGCATGTAATGTTGACCTGGGTATGCTAGTAGGGTCAAATCCTATCAGATCAGGGAATTATTCAGGTGATTAACATGTTGGTATGATTCTGGCAGATAATCTGCACATTAGCAACACTCCACTTTTAAATGCTGAAAATGGTTCATGTGTGACAGAGGGACGGTTTGCTTATGTAAATGTAGAAGGCATGATTAATACAAGAAAGAGCTAGGGCCCAGTAGCCGTATAGGTGCCACAGTTTCTTCAGGCCAGCAGGGTGATATCATTGCTTCCTTACTACATCAGTTAAGGAAACCTGCAGTTGATATAAAGAAATTTAATGGTGACCCCTTAGAGTACCATCAGTGTGTCAGGCAATTCAAGTAAAAAATTGTTGTCAACCGTGAAAGTTAAGATGAACTCATGACGTACTAAGAGCAGTTTACCACTGGTGAGGCCAATAAAATTGTTCAAGTGTACAGCTGCTTGGATACTGATGTAGGTTAAGCAGCGGCCTTAAGTGAATTTGAAGATCGCTATAGTCACAAGGAAGATGTTGCTACTGCCTTCATTAAAAGAGCCTTAGAATGGCCTATTATTGGCATTGATAAGCCGAAGGCTCTGGATAGCTATGCTATCTTCCTTTGTGTAAGTGTGACAATGCAGTTAAAAGCATTGATGCAGTCAAGGTATTGGAATATCCTCACAACTTGAGAAATTTGTGGGAAAATTACCCGTTTCCCTTCATGAAAGGTGGCGTAGCTTGGTTGACAGAAAGCGTCAAACTACTGCACCCATTACCTTTAGCCTATTGGCAAAATTTGTGAAACAAGAAGCAAAAAAGGCTAACGATCCCGTATACGTGCGAGAAGCAGTATCTTGGGAGAGTTAGCAGAATCCCATGGAAAAACCATTGAGTCAGGGCCAACCTTTCATACATAAACCAAAAGTACTACTAGTTTTGCCACAGTTACAAATGATAATGGCTCAGGTTCAGCAGAGGTCAAAGGTCATCAGCCATATAAGGACAGTACTCCACAAAAGGGCAGAAGTGGTAATGAAAAGCATGCATATACTGCAATGATGCCTCACATTCGCTGTTTGATTGTGGAAAATCTGGTACTTGTGCACACATTTCTTAAGGTCAAAGGGTTATGTTTCGGATGTTTACGGCCAGGTCATCCAAAAAGGTCTTGCAGAAACAAAGCTACATGTGGTAAATGTCAAGTTTCTCATCCCAGAGTATTACATTATGAGCCTAGCAAAGCTGAAACATCAGAAAGCAATACACCTTAACCTTCATCTTTAGTGATTCCAAGTGTCACAGCAACATCATTTTGTGGAGTTATGCTGGTACTAGTGATACAGGAGCCGGGGATGCCACGATGGCAATCATCCCAGTGAAGGTCAGGCTTAAGAACTTTTGCAGGTCAGTGGACACCTATGCCTTCTTAGACACCGGCAGCAATGTTTTATTCTGTACAAAAGAGCTCATTGATCAGCCAGGTGTATCCGGGGAAAAGAATACAGATCGCGGTGGACACTATGGGTGCATCCCACATCTGGGATACTTGTTTGGTAAAAGGGCTTAAAGTAAATTTGCAAGCTGAAAATGCTGTTTAACTGCCGGTAGTGTATTCTAAAGAACGGATGCAAGTGACAAAGGTGCATATTCCAGCAAATAAAGACATCCACAAGTGGCCACACCTCCAGAATATAACCTTGCCGCAGACTGATGCCAATATTGGATTGTTAATAGGCAATAATGTGCCTGATGCCTACTCACCTCTAGGGGTAATCACAGGACCAAGCGGATGTCGACATGCCACCAGAACAAGGTTAGGTTGGGTTGAATGGAACGTTGTACGTTTAAATGTTGATATACCAGCAACGGCTAATAGGGCAGAGGTAAAGGCAACTGCAGACGTGCAGTCAATGAAGCAACTCGATCAGCTTGTGCGACAGTAAATCAACATGGATTTCCCTGAAAATCTTTAAAATGAGGAAAGGAACCGTCTTAATACGACAAGAAATTTCTGGACAAGGTCAATCAATCCATCCAATTGGTCAACGGACATTATGAGACATCATTGCCTTTTAAAGACAGCAGTCTACCAGTGATGCCAAACAACACAGGTCAAACTCTTCAGCGTTTAAGTCACTTGAAGAAACGGTTGGTGAAAAATAAAAAATTTAAAGAGGAATATCTGGAATTCATGAACAAGATCTTGCATAAGAATTACACTGAGATAGTTCCTGAGGTTGAGGTGGATAGAAACGATGGGGATGTATGGTATATCATCCTCAGAAGAACAAACTCAGAGTCGTTTTTGACTGCACCGCAAGATGCCAAGGCATCTCCCTTAACCAGACCCTACCGCCTGGTCCTGACCTGACACACAGTTTGATGGGGGTACAGGTCAGATTCAGACAGGAGAAGATTGCTCTCATGAGTGACATTAAGTCAATGCTCTATCAAGTGAACGTTCCCATGCAGGAACGAGATTATCTGCGCTTATTCTGGTGGCCAGGGGGTGACCTAGATGCTAAACCGACAGCATACAGGATGACAGTCCATTTATTTGGTGATGTTTCGTCTCCAAATGTAACAACTGCAGCACTCCAAAAGGCAGCTACTGACAACAGCAATGTGTTTGATGTTGAGGTAACTTAATCCATCCTCAAAAACTTCTATGTGGACGACTATTTGAAATCCATCGATACAGAGAAGAAAGCAGTCACTCTTATCCAGAATGTGAGTTCTTTATGTAGAAATGGAGGTTTCAAGTTGACAAAATGGACAAGTAATCACAGGGATGTCGTCTCCTCATTTCCTGTGGAGGAGCGGGCCAAAGAAGTGAAGTCATCAGATTTAGTGAAGAATGACCTCCCTTGTGAGAGAGTTTTAGGTGTAAAGTGGAATGTGGAATCAGACAAGTATAGTTTCAATAGTCAGCTGCCACCAACGAAGAGATGAATTCTGTCCAAAGTCAGCTCGGTTTACGACCCGCTGTGATTTGCTGCTCCCTTCGTATTGACTGCAAAGTTGATCCTTCAAGACCTGTGCAGACTGGGTGTAGGATGGAACCTATAGACAACTGGGAACAACCTCCAAAGATAGCAACAATGGTTGACAGATTTGCCAAAGCTGAAGGCCTTTACTGTGAGCATATGCTACAAACCCCAGAACTTTGGACCAGTAGTATCTTGTGAGATTCACAATTTTGCAGTTGCCAGTGAGGATGGGTATGGTGTAGCCTCGTATGTTAGTTTGAAGGATGACAGTGGTCGGGTTCACTGCAGTTTGAATATGGGAAAATCTAGGGTCGCTCCACTGAAAAGGGTCACAATTCCTCGAGTTGACAGCAGCCATGGTCGCAGTAAGGTTGAACCAGATGATCACCAAAGAGCTCGAATATTATGTTTCTGACACATACTTTTGGACAGACAGCATGTCAGTCATTAAATACATCAACAACGAAACTGCAAAAATCCGTAGCTTTATAGCAAATCGTATAGCCGTAATTCGGGATGCATCAAATGTGCTGAATTGGAGATACGTGGATTCGAAATCAAATCCTGTAGATGATGCTTCAAGAGGTTTGTCCTTGAAAACATTTTTTGAGGTGCAACGATTGCTTAAAGGACCAGATTTCCTCTGGAATTCTCCGTCTGAATGGCTAAATCAAAATATATCAACTCCACTTTCAAGTGATGTTCAAGAAGTGAACAAAACGGTCAATGTGGCCATAGGTAACCATCCAAACTAAACCATGGATAGACTGATCAGTTACTTTTCAAGTTGGACCGGGCTTAAATGTAGTAGGGTGGATCTTGAAGATGAAAGGCAATTTGCAGCAGTGGGTAAGGAAGCGAAAAGCCATCCAAATGGATCTTAAAGAAAAGGAGCCCGATTCAGAAAGGATAAAAAACATGGCAGAGGCTCAGATGAAATATTTCAAGACAAAAATGGCAGGAAACTAAGAGAAATATAACAGTCGATGATGTTGTTTTTGTGGTCGACAACACATAGTCATTAGGTAACACATGGTCATTAGGTAGAGTAACAGAAACTGTCAAGGACAAGAAAAATCTTATTTGATTATTGAATAGACCAGTGACCAAGCTTTGTCTTATTTTAGAATCTAAGAATAAAAGCAATTAGAAAACAGATTATTATTAAACAAGTGTATTTTTTTGTGGTTTGGCCTATATTTTAGTGAATAGTAATTGTATGATTATTAGTATTTCACAATTAGGGAGCCGGAACGTTGCGGCCAAACATTATTGGTGGTTGTGTGTTGGTTTATATATCAAGATATTTATAATTTTGATTGTATTTTGTAGTTTTATTTTATTATTCTATTTTATTGAATTTTCCTTGTTTTATACCCATTTTGGAAAATCATTTAAAACATACGTTTAACATGATATGGCCTTACTGTCTCCTGCCCTATATAGCTAGAGAGGGTATTAAGGTTTGCCGGCAGGTCGGTCCTGCATACCGCGCGGTACAGTAAAGTACAGCCATAGATATTATGCTCCATGCTGATGATAAGATGTAGAGATCAAACAATTTTGATAAGTTTCATTTACACTTTCTTAACATTTATTGACAGATTCAAGTGCAATTCACTGGTATTTTAAAGTAAAAGAAATGATTAATAAACAGAGCATGATAATGTATTAGGTTGACTGGGAAACGCTAAAGTTGATGGTCTATATTCTGTACATACCCTTATATATTTAATATTTTCATGTCTGCGAATGTTCAACAATGAATTGTAATGTGCGCAATAAGTCTAGAAATATGAAACGGATATCATGTGTATTTTTAGAAAAGGAAGAGTGTATTAGATTTAATATATTTCAGGAAACTTGTATAATTCAGAGCTAGAAACCTTTTTACATTTTTTGCATTGTATTTATGATACTTTTTATGTTCATTTCAGTTAATCTGTAACAAAAGCTTTACAAGAACAATTAAATGGAATACAGCATATTACTGAATTGTCACTGTTGTCAGCATTGACGAGTGAATGATCTTACATACGACAAAGCTGTCCGAGATGTATACATATGCTCAATATTAGGCTGATATATCAAACCCCTCCTTAGGAATAAGCAGGAACATACATTTTTGCAAAAAAATTTGTAGTTGGCGCCACCTGTCGTGTATACAACAAAGCTATTCGATATGTATTAATACGCACAATTTCAGGCTCATATATCAAATTCCTCCTAAGAAATAAGGAGCCACATACACTGTGCAAAAGTCATTGTAGCTGGCGACACGATTTTTGTGAAAGAGAAAGCCATTAAAGATGCATGGACTGATCAAAATATCAGGCTAATACATCAAATTTGTGTTGATCACGATTATTATTATTGTTATTATTTTCCGTAACAATTGTGAAGAACCTTGTAAAGAAAGCTCAAATTTCAAGCTAAAATTCTTTTTCTAAAATAATTTGGACAACGTAACCACTTTTGCTACACCTGCAAATAGCGGCGACAGAATTAACAGAAAGACCCGACAGTTTCGCTAGAGTTTATTTCCATTCAGAGCATCTTCCAGTTAGGCACTGGGTGAAGGCCGCGACTGCTTGCCTCAGCCGTCAAACTTTAAAATCAAAATTTGTTACGTTTCAAAGAAACAACTTCGCAAATAACGGAGAAACCGCTTTGACAGGATTAACAGAATGAGTTCTGTTTGAGTTTTTTTTTTTTTTTTTTTTTTTTTTTTTTTACTCAAAATGAACATCTTCCAGTTAGGCAGTGGTCGGAGGCCAGGACTGCTTGCCTCAGTAGTCAAACTTTAAAATCATAATTTGTTACGTTTCAAAAAACACCTTTGGTTACATTTCACATGCGCATGCTTTCAAAATATTACCGTTTCCGTGATGTTCTTACCACCAACAGAAACTTTAACATTTCTTATCCAAAGTATTTGAACGGACTACATTTCCCGCTTCTCTACGATTATACCTTCATCGCCGCTCGTGTATTTATTATCCCCCAATGTATCGTGGGGTTTGAATTTCAATGCCCAATAGCCCTAAACAAAGTCGTTCTCTTGTGAGCCGGATTCTGAGCAGAATGGTTCCAAAGGCGTGTTGGAACTGATGGCTTTATTGGCAAGCATCGTAGTTTTTCATTTCCTCTCTGGTGAACATAATAAATCATGCTTATCTGCCCAGAAAATAAAATGACGTAATTAATCTATATTTCAAGGCTGGTTGGCACATGCCGATAACGGTCGGTCTTTTTTTTACGATATAATGTTAGGTCACCAGGGTTGCTCGCCTAGCACCACAGCACCTAGTGATCGTTTACACTGGACTCTAAGGGCGTGTTTTGGCGCTCTATGGCTTTAGTTTGTTTGTTCGTTTGTTTACCAGCAAAGGCTTTGGAGGAACCAATTGTCGGACAAAGCTGAACCAAGAGCGTTGTTTGATCGGCGCGGACAGAAGATGGTATATAAGACCCTCATACAAAATCAAAGTTCCGGGGCCTTAAAACCTGGAGACGCGGCCCCGGAACAGCATTAATGTAATTAGGCAACGAATGCAACGGGTTGAAACCAAGTCGCTTCAGGGTCATTTTGTCTTGAAAAAAAGCACAAAACCACAACAAGCTTTACTGGTAAATTAAGATAAACCACCTCGTTAAGGGTCTTTAAATTTGTTAACCAACTTTTTGATAAAAAATGCGTATGCAACAAATGTTTTTGAACAATTTAGCAAGCAGCTATTGTTCACAACCAACCAAACAACTCGCCAAAACGCACTCTTAGTTGCACCAGGTGAATGTCGTAGTACGTAATCAAATATCGATTTGCTGTGCTGTTCACTGCAATCCTTTTAGTTTTATGCGTCTCGTTGTTACATCACCGGTCCTTTGACCCTTGACGGTGACATATTAAATCGACCACCATCGACAGGAACGACGGCTCCGTTAACAAAAGATGCATCATCCGAAGCTAGAAACGCGATCACCTTGGCAACCTCATCTACTTCACCAATCCGACCAATCGGATGAATATACTTCTGCTCTTGCTTGTACTAAAAATATCGAAATGTGAGACACATTATAGACTAATAACCTCTGTCAACATCCAATTTCTATAAATGCATGTATTTTTCCTCAATAACCATACCCCTATTTGTTTATGGAAAATCAATTTGAAACCCGGGAATGTACACGTGCACAAGCACACATCATTCTATACTGACACCGTTCTTTCCTGTAATGAACACCAATGACCTGCAACTGTTCATTTTCAACGGGCCGTCAATATAGAAGGGATGGGGGGGGGGGGATATCCCCCTCCCCACTTTGTTAGTAAGGGTTGATGGTCAATGTAATCATCCCACTGCTATTTAGAGAATAATATTTATATATTAGTATTGGAAATGAAAAATATTACTAAATAGAATTATAGACTTTGGTTCCATTTATATGTTTACAATGAAGTATATATCTAAACCTGTTTAGGAATAAACCTATACTGGAAACATAATTTATCATTTTCTGAAACTAGCTAGTTAATTGTTATGTACAGTCATGCCCGATTATTGTCATGTCGGTGGTGCATGCATAGATCATGATAATAACCGGGATGTGACATAACGCGGGCTTCAACATCGATGCCCTTTTGAAACAAAGAAGAAGCGTTATGTCTCAAATGATATTAAATAAATCATCAATAAAAAGGAAACAGAAACGTTTATGAATATTTTAATTGCACAACGGCATATCAAATTACGTTTATGCGCTCATGACAATTTATTTCCTGTAAGTTTTGTGCCGCATGCCGCAATAACTGACAAAAATACGACTTGCTAACAGAAAGAGACGTAGCGTCAAAGTCATGAGGTCAAATGTCTGGAAATATTTGGCACAGTAATAACGTCATGCGTAGGCAAATTATTTTACTAGGTAATTCTTTCCCCGACTACTGCGCCTTAATTTCCTGAAATCTTATTGATTACTCATACTTCCATGATCGTCTTTATGATAGGACTGTTCGCGGAGCAGGTATCGTCATGCCATTGTCAACATTCTGAAGTTTCGCTGTGATTGAGGTTTTGGACCGAGTATCTCCTCCAGTGCTCACAAAACCTCCAAAACTTTTCAGGGCCCCTTAAAGGAGATTTTCAGTCGTAAGCAACGTTTACAGCTTGAGCTTCGTATCATCACGGCGAAACGTCACCGAGCTGTAACCCACGGCCTTGCATAAAGGAGTTCACTATGTACGATATGTGATCGCAAACATCGCCCCTGTTAACATACAAAGAAACGCATTTATCTGGATTACCGTGGTATCTTAGGCCAAAATAAAAGAAATGTTATGGTTCTCAGGCACTTTTTTTCAGAAATCAATGCGGGCGTGAGCTTTTTTTTTATTTTAAAGTTTTTGGTATGTTTCGATAAAAATGTCAAATGATAAGGGAAAAGAATGAAAATAACAGTTTTATTTTGCTAAATATGTAAAAGCACTACAAAACAAAGGAAATTGTATGGTTGTATCTTCTTGAAAGAAATGTCGGAGCGACAGCAGCTCAAAATTGGAAAGTTTTTATTGAAAATCACTGCACCCATTACCTTTCGCCTATTGGCAAAATTTGTGAAACAAGAAGCAAAAAAGGCTAACGATCCCGTATACGTGCGAGAGGCAGTATCTTGGGAGAGTTAGCAGAATCCCATGGGAAAACCATTGAGTCAGCGCCAACCTTTCATACATAAACCAAAAGTACAACTAATTTTGCCACAGTTACAAATGATAATGGCTCAGGTTCAGCAGAGGTCAAAGGTCATCAGCTATATAAGGACAGTACTCCACAAAATGGCAGAAGTGGTAATAAAAAGCCATGCATATACTGCAATGATGCCTCACATTCGCTGTTTGATTGTGGAAAATCTGGTACTTGTGCACACATTTCTTAAGGTCAAAGGGTTATGTTTCGGATGTTTACGGCCAGGTCATCCAAAAAGGTCTTGCAGAAACAAAGCTACATGTGGTAAATGTCAAGGTTCTCATCCCAGAGTATTACATTATGAGCCTAGCAAAGCTGAAACATCAGAAAGCAATACACCTTAACCTTCATCTTTAGTGATTCCAAGTGTCACAGCAACATCATCTTGTGGAGTTATGCTGGTACTAGTGATACAGGAGCCGGGGATGCCACGATGGCAATCATCCCAGTGAAGGTCAGGCTTAAGAATTTTTGCAGATCAGTGGACACCTATGCCTTCTTAGACACCGGCAGCAATGTTTCATTCTGTACAAAAGAGCTCATTGATTAGCTAGGTGTATCCGGGAAAAGAATACAGACCGCAGTGGACACTAAGGGTGCATCCCACATCTGGGATACTTACTTGGTAAAAGGGCTTAAAGTGAGCGATTTGCAAGCTGAAATGCTGTTTAACTGCCGGTTGTGTATTCTAAAGAACGGATGCCAGTGACAAAGGTGCATATTCCAGCAAATAAAGACATCCACAAGTGGCCACACCTCCAGAATATAACCTTGCCGCAGACTGCTGCCAATATTGGATTGTTAAAAGGCAATAATGTGCCTGATGCCTACTCACCTCTAGAGGTAATCACAGGACCAAGCACATGGCGACATGCCACCAGAACAAGGTTAGGTTTGGTTGTATGGAACGTTGTACGTTCAAATGTTGATATAGCAGCAACGGCTAATAGGGCAGAGGTAAAAGCAAATGCAGACGTACACTCAATGAAGCAACTCGATCAGCTTGTACGACATAAATCAAAACATGGATTTCCCTGAAAATCTCTTAATGAGGAAAGGATCCGTCTTAATACGACAAGAAATTTCTGGACAAGGTCAATCAATCAATCCAATTGGTCAACGGACATTATGAGGTATCACTGCCTTTTAAAGACAGCAGCCTACCAGTGATGCCAAACAACACAGGTCGAGCTCTTCAGCGTTTAAGTCACTTGAAGAAACGGTTGGTGAAAAATAAAAAAATTAAAGAGGAGCATCTGGAATTCATGAACAAGATCTTGCATAAGAATTACGCTGAGATGGTTCCTGAGGATAAGGTGGATAGAAACGATGGGCATTTATGGTATATCCCTCACCATGCCGTGTATCATCCTCAGAAAAATAAACTCAGAGTCGTTTTTGACTGCACCGCAAGTTGCCAAGGCATCTCCCTTAACCAGACCCTACCGCCTGGTCCTGACCTGACAAACAGTTTGATAGGGGTACAGGCCAGATTCAGACAGGAGAAGATTGCTCTCATGAGTGACATTGAGTCAATGCTGTATCAAGTGAACGTTCCATGCAGGAACGTGATTATCTGCGCTTATTCTGGTGGCCAGGGGGTGACCTAGATGCTAAACCGACAGCATATAGGATAACAGTCCATTTATTTGGTACTGTTTCGTCTCCAAGTGTAACAACTGCAGCACTTCAAAAGGCAGCTACTGACAACAGCAATGTGTTTGATGTTGAGGTAACTTAATCCATCCTCAAAAACTTCTGTGTGGACGACTATTTGAAATCCATCGATACAGAGAAGAAAGCAGTCACTCATATCCAGAATGTGAATTCTTTATGTAGAAATGAAGGTTTCAAGTTGACAAAATGGATAAGTAATCACAGGGATGTCATCTCCTCATTTCCTGTGGAGGAGCGGGCCAAAGAAGTGAAGTCATCAGGTTTAGTGAAGGATGACCTCCCTTGTGAGAGAGTTTTAGGTGTATAGTGGAATGTGGAATCAGACAAGTTTGGTTTCAATATTCAGCTGCCAACAACGAAGAGATGAGTTCTGTCCAAAGTCAGCTCGGTTTACGACCCGCTGGGATTTGCTGCTTTCTTATATTGACTGCAAAGTTGATCCTTCAAGACCTGTGCAGACTGGGTGTAGGATGGAACCTATAGACAACTGGGCACAACCTCCAAAGATAGCGAAAATGGTTGACCGATTTGCCAAAGCTGAAGGCCTTTACTGTGAGCATATGCTACAAACCCCAGAACTTTGGACCAGTAGTATCTTGTGAGATTCACAATTTTGCAGTTGCCAGTGAGGATGGGTATGGTGTAGCCTCGTATGTTAGTTTGAAGGATGACAGTGGTCGGGTTCACTGCAGTTTGAATATGGGAAAATCTAGGGTCGCTCCACTGAAAAGGGTCACAATTCCTCGTATGGAGTTGACAGCAGCAATGGTCGCAGTAAGGTTGAATCAGATGATCCCCAAAGAGATCAATATCATGTTTCTGACACATACTTTTGGACAGACAGCAAGTCAGTCATTAAATACATCAACAACGAAACTACAAAAATTCCGTAGCTTTATAGCAAATCGTATACCCGTAATTCGGGATGCATCAAATGTGCTGAATGGAGATACGTGGATTCGAAATCAAATCCTGTAGATGATGCTTCAAGAGGTTTGTCCTTGAAAAACTTTCTTGAAGAGCAACGATGGCTTAAAGGACCAGATTTCCTCTGGAATTCTCCGTCTGAATGGCTAAATCAAAATATATCAACTTCACTTTCAAGTGATGTTCAAGAAGTGAACAAAACGGTCAATGTGGCCATAGGTAACCATCCAAACTAAACCATGGATAGACTGATCAGTTACTTTTCAAGTTGGACCGGGCTTAAAATGTAGTAGGTTGGATCTTGAAGACGAAAGGCAATTTGCAGCAGTGGGTAAGGAAGCGAAAAGCCATCCAAATGGATCTTAAAGAAAGGGAGCCCGATTCAGAAAGGATAAAAAACATGGCAGAGGCTCAGATGAAATATTTCAAGACAAAAATGGCAGGAAACTTAAAGAAATATAACAGTCGATGATGTTGTTCTTGTGGTCGACAACACCCCAAGTAACACATGGTCATTAGGTAGAGTAACAGAAACTGTCAAGGACAAGAAAGATTTTATTTGATTATACATAGACCATTGACCAAGCTTTGTCTTATTTTAGAATCTAAGAATAAAAGCAATTAGAAAACAGATTATTATTAAACAAGTGTATTATTTTGTGGTTTGGCCTATATTTTAGTGAATAGTAATTGTATGGTTGCGGCCAAACATTATTGGTGGTTGTGTGTTGGTTTATATATCAAGATATTTATAATTTTGATTGTATTTTGTAGTTTTATTTTATTATTTTATTTTATTGAATTTTCCTTGTTTTATACCCATTTTGGTAAAGCATTTAAAACATACGTTTAACATGATATGGCCTCACTGTCTCCTGCCCTATATAGCTAGAGAGGGTATTAAGGTTTGCCGGCAGGTCGGTCCTGCATACCGCGTGCTACAGTAAAGTACAGACATAGATGTTATGCTCCATGCTGATTATAAGATGTAGAGATCAAACAATTTTGATAAGTTTCATTTACACTTTCTTAACATTTATTAACAGATTCAAGTGCAATTCACTGGTATTTTAAAGTAAAAGAAATGATTAATAAACAGAGCATGATGATGTATTAGGTTGACTGGGAAACGCTAAAGTTTATGGTCTATATTCTGTACATACCCTTATATATTTAATATTTTCATGTCTGCGAATGTTCAACAGTGAATTCTAATGTGCGCAATAAGTCTAGAAATATGAAACAGATATCATGTGTATTTTTGGAAAAGGAAGAGTGTATTAGATTTAATATTTTTCAGGAAACTTGTATAATTCAGAGCTAGAAACCTTTTTACATTTTTTTGCATTGTATTTATGATACTTTTTATGTTCATTTCAGTTAATCTGTAACAAAAGCTTTGCAAGAACAATTAAATGGAATACAGCATATTACTGAATTGTCACTGTTGTCAGCATTGACGAGTGAATGATCTTACATACGACAAAGCTGTCCGAGATGTATACATATGCTCAATATTAGGCTGATATATCAAACCCCTCCTTAGGAATAAGCAGGAACATACATTTTTGCAAAAAAAATTGTAGGTGGCGCCACCTGTCGTGTATACAACAAAGCTATTCGATATGTATTAATACGCACAATTTCAGGCTCATATATCAAATTCCTCCTAAGAAATAAGGAGCCACATACACTGTACAAAAGTCATTGTAGCTGGCGACAGGATTTTTGTGAAAGAGAAAGCGATTAAAGATGCATGGACTGATCAAAATATCAGGCTAATACCTCAAATTTGTGTTGATCACGATAACGTGATCTCTTGTTATTAGGTTCCGTAACAATTGTGAAGAACCTTGTCAAGAAAGCCCAAATTTCAGGCTAAAATTCTTTTTCTAAAATAATTTGGACAACGTAATCACTTTTCTATACCTGCAAATAGCGGCGAAAGAATTAACAGAAAGACCCGACAGTTTCGCTAGAGTTTATTTCCATTCAGAGCATCTTCCAGTTAGGCACTGGGTGAAGGCCGCGACTGCTTGCCTCAGCCTTCAAAAAACGTTAAAATCAAAATTTGTTACGTTTCAAAGAAACAACTTCGCAAATAGCGGAGAAACCGCTATGACAGGATTAACAGAATGAGTTCTGTTTGAGTTTTTTTTTTACTCAAAATGAACATCTTCCAGTTAGGCAGTGGTCGGAGGCCAGGACTGCTTGCCTCAGTAGTCAAACTTTAAAAACATAATCTGTTACGTTTAAAAAAACACATTTCACATGCGCATGCTTTCAAAATATTACCGTTTCCGTGATGTTCTTACCACCAACATAAACTTTAACATTTCTTATCCAAGGTATTTGAACGGACTACATTTCCCGCTTCTCTACGATTATACCTTCATCGCCGCTCGTGTATTTATTATCCCCCAATGTATCGTGGGGTTTGAATTTCAATGCCCAATAGCCCTAAACAAAGTCATTCTCTTGTGAGCCGGATTCTGAGCAGAATGGTTCTAAAGGCGCGTTGGAACTGACGACTTTATTGGCAAGCATCGTAGTTTTTCATCTCCTCTCTGATGAACATAATAAATCATGCTTATCTTCCCAGAAAATAAAATGACGTAATTAATCTATATTTCAAGGCTGGTTGGCACATGCCGATAACGGTCGGTCTGTTTTCTTACGATATAATGTTAGGTCACCAGGGTTGCTCGCCTTGCACCACAGCACCTAGTGATCGTTTACACTGGACTCTAAGGGCGTGTTTGGGCGCTCTGGCTTAAATTTGTTTGTTCGTTTGTTTACGAGCAAAGGCTTTGGATGAACCAGTTGTCGGACAAAGCTGAACCAAGAGCGTTGTTTGATCGGCGCGGACAGAAGATGGTATAAGGCCCTCATACAAAATCAAAGTTCCGGGGCCTTAAAACCTGGAGACGCGGCCCCGGAACAGCATTAATGTTATTAGGCAACGAATGAAACCAAGTCGCTTCAGGGTCATTTTGTCTTGAAAAAAAGCACAAAACCACAACAAGCTCTACTGGTAAATTAAGATAAATCACCTCGTTAAGGGTCTTAATATTTGTTAACCAACTTTTTCATAAAAAATGCGTATGCAACAAATGTTTTTGAACAATTTAGCAAGCAGCTATTGTTCACAACCAACCAAACAACTCGCCAAAACGCACTCTTAGTTGCACCAGGTGAATGTCGTAGTACGTAATCAAATATCGATTTGCTGTGCTGTTCACTGCAACCCTTTTAGTTTTATGCGTCTCGTTGTTACATCACCGGTCCTTTGATCCTTGACGGTGACATATTAAGTCGACCACCATCGACAGGAACGACGGCTCCGTTAACAAAAGATGCATCATCCGAAGCTAGAAACGAGATCACCTTGGCAACCTCATCTACTTCACCAATCCGACCAATCGGATGAATATACTTCTGCTCTTGCTTGTACTAAAAATATCGAAATGTAAGACACATAGACTAATAACCTCTGTCAACATCCAATTTCTATAAATGCATGTATTTTTCCTCAATAACCATACCCCTATTTGTTTATGGAAAATCAATTTGAAACCCGGGAATGTACACGTGCACAAGCACACATCATTCTATACTGACACCGTTCTTTCCTGTAATGAACACCAATGACCTGCAACTGTTCATTTTCTCCGGGCCGTCAATATAGAAGGGATGGAGGGGGGATATCCCCCTCCCCACTTTGTTAGTAAGGGTTGATGGTCAATGTAATCATCCCACTGCTATTTAGAGAATAATATTTATATACTAGTATTGGAAATGAAAAATATTACTAAATAGAATTATAGACTTTGGTTCCATTTATATGTTTACAATGAAGTATATATCTAAACCTGTTTAGGAATTAACCTATACTGGAAACATAATTTATCATTTTCTGAAACTAGCTAGTTAATTGTTATATACAGTCATGCCCGATTATTGTCATGTCGGTGGTGCATGCATAGATTATGATAATAACCGGGATGTGACATTATGCGGGCTTGAAATCAACATCGATGTCCTTTTGAAACAAAGAAGAAGCGTTATGTCTCAAATGATATTAAATAAATCGTCAATAAAAAGGAAACAGAGACGTTTATGAATATTTTAATTGCACAACGGCATATCAAATTACGTTTATGCGCTCATGACAATTTATTTCCTGTAAGTTTTGTGCCGCATGCCGCAAGAACTGACAAAAATACGACTTGCTAACAGAAAGAGACGTAGCGTGAGGGTCATGAGGTCAAATGTCTGGAAATATTTGGCACAGTTATAACGTTATGCATAGGCAAATTATTTTACTAGGTAATTATTTCCCCGACTACTGCGCCTTAATTTCCTGAAATCTTATTGATTACTCATACTTTCATGATCGTCTTTATGATAGGACTGTTCGCGGAGCAGGTATCGTCATAGCCTCTTGCACAGGCTCCGATAGAGCCTGTGGATAGGGAATGAAAGGCATTCGCTGATTGGCCAGGTTTACGGAATTTTCTCATTGGCCAATCCCGGGAAAGCCCCTGCGTGGCTCTGTCAATAAACACGCGCACATGGTGCTGGCTGTCAGCTGACGAGTACTTCAAAGGGATCTTTTTAACCATCGGGGTCCATGATGAAGGAACAATAGACACACATTGTAAAGACAACTGCTAATTATTACGGAAGCAAAATGTCATCTATATGGGTAAAGGACACGAAGTGGGATATGCATATATGACAAACCTAAGGCTAAACAGAATGTCGGTGTGCTCCTAAAGCCTTAAGGCTTGTCGTCAGGGTAAGTCATGAAGTGTTTTTTTCTGACAAACTACCCATTGCCTGAGGTTTATCAAAATGTGTGGGACAATATTAGCCCTAGACAAAACGAATCACTTAGAAAGAACAAAATTTATCATATTTTTTTCAAAATCATTTTAGATTTCAATCATAATTCTTTTTTTATAATGCCTGTATATATATTTTATAGTGTCACGTTCTTTATAAATATATTCACCGGGTGTTACTTTACTGGGCCTTAGATCCAGTATATATATATATATATATATATATATATATATATATATATATATATATATATATAATAAGAATAGGTATGTATGTATGTATACTAGTATATATTCTGTCGGTTAAGTGACTCGTGTAACAGGATGAATGTATAATTTCATTATATGACATGGTGTTTAATGACACTTGGCACAAAGATTCATATATTTTAAACTCATATTTCATACATTGTGTAATATACATTCCAGGTATCATGACATAACCTTATAACAAATAATTCAAAAACTAAAATATATATTTGTCATATAAATATGTGCAGTATTTCTGATTTATCAATGAAAAAAGGCGTTTAATAAATAAATATACTTGAATAAAATTAAGGTACTAAAATCAAAAACATTCGAAAAGAAAATACAGACATGTTAGATTAGAAGACAAATGATGCAACTTTGTTGCAGCAAATAAAAATAATTTGAGTTTTGTCCAACAGTGTTTTATGAAGGAGAGACATTTGTTCAAGGCTAAATTGGATTTTCAGTGGTTAAAAAGTCAAACAGATGTAACTGGTCCAATATGAATAACATTTTAACTTGGGGACAAGTCTGAAGACCCAAAGTGTGAGTCAAAGATATCTTAAGAGGATCATCTGTCTTAAATTTTAATGTGAAAAGATATGGCATTAATGCTCGCAGTTCAGTTACATCTTTTTAAAATAATACTAGCTACCCTGTGTATTACTAGGGTGCATGTATTTGATCATCTCCAGTTGGATATAGAGGTGTGCTCGGATAAAGAATGTTGCAGTGCAGCTTAACTTCTATAGGCATAATGTCATTGGTTAAATGCTATAATACTAAAGATTTATTAGCATGTGCTTGATAAAACTGCATTCACTGTTGCATCATTTCTGTTTTTTATTTTTGGTCATATATGTTTCTTGGTAGAAAATGCAATATACTGGTAATTTTTATGATATATGTTCAGTATTAAAGATCAGTTGAGGTTCAACCTAGTGTCAGTTTCTTTCATTGCTTCCTTGAACATTTGTGCACATGTTCTCTCTCTCACACACACACACACACACATATATATGACTATCAGTATATATTTTGGGCTGCATGTAATAGTGCATCAAATAATTTACTGAATCAAAGCCAGTCAACCAGCACTGAAGGGCTCACTTAATTTAATTTGTTGCATTTACAGTAATATCCATGTCGTTTTGATAGTTTTGATCTCTGGGTGATACCTAAGGACATAAAATATACATATAAATGGTGTAGTGGAGATTATTGTTTGAAAAGGAAAGTCACCTGACACATATTTTATGTGAGGGCAATAAACAGTAGTATATACAGGGTTGCCATTTGACCTAGGTAAAACCTATGTTACCCAATCCAGTGGATAAAACCTGGGTTAAAAGTATTTTTCCTAGGTTTTACCCATTATATACCCCAGGTTTTTGCCCAGTATATTAGAATATTTTTTTAAAGAATAGCTTCTTTTGAATTGGTCAAAAGAAGTTAAGCACACATTTTGAGAACATAGGTAGCTAAGCCAAGTGGCTCTGACCACATCATCCCTGTCTAAAAGAAGCTATTTACACCCATTTGCTACTTGCACTGTAACTCATGTTGGGTTGCATGTACAAAGCACATCACTCTGAATAATAAAAATTAGTGGTAAAACCAATTCTGAAGAATAACTTGGTAAAACCTATTTAACCTAAACTGGGATTTTTTTTCTCCTGACATGCTCCTATATATAGCAGGGTACATCTCAATAGCTGATCACTATATGTTAAGCTGTAAATAAAGAACATGCTGTTGTACTACTAGTAATTTTTGGACTGGTGCTGTTCTAAAATTTAAAGTTTTAGTTCCAGAAAGATACTGAAGAAGCACCCTTATTTCCATGACAAAATAAATTCATTTCATCAGTCACTATATTTATGGCTTTGGTATAAGTTTGCAAACATGTTATATACTTATATGATTTGTACAGCACATACTGAGTGAGCTGGTCTGAATCTGACATATAATCTGTAGTTTTAATTTTATCAAATTGATATGACCACTATATAAGTATAATACAAAATCAGTTGTATATCAGCACAGACTTTATTTTTTCCAACCTTTACCTGTATCATATTCCCTGTCAGCATAAAAACAACTTACAAGTATTTCTCTGAGAAGAATTTACAGCTGTTCTCAAGGAACCATAGTTTTTAAAACCTGTTTTTTTTTTAATTTTGAAAAAAAATTGTTGAAATGGTTTCCTCCGAGTATGTAACATGGCATTGTTGGCTTATCTGTAGCCTTGCCTTCATGATCAGACACATCAATGGAATTTTATTGGACCATCTCTAATAGAAATCAAATGTGACATTGTAGGATTTTACCCAGAATAAAAATACAACAACAAAGTATTTAAAGTTTTAATTCAACAAAATGTTAGAAAGGTCTCAAATGTATGATTTTAGTGTGCCCAGCTGAGTATACTGCCAGTCTTCAGGAAGCCTCTTAGAAGAGGGACGGTTACTGTAGCCCCCCCCCCCCCCCCCCCCAGTTCTCTCCCCTTATTGTATACCCCGGTGAAAGAGCCCACGGTAATGAAAAAAAAGTGAATACTTGCTATGTGTTAGTCTATGTGATTCATATGTTAAGGTATAGCTCTGCTGCATTAATAAATTACTTGCATTTTTGGAGGTGAAAGTTAAAAGCACAAACCTATAAACCTTGATTTGCACACTAATAAATTTTCAATGTGGATTTCATGTGAAAAAAAATCCAATTGCAACTTAACCCACAACATGTGGAAATGAAAAGTCCTGTAGTTTTGCAGTAAAAAAAAACAATTAAGATCACTGTTACATGAAGGAGAAAATTGTTTAAGGACAGCATTTACATTGTGCCAATTACATGTATATGATTGCACAGTTTGAACAAGACAGTGGTCAAATACTATGCAGACACATAGACATATGATCATTCTATTCAATGTCATGGGAAGAACTATTTAGATATCTAAATAATGTTAATACATATAACAAATCCTTACTAAAACATGGATACAAGCACAGATCTTCTTCTATGGTAAAATATATACTTATACAAGTCCACAAGGTCCAACAAAAATACTAATTTAAATATAGGAATAGACAAGGGGGATACCAATAATAAAGACCAGATTTGCCTAAAAACAAAAGAGTCCATACCAGGTCTATTTAACTTTACATTATATTTCACTCATTGTTGTGGTTTAACCATAAGAACATTAGTTTTTTTTTTCAAATCAGGCACCTGATAAAAAGTAATAAGTAGATAAGCTGACACATGCCAGGCTGTTGCCTTTTATCTGAGTGCTTCAGTCTTGTGTATTTCTGTATTTATTGATATATAATAAAAAGGTGATCTCTAAAGACAGATGATTTGCATTTCCTACAATGAGGGTTCATGGTTCAGTGATGTAATCAAGTCCACACCATCCAAGTCCAAGTGCAAGAGTCCAGGTCACTCAAGTCCAAGTCCAAATCTGAGTCCTTAAGGTTCAAGTCTAATCTGAGTCCTTCAGGTTCAAGTCCAAGTACACCTTCCTAATGTCCGAGTAATTTTGAACACGAGTCCAAGGCCAACATCATTGAGTCTGAGCCATTTGGAACACCAGACCAAGTCCACCTAAAAATCTTGCCGGAGTCATTTGGAACAAGAGTCCAAGTCCAACTTCTTCGAGCCTGAGTCATTTGGAACATGAGTCCAAATTTGACACAAATTTTCTTATTAAAAGATCTTTGAAAAGGATATTTGAGATAATCCTGCAAATTTTATTAATTTTCAAGTGTGCTTTATTTGAATTTTAATTACATTTAACTCCTGATACAGAGCTAAAACTTGATATGTTTTGTCTTATTTTTGTTTAATATTCAATTAGTAGTTAACCCATTGCACAATCTTAACATAATATGTGACAGAGTTTTCTTTTTTATTGGACTCAACAGGGGTGGGCCCAGGATTTAGAAAAGGGGAGTCCAACCCAGCTAGGATGACTAATGAAAACCCTTAAAATAAGGTCCAAATGGCAGGAAAATAGGGGATCCAGGCCACAAATGTTGTCTGAAACCCTTAAAAAAGGTTGCGGCGTATGAAAAAAGGAGGGGGGGGGGGATCCTGACCTCTGGACCCCCTCAATCTGCTTCTGCTTGTGATGGACTCTGACTGATTTCTTGAATTCTTAAATAATTAAACCTGAGAGTCTAAGTACAAGTCCAAGTTCAGGACCTTCGCGTCCAAGTTTGAGTCCTAAAAAAGTGAACTCGAGTCTGAACTGGAGTCAAAGTCAAGACTGAAATTGTACAACACTGCAAAGTTCAGCCAGTAAATTTATTAAAACTCAGTCAGAGTTTAACACCCCTCATTCTGTAAGAGATGATATTAAAGTTCATGTGCATTACATAAAATAAATATGATATGGTTATATTGTACGATTATCATGTATTGTTAAAAATAGGGATATAAATAGAATGTATTCATGAAATACTAATAATGATAAATCAATGAAATAAATCTGGGAAAGTTTATTTATGAACCCAGCATGACTTAAACATGACAGGGTTTTCTCTGATTTAATGTCTTTTTTTAATAAAAACATGATATTTGTTTAACACAATTTTTCATGTATTAGGTCATACTAATTATTGTTGATTGCATGTATCTTTATATCAAAAGGTGAAATATATACTACCAATGATTGAACTGCATTATCTTTTATATTTTCGGTTAATGTGTTGTTTTAATGAATTAGCAGTCTTTAAACATTTAAGGTAATAAGGGAGTTACACATGTCACAATAATAATTTTTTGTTTAAAAACATAAAAATTTAATCCAGGGCAAAACAATAAAAAAAATAAAACAAAATGACAATCATTTATAAATATTTTGTTGTATCAAACTATCACATAATAATATATGTTCATTTGGCTCAAAACTTTGGCATTTTTATCACATTGCCTACATTGTGTAAAAACATTTGTCCCCCCACACACACACACACACAAACCAAAGAAAAGGGGGCGTGGCACTAAGAAAATTTTCTGGGAAGAAAAACTTAGGCAGTACAGGTATAATACTGCCCCTTCTGATCATATAGTACATTTTAAATAGTTTAATTTTTAAAAAGCAAAACTTGGTCGTACTTTGATATTTTAATTATTAATTGATAACAGTCTGGCACACGAAGCATACAGGCAAAACTACACACATCATGTGTCACATGGACTTGAGCGATATCAGAAAGAGCAACGTTTAATACAGTATATAATTATGAATGCACATGTGGTACACTTATGATTGATAATCAGAAGCTGCAATAACCTGGGTATATGCCGTAGGTCAATGACACAACGTCAGTTTTCCTAATGTGAGTGACTTTTGACATTTTGACAGAGAAAATGCGTGACTCGCTTGCAGCGGTACCTGAACGGAATCGCGTACCACGCATGCGCCGCTTGAACTCATCTGAATAGATTCGGGCGGAATCCCAGGCCCAAAATGGTCTCCGTTTACAGACCCACTGGGGGGTTGCGGAGCGCCACCGTGTGTCTGTGTAAGAGACTAGTATCGTCATGCCATTGTCAACATTCTGAAGTTTCGCTGTGATTGAGGTTTTGGACCGGGTATCTCCTCCAACTTTTCAGGGCCACTTAAAGGAGATTTTCAGTCGTAATCAACGTTTACAGCTCGAGCTTCGTATCATCACGGCGAAACGTCACCGAGCTGTAACCCACGGCCTTGCATAGACAAGGAGTTCACTATGTATGACACGTGATCGCAAACATCGCCCCTGCTAACATACAAAGAAACGCAATTATCTGGATTACCGTGGTATCTTAGGCCAAAATAAAAGAAAGGTTATGGTTCTCAGGCACTTTTTTTCAGAAATCAATGCGGGCGGCCGCTTTTTTTATTTTAAATTTTTTGGTATGTTTCGATAAAAATGTCAAATGATAAGGGAAAAGCATGAAAATAACAGTTTTATTTTGCTAAATATGTAAAAGCACTACAAAACAAAGGAAATTGTATGGTTGTATCTTCTTGAAAGAAATGTCGGAGCGACAGCAGCTCAAAATTGGAAAGTTTTTATTGAAAATCAAAATAAAAAGTTTTGATGCGGGGATTTAAAATTGATGCGGCGGTGCCTGAGAACCACACCTTTAATTTTTTTTGGCCTTATAGACATAAATTAGCTAAGCGAAGGGGAGTGACCCGCATGCATCACTACACATGCCTGCCGCACACAGGTGAGAGATGTGATCGTTTGATACGCCTGACCGATTACAGGCTCTCGGCCTCGTTAATCGCCATGTCGGCGTTTGATGTGATTTTAACTGCGATTTGGTATCGCTGCCAAAGGTGCCAAGCATGACAATAAACGGGATTATCACAATATTCCATGATATTAAACTGTCAGATTTACCATTGTTTATATAGGAAATGGTTTGAGATTTCAGATTTATGTGACAATAAGCGGAATTTTCTATTAACCGTATGACACAAAGTGGGCTCAAATGTACATGTATTTGAAATGTACCATACAGACGCTAAAAGAGGTGTATATATGTTAATTTGTGTTTGTGTGGAAGGATGTATGTGTGTGTGTGTGAGTCTTCCCGCTACCCTTGAAGATAAATTAACGCCACTGATCTTCTCTTCCCTGTGTCAAGACCCGTCTTTCTCTCTTAGATATTAGTTTGGTCATCTAATGTGTTGTATATTATTATGCCGTATCATGTATCGATATCAGCTTGGGACCGTAGGTTAAGGGAACCCAGAAGTTTTATTTAATGTCGGTTTCAGTTCAGTCCTGATTCTCTGGGAATGTTTCTTGTCAGTCTCATCACAGTTTCCTGTAAAAGCACTGTTTATTGTAGATTTCAGAGACAACGGACGTGCAAACATGATTTTCTAATACTCGTCTCAGGTAGTTGGATCATTTGGAGCAATTCCATGACCGTGGAGAGTGAAGGTTTGTTTCTCAGTGGATTTTTCTTCTATGGAGGTAGATTGGAAAAATAAGTGAGGGTGTCCATCGTGAAAGTGTGGGCGGAATCCGTGAGAGCCCGAATTCCAAAGTGGCCGCCATACGCTATTTTGAAATTTATTTTTGCCATGGATTGGCCTGTAATACTATGCACACACTCAAGAGGGAAACCATCGTTAATTTTATTAATTGGCGTTTGGGTGACAGGCTGCGTGTCCGAGTCTTTGTGGTTCGAATCCAAGTCCACTTTCTTCATGTCCGAGTCATTTGGAACTCGAGTCCGAGTCCAGTACAAATCTTCTCAATAAAATAATTTTTAAAAAAATATTTCAGATAATCCTGCATTTTTTATGTTAGTTTTTGTTTACCCCTAATGCAGAGCTACACAGTGGAATGTATAATCTTATTTTTTATTTATTCAGTTTGTAGTTCACCCTTGTACACGGTCTTTATGTTATTTGTTTATTTTTTCCACTGGATCTCGATTATGAGACCAGGACCCGCGAGTCAAAGTCCAAGTCCACTGAAAAAGTTGACTTGGGTCGTGAGTAAATAAAAGCAGGAGACAAAATTGTTGTGCTTTTTGGTTCTTTAAAAAATACTCGTATCCCAAGAAATGCCTAGATCTAGAAATGTCTGATTCTGGGTAAAAATGATCGCACGACGAAGCAGAATGAAAAATACAAGTTTCGTTCTGTGTGTCATATAAATTGAGTCACCTTCACTATTTAGGTCAACATGAATTTGTCTTAAGACAAACGTAAATTAACACACCCTGAAATAATCAAGAAATTTATTAATTAATTAATTTTAGAAAAAAATACATACTTGTTCCAGTGCTTCTTGAGACATTCCACATTTGAGAAGTATACCAGTATCGATTGTGCCAGGACTGAAAAGAATAACTAGGGATTTATTCCATACAGTAAGTCCCCCATGGTCTAAATTATAGTCGTATCCACCAGTAGGCGCCCATTGAAGCTTGGGTAATTATTCTTTTAAACTTTATAAAATTACATATTAAATAAAATATTACACTAAAGCTGATAAGGGATGAAAGGCCTAGTAGCCTATATTTCCTTCTTTCCTTGCAGCACACCATTTGATATTTAATCTGTCCGTTCAAAAGTACAAAATTTCAATGGGCACCCTACCGTTAAACAGATTGTGACGGATATAGGCTGATGGGTGCTGCCACCTAACGGCACCTAAGTACTCTAATATTTGTATACCGTCTTTACGGTAATCATGCAATACAGTTGGTTTCCGGTCATGCCTCGTACGTGTTGTGTCTTTAGTCAAGTCTAGCTAAGTGACCATAAGCTGTTACACAGATTGTAGTTGCCTATCAACCTTGCCAATGTGCATTAAAAATTACGCCGTTGGCACATATATTTACATCAGATAACAACATGATTGGGAATGTCCTCAAGAGCAAAGGGGTATTGTTATAATGATGGTTCAAAAGTTAATTTTTCTAGCGCTATTTCGGTCTCCGGACATTAGAGGTTCATTGCATCTCCTGTCGATGACCGCACAGTAATTTTGGCGCTGCCTCATTTTTTATCGATATTGATCACTAGAATGGATGGATGTTATCGTGCATTTTCTTCGAAAAGCTTGTTCAGTGACTCAGGTAGGCCTAATCATTCAGGTCCGTTATAAATGCCCAATTACTGCTGTATCTATTCATACTTGAAACAGTTTAAATTATGCATTATGGACAGTATTATTGAAGGAATAGGATATGCATGGTTACCTGACTGAGTTTACCCTAACGCCATGGGGACCAAGATCTGTCATTTAAAACAGAAAATTAATAAAAAGTTAGTACATGTTTACATTAACTTACACTACTGGCGAACACCACACTTTATGATTAAAAAAACTCTTATTTTAAAGAATGTATTTGTATCGCTTGGTGCGGTAACATCAGAGAAAAACTATATGCTCAAAGAGCTTTAAGGGCTGAACTTTAATCAGAAAATAATTAAGTATGTCAGTCACGTTCAATATAACCCTGTGCACTTAACAGAATGAGGTAACCTCTACCCTGGATATATATATATATATATATATATATATATATATATATATATTCTTAGAACTTCCGTTTAATATTTGCAAATTCACTCATCTTCTGATAGACATTACCTTGGGCTAAAATCCCTGTCAGATTGTCAACGGCAGCCTTGCTAATTGAATAAAATGCATATATGCTTATCTGAAATTTAAAAAATAGTATAGCATCTCTAGTAGAAAACTTGTTTTGAATGTTATCCTTGTCAAATATATGACGTTTTTGTCAAGATTCTACGTGCAAGATACCTATTTGAAGTAAACATTATAATATGTGTCCGTTGGATCTAGCGTTGTGTATTAATTAGCTGTATGTTAATAGCACCAATTAAGCCCATACTCACTGGCCTCGTTCCTGCTATACTAGATATGTTTATGATATTTCCTGCAAGATAAAAAATAAGATTTTAGCGAGGAAGCTATATTGCGATTCAAACTACATTTGCTTTTGCAATCAAATAATGTTTCAGTATATAAATCGTTTCCCTGATTTGTCACCATTATTTTACTGAGGACTATGAAAATACTTATCTTGAATATATCATAGAATGTTGTATTTAAATACTACTTGTTACGAAGACAAATAAATGAGGGGAGTCGAACCCAGGTCGGTGGCGCACCAAGTCCGGCGTACCAACCGCTTCGCTAGCAACCAGTTCGGTCGGCTTTTATGTCACCCCGTAACACATCCCCTCTTAACAGCGTTCTGCTATCAGAACAAGAATAATTATCCCAGGAGTCACACTTTGGTGAGCTTATTCCCTGGGCCACAGAGTTAACCGTCACGTTAGACGAGCCCCCATTTTGTTACGAAGACAAATAAATTAGGGGGAAATCCTGGGCCGACCCGGGAGTCGAACCCAGGTCGGTGGCGCACAAGTCCGGCGTACCAACCGCTTCGCTAGCAAAGCTAGTAGCAAGACAGTTCGGTCCGCTTTCATGTCATCCCATAACAATATATATAAACAGTGGGTAGCATGGGACCATTCCGCTTCGAATATCATCATGTTTACCAACCTTTGGTTTTAATGAGGTGCGGGGTCGCTCGCTGGGTCACCATGATCAGCCCCTTAAGATTCGTGTCCATGATCTCATTATATTCTTCTATAGTGGACTCCTGGAAATTCTTTTTCACAGCAACTCCTGCGTTGTTCACCTAAACGGAATATTAATGATATAAATGTGTTAACCATGTTCGAGACTTCAGTTCCGCAGTTAGGCCACATCGTTGCTGTTTTATGCCTTTGTGTGCTCGTGGTTTTTTTTAAATTTCATTTTTCACTTTCTAGGGGGGAGTGAAAATGAAGTCGTTGATTTCTTTTTTTTTTTTCATTTTGGTTATATTTTATTATCGACTCCCTCATTGAAAAAAATCACAAACTAACAATACAACATTTTATGTACACATTAAGAAAATATATATTATCTGCCGTGCGTCATTATCTATAATATTCCAGTTATGCAGATAAAAATACTTTTTTTCATTGCTTCATTGCGTTCTGGCTTTTCCTGTACGTGCTCATTGGCGAAACTGGATAATGCACGTAGAATAACAAAGACGCTCTTCGCACTCTGTAAGATATATGCGATATCATCACCAAAAACACTCTTATATATACAGTATATATAATTAGAAGGAACTAAAATTACCATAGTATTTATGTATAATATGAAACAAATAGATAATTACTAACGTTAAGCGAGGGTTATGTTTTTAGTGGTGTTGGTATGTTTGTTTGTTTGTCTGTCTGTTAGCAACATTACTCACAAAAGTAATTACAGAATTCGATGAAAATTTCAGGAAAGCTGAGCATTGATTTAAGGAATAATTGATTTTATTTTGGGGGTGATCCGGGCTACCGTCTGGATCATGGAATAATACATAATATATATTTTTTTATCATACCCTGGCACTTTCGTGAGATCAGTAAACAAGGCAACTCATCACTCCCATATAATGAGCTGCCTTGTTTACTGATCTAACGCCAGGTGGCAGCACATGTCGAATCACCATCTGGATCCAGGAATGTTTTTAAAAGGAAAATCATTGCATTTCAAACAATCCCACATTGGGGAAAATGAGCTGCCTTGGCGGAGGTCTGCGCTCTCTGACCACGTTTTAAATTTTCAATAACATCGATTATGAACAATGACGGCTTAAATTAAAAAGATATATTTTCCATCCTACATGTTGTCATTTTCGTATTAAGGGGAAAATGTCGAGAAAATGTCATAATTGCCTGGAAGGAATAAAATTAACAGAATCAGGATGATAGTATTTATGTTTTTTATAATACCAAAAACATGAGCAACTGTAAAGGCTTCCCGTGGCACGATATAAAATAGAAATCAGCAGTTATTGGCTCACACAATTTGCGGATAACAATCAGTTGAAAGTCTTACCAATTTATATACGTATAATAGGGAAAATGGGAGAATATTTTAAATTAAAGCATTTTTATGTTAGGCGAAGAATTAAGTGCCTTAAAATTAAATTGTTCCAAGAGCATGTCCGCCTCAGTAACAGTCGCCTGATGTGTTCGTGTCAAACGAGCCATAATTTCGAGGATAGTTGGAGTAATCAAGATACATGCCAAGATACATGAGAGAAACCTCTCCCCTAAAGCAACTTTAATTTTTATCTGTTTATTTTTGAAAACACGATCCTACTTTGTTAATAAACTTGACCCGCACAGTGTCATAAGTCGCCGAAATATATGTTTCAAGCAGAATTTCGGATATATATATATATATATATATAACCATTAGTAAACATTGCTGAAAGGTTTATCATTGTTTCCACACATTCAGCAGATTAATTGTACATGATATTTCGAAGGGTTTTAATGTCTTTTTCTGTAATTCATGATGTTTTCACCTTAATTCGAAAAGAAGTTTTTACACACCATGCAGGCAATTTAGGTCATCCATGACAATTTGAATATGGAAGTTCAGTTACAAATATCCTTTTCATATCTTCTTTAAATTTTCCCAAAAATCTCAATTTTGTAAGTACTTACATTTAGTATTTAAAACATATTGACTTTTAAGGGCGTATATGATCACTGGTATATATTAAGACTCAATACATCAGGGAATCAATTTATCAACAAGGCCTGATTCCAGGCCTGATTATATATACCGGCTTATCTATCTCCCACGTACCAGCACATCAAGTTGTCCAAAGGTCTCCACTGCCTTGTCAACGATGTGATTAGCTTCCTCCTGTCTGCTGATGTCCCCTTGGGCGATCAGGATCTGTCACGAATAAGCTGGGAATAAAATATGTCACACACACACGCAGGGAGGTCCCCGCAGGCCCTCCCCCCCCCCCCCCCCGGATTTTGCCTGAAATACTGAGGAGAAACTTCCAAGACAGTAATATATGCCAAGAAAGTATGATTGTAATTATTAAAATACGGAAGAAATAGTCAAGATTCCGTCATGTTTCATTACACTTTCCTCTTGTTTTGAGTCTTAAAATGGCCCAAAGATGTAGATGCAGGCTCAAATATATATATATATATATATATATATATATATATATATATATATATATATATATATATATATATATATATATGCAAACCTCTGCAAGCGAATATGCTGTACCCCAAGCCCCGCCAGTGCCCCCCCCCCACTCCCCGACCCACTCGGTCACTAAATCCTGACGAACCCCCTGTGGATTGCACGTTAACTATCTGGGTATTTTTGTTTTTCTTTCCAACCAGGCTATGACACTGGAGCAATTTTGGCATATATATAATTAAGAATTTGTACTAATTAGGGTTTTTTAACTTCGACAAAAATTAAATTCCCGGCAGGATCACAGGCGCTATGAGGCATGTGTCATCTCTCTACAGGCCGGCTTTCTTGACCTTCATCTTCCCCCACAGACCTTAAGGCAGGAAAATAAATTTACCATGACATATACGGCCACTGTGTGCCTTCTTCTGAAACAGTAACCAAGACCCCGTTGTGTAGTATATTACATATTTGAAATAAATCTATGCGCTGAAGCTTTTCATATACTTCCTTTGTAAATGGCTATTACTGATCGGTGGACGCAGTTTGAAGCTTATAAATTATATCAGCGATTATTTAGAACATTGTTTATCATATATACAAATTAAACCATAATGTACTCGGTAAAGCCCACATTTCGAACAATGCATTAAATAAACAACTAAAACCAGCACCAAAAAAAAATCAATAAGCTCTTCCCTGGATTAGGCTAAGGTTCACGAATCATTATTTTCACTACATATCATTTACGAGATTTTTGTTGTCGGATACATATTGCCATAACTTGATTAGTTGTCCTAATTTCAGGAAGCACATATAGTCTGATAGTACGAGATGAATGATATGGGATTATATTACATGACCTTATCATACCTTGTCCTTGCCGAGGCCGGTAGCTTCACATTTCTCTGCGGCTTTGATGAGGTTTTCCATGTTCCGACCGTTCAGTACCACTCGGCTACCCAAAGAGGCAAAATGAATGGCTGTTCCCTCACCAATCCCACTGCTGGCACCTGCAAGAAGCCTCCACATCTATGGATGGGTAAGGAAGTTTGCAGAAAGGGGAAGGTCAAAAAACGCTTTTTACACAAGTCTCGCATGCAGATGAATTTGGAAGAAAACATTTAGATATTCACATTCTGGCCCTGCTTACGTTGATTTGAATATTTTCTGGCCCTGCTTACGTTGATTTGAATATTTTCTGGCCCTGCTTACGTTAATTTGAATATTTTCTATTTCTCAGACTGTTTAACGTCGAAAGAGAAGGTAATCGCGCGCTATATCTTCCCCATTAGTATTATAGACAAACAAATCACTTTACCTCAGCATGATTAAAGCTAAGCTGAGCTTAATGCAATATTTTCAATATTAAAAACATGTAATTAGCCAGGGATCTATAATTTATTGTTAAAGTGGTTCTATAATTTCAGAATGTGTTCTGAAGCTATGCCCTGGTTTCCATGTTCTGCACACTATCAAATGCGTTCTCCAAGTTAAATCCATGAACATATGTAAATATTAGTCATATTTAATTAATCCTATAAAAATTTATACTAGCATATTAGAATCATGCTATGCAGACTCGGGGCTTTATCAAAATAACTATGAAGCTGAAATGTTTTAGAGTAACGCAATCAATTTAGGAATTTTAATTTAAAATTTTATTATTATTGAAAAATTAAAAGTGAATGGTTTCAAAATGTTAGTGTATTCTTCTGTTGATACAGCTTAGCCGTTATACCTGATAACAGAAAATTCAAGTTAAAGCTGAGAGTTAGTTTTACCTAAGATCTGCAAAAACAGGGATCAAATTACTTAAATGAGAGATTAATTAATGTTTTTATGGTTAATCAAAATAAAACAAATATCACATAGGAGTTTATCATGATATTGTACGTACCGATAACCGCAATGTTCTTAAAAGTCATTTCGGTTGTTATTTGCGAATCACTATCCGACCTCAAAGTCAACTAACTTCCTTAAAATTTTGCATAGGAAGCGACACCTGGACTCATTTTAATCACCAAGAACCACAGTTTTAGAAAAACATGGTGTAAGGGGCATGCAAGACATCCAAAGTTTCAAATCAAATCACTAGCTCCCAGACTATACCAAAAAAGTATAAATGAAAGATTCTAAAACATCTCATCAAATGAAACTATGAAACCATCTACCAGGAAACACTGGAAAATGGCAGATACAACGAGACTCTTAAAATACAAGCCACAACCCAACTCCAACAAGTACTATACTATAGTAAAGGAGTTTTAAGGAGACACAACAGGAGGAGAAATATAACTTGACAAACTTTGACACCTACACCAGAATTAATTGTTTAAGCTGCTGAGCAAATGCTCCTCCTCCCCCCAAACACACACTTAACAAATTACCCAAAAGGAATATGCAAATTACAGTGGCATACCATACATGAGCAAAACCATATCAGCGCAAAACAAGTCTGTATTGATTAAACATAAATCACAATAAATTTATCAGAAAAACTGTAACTGCAGAAATAAACATGAGTCAGATCATATCAGCGAGCAACAAGTCTGTATTGAATAAACATAAACTACAACTAATTGAACAGAACAACTGTAACTGCTGAAATAGAATTGCCCACTACAAGGATATTGCCTACCAACAATATGGTAAATCAAACCACTATGGTATGCTAGGACGACCTACGACTAGAAATATACATAGGACTGACAGAAACAAATTTAAAACGCGATACAATGTGTGTATATATATATATATATATATATATATATATATATATATATATATATATATATATATATATGTATAAAGCTTCAGAAATAAAATAATTAAACAAACGGACTATCACAATACTCGGGGAATACATCTTGCAATTGAAAGACGCCCGTGTGCAATAGTCTTTACAACTGAGGATCATAAGCAAAGCCATACCATACTCAACATCGGTAAAATCATGTAACCTGTCTTTGGAATTTTTTTTCAGCACTTAACAAAAGAAATGGACTCGCGAACACTAGCAAACACAAGTCGAAACTCGTACAGGCTGACAACGCTTGCGCTCAGTCAAACATACAATAGTATAATTCGCATCCAGTACACTCTAAGTTACGTTCTGATGAAAGAGGGCTTGGTTGTGTTATATATATATATATATATATATATATATATATATATATATATATATATATATATATATATATGAATAACTCTGAAGAAAAAAACACTGTAAATTCAACAACACTGCTCTGGCCTATAGTCTGTAGGCCGTAGAGCACTTTACAACGGAGGGTAACTCTACCTTCTCTCTCTCTCTCTCTCTCTCTCTCTCTCTCTCTATATATATATATATATATATATATATATATATATATATATATATATAAAACGCCTGTACACAATAATAACATACGCATAATCAAACGACGAGGCCACGTACTTCCCTGTAACGATGTTTAAATCACTATTCACCTGATTATTGCCCAGAATAAGGGACCTGTAAGACCTGTTCGCCCCATACGTACTGCAACTAAAAGTAGTCGTTTAAGTATATATATATATATATATATATATATATATATATATATATATATAAGAGCGGATCTAAGGTTTAAAAAAGGAGGGGTCCAACCCAGGATGACTAAAAATTAACCCTAAAAAAGAGGTCCCCGTGTCCGGAGAAGGGGGGGTCCCCAGGCCGCAAAAAAAAAAAAAAAGGTTGCGGCGGCGGCTGAAAAATTAAGGGGGATAGGTCTAATCTTACCAAAGTTCAGGTTATAGTGAATAACTGCCCTTTTCATTTCATTAAAAAACTGCATTAATTCAACCGACACATTAAACCTTACCCGGGTCCCGTTTCACATACACAGCTGCTTTACATGCACACAGAGCCGAATAGGGTCTACCAATATCGTTGTTGTGGCCATATGCAGTTTTGATAATGCATATTTCGAGCTATATTCTTACTCTAAATGTCATCGCCAAGACTATCCTTTACCAGTCGACTATCCCTACCTGTGATTAAAACAACTTTATCCTTCAAAGACGCCATCAGGTTTTTACTGGTCACCGGTATTTTCCGTGGTATGTCCTTACTTCTGATCCAACACAGCTACACGCGTCCACACGACAGAGCCACCTCTTTGCACTAAACAGATACTGCTCCACGCATGGACGCAATTTGGTCTGGGACAGCGGGGAAAGTGTTCCCTCACGCACAACCTCTTAAACCAGGGGGGACATACCACATTGCCCCCTATAGAGTTTGTAGGCTCTAATTTCAAACCATATAAAAAACATAATTTATTCACAAAAATGTGTCACAGTCGTACAGGGGCGGATCAAGGATTTAGATAAAGGAGGGGTCCAACCCAGGAGGACTAATGACAAAACTTAAAAAAAAGTTCCCAGATCTGGAAAAAAGGGGGGTCTCATGGCCGCAAAAATTGGTCTGAAACCCTTATTAAAAGTTGCGGCGGCTGTAAAGGGGGGGGGGGGGGGTTCCCACTTTTGGTGTTGTAAAGTTCGTGAAGTACCAATGAACCAATGAACTGCTGTCTTTCAGATTTAAATAAAGTACAAAAATTACTGATAATATGATAAGGTTCGTTTATTTGTTTATCATTGTAGCACCCATAATTGAATAATTGCCAAGCAATAATGAAATTATAAAAAAAATCTTTTCACTACGGAAGCGTATTGCTGCCACCTGGTAAAAAAAAAATAAATTATATATGTCGTACGTACGACATACTATCTCGTACGTACGACATATTATCTCGTACGTACGACATATTATCTCGTACGTACGACATACTATCTCGTACGTACGACATACTATCTCGTACGTACGACATACTATCTCGTACGTACGACATAATAAATCTTACGGATCTGATTCTTAGACTAGACAACATTCCAACAGATATATGTATAAGCAATATGTATATGTTAAATAATGTATGTTTTCATATTAACTATATATACAACATCTCCATCTCCTTGCAAACCGCTGGACCACCGTTGAAACCAACACACACACTCACGTATATCTATTTATTTAAAGTATATATTTAAATGCTATTGATTCACATTTTTTGTGTGTCCAGGTTTCTGTAATATTTCAAGCAAGCGAAATATACATCCAGTCGTTGTCTGACAGTCATATACAGAACTCTCATTTTAAGACAGGTGATTAAATAATGTTAGCAGTATATGATGTTATAATAGTGAGTCCTTCATAATGTTAATAAGAAACAAATATTGCCTTTGCCAAACTGAAACTACTTTTAGGAGAAAGAAGGGTTCGGACAAGAGGTACAGCTCCCAAATAGCCTGATTTTAAGTAACTGAGAATGGATATTTGTGGGGCAGGTTTCTAATATTCTAAAATGATCTTTCTAAGAACTAGATTTATACATAACGCATCGTGTAGTTGATCTTTTAAACTATTTAATGCATATACAGCCATTGATATGATACGTGGATTGCTGAACAGACAACAATCCATCTAATTGGGTACGTATAATTTTTATTTTGAACTAAATTATAGAAAAAAATATATATTAAAAAACTCTCACTCATGGACGTGCGATTAATCTGTGACAGAAGAAAACGAAATTCTAAAATAAGTCTTAATCTCATATGTCAGGCTGAAGTGGTGGTAAAATCTACCCCTCAGATTTGTCTCATTTGCGGTATAAGATCTTGTATGTGGTACATGTACGTGTAACTCGCCCTTATGTAAACGGCATGAAGTTCAACTCAGGGGATCAAGCACTTTGTTTCATAATATATGAATGATGAACCTCTCCTATTGGACATCTCTGTATCACAGAACCTCTATAAGTGTCTGTAAAGTGTTTACATAAGAAGGCCGGGTGACCAGAAGAAAGATCTTGGTGCGCACTTGCGACAATATAAAAAAGAAAAGGAACATAAAAGAAGAAACACCTAGAGAAGCTTGAAAACCCTTGAATTGTGAATTTATGCTGTACTACCACCAGGTGGCGTGAGCGCTGTGTTTGTCTCGTTTCTAAACGATTGGTCTCGTTTATAAATTTTATTTCCATTTCAAATTTGCCATATAAGCATAGGAACCCCCGCAAGTAACAATAAGTAATTGTGTCCCTTGCATATGTCGGGATATTTTATCTGATCAAACAAGAACCTCTGATAGACATTACATGTATTACTAATGACATTTATAGTATCCACCGACTGAGCAATTCTAACACAGCGCTGGTATTATATCCCAAGGCTCTTAGTCTTTTCAAACACACACACACACACATATATATATATATATATAAATATATATATACAGTATATATAAATAGAGAGAGAGAAAGAGAGAGAGAGAGAGAAAGAGAGAGAGAGGAAGAGCGAGAGATTGAGCCGATTGTATAGTAGAGAGTTTAAATGAAAAAAGGGCCTATTTACATTCTACAAACCAGGTATTTTGAGTATACATGAAATACAATTAAGTCTCCTTAAACTATAACGGGATCTTTGAATATTTCGTTCTTTGTTTGCTTGTTTCTGTTAACAAGTATGAAAAAAAACCTGCCCCGGGCGCGATCAATGAGGAAAAAAACAGCGCTCACGCCACCTGGTGGCCGTAAAAAATAAACTTCACAAGTCAAGGTTTTTCAAGCTTTTCTGGGTGTTTTTTCTTTCATGTTTCTTCTTTTTTTTATAATTGTCGCGTGTGCTAGACTAAGATTTTGCTTCTGGCCACGGGGTCTTGTTATAGTAAACAGACAGTAAAGGAGCACTGTGTTTACTCACAAGCAGAACCATAATAACGTATATAAAACCGGTAAACAGGAGATATTAAGCCCGTGTATCGGCATGGATTTGTTGAACAACTTTCGTATTCAGCCAAAATGAGTTAATAACGTGAGACAAAACACATATTATTATAATAGGATTTATGAACCTTGAGTGTTAATATAGAGGTGTCTGAAATAAAGAGATGCCCGTAAGGAAAGGTTCCTAATTCATATATTATGAAACAAACTGCTTGATCCCATATGTTGAACATCGTAGGGCGAGTGACACTGTGCGTTATGTCATAAATCTAGTTCTTATACTGATCAATTTTGGAATATAAGAAACCTACCCCACATATATCCATTCTCAATCACTTACAATCAGGCTATGTGTTAGCTTTACTCATGTCCGAACCCTTCTTTCTCCAAAAGGTAGTTTCAATTTGGCAAAGGCAATTTTTTTTCTTATTATGACAGGCTTATCATTTAAACATCATACACTGCTAACAGAATTTAATTACCTATTTAAAAATGAAAGTTCTGTATATGACTGGCAGACAACGATTTGATAAATTTCATTTCCTTGAAATATTTCCGAAACCTAGACACAAAGAAACAATGATAAATCGAATAGCATTCAGACTTATAGTATAAATAAATAAATAAATAAACATATGTATTTTTTTTCTTTTCAACGGTGTTCCGACGGTTTGCAAGGTAAAGATGTTGTGTAGTTAGGGTACGAACATGCATTATTTAACATATATATATATATTACTTATACATATATCAGTTGGCCTATTGTGTATTCTGTGAATCAAATGCGTAAGATTAATTATGTCGTACGTACGAGATAATACGTCGTACGTACGAGATAATATGTCGTACGTACGAGATAGTATGTCGTACGTACGAGATAAATAATTTATTTTCTTTTACCAGGTGGCTGTTATACGCTTCCGTATTTGTCAAATTTGAGATTTTAGGGCAAACTTTTAAACTTTTTGTTGGTTTCTGAAGACAGGTATTGCCTTGATAATTTCTAAGCTGCTTCAGTATTATATTAAATTTTGAATGAGATTTGTACCAGAAAATTCCACTGAGCACGATTCGGTCCGATAAACACCCTAGTCAGAGTGACGAATAAATAAATGTACTTGTCCCCCCGACCCCCCCCCCCCATGCCAATCGGATCTTTGGCTTTCACTGATAATATTATTATTATTATTATTATTATTATTATTATTATTATTATTATTATCGAACTATAGAGAGAAAAAGGTGTGTGCATAAAATATGGAATACCCCACTGAAAGGGTCTGTGTGGGCGGAAGGGGGGGATCCCAAGTCCCCGTCCAGCCCTCCCTCCAGGACCTTGAATGTTAAGGTAGATGGTTCCAGGCTGAACCGTTGTGATTTGCGCCAATCCGACTTTAACAGTGCTAAAATCATGTTAATTCCTATAGCTCAACTGATATTATAATAGGTGGTTCTAACAGTGACGGGTCCAGAGGGGGGCCCAGAGACCCCCTCTCATACCATACCCCATGTACCTGTAATTATCCTTAATAACGAATGACTATGTACCAGTCACACAGCACCTACATTAAACAACGTACGGCCACAAAGGCTGTTGTTAGAAGTTTGCTATCTTTTTTTTTTTTTTTTTTTTTTAACCTCTATTAGACGACCGCTTTGAATATATGAGCCCTTTAACAAGGACCATTCGTGTTCCCACTTTCGAGGGGCTTAATAAATAACCAATATGCCAAAACCATGATAGGTACTGCCACCTGGCTGAGAATTAAACATTATATATAAATATACTGGTATCAGTTATGTTGTCCACCTTCCGAGTGAATGTCCAATTTCTTAGAGACTGAGTGAATTGGAACCAGAGTCCAAGTATGAGTCCAATATAAATCTCGGTGTTTAAAGAAATTTAAAATCAAGATTTGATATTATCATGAACATTTTATGTAAGCACACATATGCTTTTTATTTGAATGTTTAATTACATTTTTTTTTTCAAAACATTTATAAATTTTCACAATGTGTAGAAGCGGATCCAGCAGGGGGTCCGGACTCCACCCCCCTCCCCCCCCCCCCTCCCTTTAAGCCGCCGCAAGATTTTTTTTAAGGTTTCAGGCCAATATTTGCGGCCTGGATACCTCCTTTTTCGGACCTACATGGGGACCTTATTTTATGTTTTATCAATAGTTCTCCTCGATTGTACCCCTGCTTTACCTCATTCCTTGATCCACCCCTGATGTTTGCCAAGTAACGTTTGTCTAACTCCTAGATCGAGTACGTCTTAAAAATGTACATTTTAAATTTTCGAAGCGTTATTATAGTCCAGATTTACCATTTTCTGGTTATTTTGAGACAGTGCAAATTAAAACTCTATCTATTCAAGGAATTATTCAACATAATTTGGTTGCAAACATTTTAATGCTAGACTTACAGGTCCAGCTTCCAGATGATCTTGGAATATCATGGAGGCACTGTGTTTACTTTTATAGTATTTTAAAACTTTCTGCGGAACGAAAATGCCTTCCAGTCCAGTGAAGGCCTTGAGAAGAATACGATGGCAGGTTTCCCTGTGTATGGCGATTTTTCAAATAAAAAATAAATAATCTGCGAATTATGTTTTTCATATTTATTTTATTAATTCGTATTATTTGTGCAACACATATGGCGCAGAGCGTTAACAGTATGTATGTTATTCACTGAATAAGGATTATACGGTTGTGACAAGAAATTATCCAGAAGAAAAAGCTTAAACGAGCACCCTGGAATGAAACTCATATTCCTGAGATTTCAACCTGTTTTATCCCAAGAACAAGCAGAAATGTGTAGGTCCACGGCATTACACGGAGAGCGAATTCCTTTCCGACGGGTGTGGATTCATCAGAAATGTTAAAAGCAACCTCTCAGAGGGATATGGCCCTAATTTCTAAACTGTGTATACAATGGCAAAGTCATGGAAGTGACGCCGTGTACTACACATTACTTTCGTCCGTAAATAATATCAGATTAATACGCAGTTGGTTTTTTTCTACACAAAGGTTTATCTGCTTCCGTTCTCATTTGGACTTCACGTTTTGGCACACATATCGGCGGTGCGCTCTTCTAAAACAAGTTTGTTTTATTTTGCTGGATTATAGTCAATCAAGCTGCATTTTTAATAATTTGAATATTTCACCAATAGAAGCTCCTTCTTCTTTCGTGTTTTAAGGTCCTCTACGCCTGTTATTTTTTTTTGGGGGGGGGGGGGGGAGACGCCTTGAGGATTTTCCTGCATTTCGAGCTCACTGGCCACAGAGGGTATACTGTGTAATTCGCGGTCACAGGTCCATGCTAATCCCCATTGACCCCGATACTACATTGCCGCAGGAAGTTAAGCTTTTTTTATTCAAAACAAAGCCCACATGACTCCGCTTTCGATGCGAGGGCTTTTCAGTTTGGTGAATACTACGGTCAGTTACATGACCACCGTTTATATTTATGGGTTAACAGGTATGTTCATATTTATACTTTATAAATATCTTTCTATAATAACTATGGTTTCAATAGTTCATCCATTTTATGTGTTATTAAGGTTGTGAATTAAAGGTTGTTCAATATATACCTACAGCTTAAAAACAGTTCCAAGGGAAGGGGGGATGGGGTGCTGAGGATGCAACTTATTGTAGGATCCGCAATCTCGAGGGACATTGAAACATGAAATATGTTACCATTACATCTTTAAACTGGTAAGGATTCTATTAATAAATTAGATTTTGTAGTCGGTGCCAGAAAACGTCCACCAGAATCACCTTATCAGTCATGTGTTCAAGTGTACACTTTTAATGTGTAAACAATGTGACGCTTCAGTGACCCGGTATCACCTGGCGAGTGACAGGGCACATGAATATGAATGGGCGGCTTCTACATTGGGACAAAGACATTCTTATTTTGTCATAATGGTAAATAAAAAAATATTTTTATTTACTTATTTATTTATAATGCATATTTCACCAGGGTAACCTATTCAGCATAACTATTTTTCTATATGGTCCTGGACTTTAAAAAATCATAGAATACATGCATGGTTTAACACAAATGAACAAAAATAAATTCAAACATGTGAAATTATGACAAAATGTGACACATTTTACAATAAAAAAAACAAATGCAAAACAATTAAATGTATAAAATTAAAACACATAGTAGCATTGATAAAGTCATTACATAGAGTTATAAAAAATATTTATTATTATCTTATATTCATTAACTGTTAGTTAAAGTCATGGTATTATAGTTAATAATGGAATAATCAATATCGATCCTAAAACTTACTGAATAAACTGCTTGTACAGAGATTTAAATTGACTTATATTATTGGCAGTTTTTACACTCAAAGGGAGTACATTCCAATTGCTTGGCATGGCATATGTAAGACTTACTTTAAAGGATTTTTTTTAAAGGGGATGGGGTGGTAGAGATAAATTGAAACCTTGAGAGAAGCGATTTCGATATGAACTGTTAACAAAATTGAACGCATGTGTAAACAAACTAGGTGCATTACCAGTCGGGCATTTAAAAACGGTCAAGGAAACAAAATATTGGTATCTTTGATAAACGTTCATCCAACCCAACGTTTGGATAAGTGACAAAGAAAATACGTCAGTACTAAAAGTTCTTGAAACAATTCAAGCAGCCTTATTTTGAAGTTTCTGAAGTTATGATAGATGAGTTCTGGAAGAGTTCCCCAAAACGGATATGCAATAATCTAAGTGTCTCTGAATGAAAGCATAGAAAAAAATCTGTAAACTTGAGGTATCTAAAATGTGACTAAGTCGAAAAAGAAGACCAAATTTAGGTGCGACTTCGATATTACGTAAATTATGATTACATCCAAAATTTAATGGGTTGTTCATACGGTTCTACGCTAACCCTCCTCAAATTTACTGGGAAAATCCGGATATACCTTTTTGCGTTAATTGTACTTAAGTTAAAGCAATGCACCAAGGCTGAAGTTATTTCTTTGCCACAGACTAATCAGTGGCGGATCCAGAGGGGGAGCTTTGGGGGCTGAAGCCCCCCCCCCCCCCCCCGTAAACCACTGTTATAGGCCTTTTATCAGAGTACTATGTATATCTATCCGATATGTCCTTATGTCATTTGCATTATTTTATTTATAATTACCATATAGCATTAAACAAAAGACTAATTCAACAACAACTAAAAACTGGAAAAAAAGGAACTTAAAGCGTGTGTCTGTGCAATGCCCATATCTATTGATATTTTAAAAGAATAAATTGGAATACCCACAGTGGATGCAGACATTCACATTTCTATCCAAATTAATTCTACGCCGTTCACGTAGAATGTTGCAGCTTCTTAAGGCTTCGACATCTTGAATGACATTTTTTTTCAATTGGCCTTGTTTTGTGAAATACATACTCAGTAAACAACACAGTAAACAGTGTATGTCTATGCATGGTCTTTTTTATAATTGCAGAATTAAAATCTGAAAACGTGCTGGCTCGTCATTTATAACATGTAAATGATTAATGACTAAGATTGGGCTGTATATATCCGTTTGAATTTTCGTAGTCGAACACTTTGTTAGACGTATATGGTGAAAAGAACAACTTTTCAAAATGTGACAGGAAAATTAAATATTATACCCACAGCATTAATTTATGAAAATTTCTTATTGATCAGCAATGCAGTTATCAATGACGCATAAATATATACTAGATAACATATGCTTTATAATACATCAAGGCGTACATGCCAGAGATCAAGTTTACCGTAAGTTGATAAGCTCTTTTATATAGTAGCCGCACACAGGGAAGAGTAATTCAAGCTACTGGTTATTCAAAATAATCTCGAATGAGTAAAATCAACTTGAAAATCAGCTTTAGTTCGAGTATTTAACTAATTATAATGGGGTATCGGTTTGCCTCACATTAATATTTACATAATTCAATGTTGCTTATTACTTTTGAATGTTTACGTTTGCATTTATTTTATAAATGGGTAAACTTGGGTTTTGATATAATAGAGGAATGCTTATAGATGCGTCCTTGCGTGCATGTGCTCGGTTCTAATTTTCCGATCCTTTGATATGATCACAAATGATAATTGATAGCGCATATATAGATTATGGGGTTGGGTATATAACTGCTCCCCCCCCCCCCAAACCAAATTCTCAAAATATGCGAATACTATGAAGTTATGGGCGAACAGTTTTACGTTTCTGTGAATTACACTATACAGCCTCTTATATCTAAGAATGTTAACGGATTTACGCAGACAGCACGTTCTCCCGGAGACAGCGCCAGTTTCTGTTGCTATATCAATCTTCTTTTGTATTATATTTTATACAGCTTTTATCGTGGGCCCTTGTTCGTGTGTCATGCTGTTGTCACCTTTAACACAAAACTTCTATATTTTTTGCTCTTTGTCCTTTGAAATTGATATATCTCTTCGTAGCATTCTCATCCTGTCTTTAATATTGTATCTATCTGTTATTTTACGGTCTTCCTTAAATTTCTCCCTCTTTCTTTTTTCTGTCTTTACATTTCTTCCTTTCTCTCTCTTTCTTTGAGTCACTTCCATTTTCTTGTCTTTCCTTCTGTCTCTTTTACAGTGTTATCTGTCTTTATTTTTCTTCCTTTCTTTTTTTTTCAAGTTTTCCCCTTGTCATTCAAACGCATTTTGCTTCCTTGCTCCCTATATTTATCTCTCTTCTTTCTTTTAGATCACTGTCCTTTTCTTTCTTCTCTTTCTCTGACTTTCCATCATTTCTTTTTTTTTTTTTTTTGGTCCCCTATTCTCTCTCTCTCTCTCTCTCTCTCTCTTAATCAGTCTCTCCACCATATGACTCGCTGTCATCCAATCTTTCTTTTTCTTTGCTCTCTCTCTCTCTCTCTCTCTCTCTCTCTCTCACATCCTTTCAATTGCACTTTGTATTGACTTTTTGTTTTGGTGGGTAAAAACCTGCTTAATTAACGGGACCCTGATGCTCATCTATGGTCAGATGTTATTACAACACTTTTCACACGAAGAAGCCACATGACATGATCGAAAACTGAGGGAGACCGCGATAGTTTCCTTTGTTCCATTATTCTATTTCTTAATTTAGATTAAGTATATTGAACTCTATACAATATACCCATAATATCATAACTGATATCCCATTTAATACAAAAACAATATAGCGAAAACGTATAACATTGCCTCTATGTGTGTTGTCCTAAAACCATTCGGCGGTTTACACGTTATGGCATGTGGCATTTAAAATAATTTTGTAGCAATTGATCTGAAACTTAGAGGGTTGGTTGAAAACAAAAAGTTTTTGATGCATATTGTTTTTGTTAATAAAGGTTAAAGTTCAAGGTCATAAAAAAACATTTCTTTTTCGTCATAACTTCGTTAATATTTAATCCTATCCTATCTAGCTTATTTTCGTCCTCTGGATCTTCTTCATACACTGGTCTAGTCATCTGATCTCAAACTAGTGTCAGTTTGTCAGTATATCAATCTGTTTGTCAGTTGTCCTCAATTTCGCCCGCTTCCTGGTTCTTGCGTCTTGCATATAGCATTCTACAGGCCACAGTTTAGCTATAGCCGTGGCAACCCGACTCAGTAGGCAATCGGATTATTGGGCTTGTAAGCCAGTTATCTGGCCGTAATGCCAGAGGGTTGATATGACGCTACCGTTTAGCAGGAACCACTTTGAAACATAAAAATGTGTCGTATACAGTGAAACCCTATTAAATAAAGGCTAAACATTTTCTGACATTCTGTTCTTGGCGATGCATATCATTTTACTGGTGAATTGAATGCAAAGAGATGTATTTTGACGTCTGAAGCAGGCTTTGAGCAGGAATTATCAATGCTTTCTATCGATGTTTTCTAGACTGCGTATATCCATCGTGTAGCAATACTCTCTAGTTTACATAGTATCTCGAGTAAAACACTGGGTACATGTCACCACGTTATAAGAACAATACAGCCTTTCAGTTATTTGAACATGATTACGAAAACGGCTATTGGACTATGAAATTTAACAACTTGAAGTGATTCACCATGAACTGCTGTATTGGTTCTGAATTGGGCGCAATATTTTGTTGAAATCTATTGGATTAATAATAACCTCAGACAAAGCTCAGCACTGATAGAAGATAAAAGAAAGTAACTTACAAGGTCTAATGCGAACCTGTGCAAAGAGATAGACACTATGCATAATGCCTCAAATCTGGAGAATTACTTTTCAAGTACATGTTTAACATTTTCATGAATAAGGCAATTACTAAACATTTTGAACAAGAATAAATTACACAATCATCATTGCTGAAACTGGCATGGGTGCATACGACACAAAAATCATTGTAGATCACGCCCTCAGTCACATATACGACAAAGCTGTCCGAGATATAAACATACGCCCAATTTTAGGCTGATATATCAAACCCCTCCTTAGAAATAAGCAGGTACATACAATTTGCAAAAATTATTGAAGGTTGCGCCACCAGTCTTGTATACATCAAAGCTATCTGATATGTACTAATATGCACAGTTTCAGGCTGATATATCAAATCCCTCCAGAGAAATAAGAAGCCACATACACTGTGTAAAAATGTCATTGTAGTTGGCGACGCCAGTTTTGTGAAAGAGAAGGCCATTAAAGATGCATGGACAGGTCAAAATATCAGGCCAATACATCAAACTTCTCTTGAGTCAGGTGCACTGGGCTAACCAGCCTTCGGTGAGAAAGGCAGTTGCCCCGATTGAACCGGAACGAATTACTAGCTCAAGCTGCTGCACTGAGTGAACTCTTCACCAGCACCTGGCTGCACTAAGTGAAATCTTGACCTGTTGCATAATCTGTCACAGCTGGTAGTCGGCCAAAGCTATATATAGACCCAGACTGACCTTTTGCCTGTTGCCAAAGCTGAAATAGTTGGCAGTCTGCCAGGCTATTTATAGATACAGACTCAATCTTGGCCTGTAGGTAAATCTGTTTACACATACTAAAGGACTTTGGACACAATGCTTTTTTTCAAGCTGACATATCCATCAGAATTTTTTTATCAAAATGTTTAAGATAATAAAAGATGTAGTCCCTTCATTGTTAAAGGTCCTATCATTCTACCAACAAACATTTTAGGAAACTTGAACAAAGGCCTCCTAAGAATCATTTTGTGCAATGTATAGGAAGTTAAAACAACACTTTGCAGAAGAAGACTACTGCAGTCCTCAGTTTGAAATAGGCTTTTCTCCGTAAAATGTAAGTTAATGCAGGTGGTGCCACAAAATGCTTAATCCCACATAACTTAATATGTGACGATTTTGTATAAAATTTGGAGATGCTACCTCCAATTCATGATAAATTATGGGTTAATGGACTGATGACCCTCGTACATAAAAGGGTGATGCAGGTAGCGCCACCAATACCTCAAATTCATATATGAATCACGTTAGCAACATACGTATGAAATTTTGTGAAGATAGCTCCTGCTGTTCCTGATATTGTAATTTAAGTACCCTTTTTTTAGCCAAATGACTAAGTTCAGCTTCATGTAACTCGGCCAAAATTCACCGAATTGGAACCATTCGAATAAACTTGGGATTGTTTCAGAAAATATTTTTGTGAAATATTGAACTATTTGCCGGACAGTTTTACAGAAGACGATTTTTAAGTTTTCTTTCTGCTTTTTCCTTATAAATCTAAGTAAATGCAGATAGCAAAACAAATAAGCAAAATCAGATAGAGATTTTTTTGCATAAAATTTGGTAATGCTAGCTCCTGCCGTTTAAAAGATAGCATGGGTTAACGTACAGACGACAGACGACACCACGCAATCGCTTACAGGTTCACTAAAAATGTACATTTTCATTTGGAAAGGAAATACACGTCAGAATAATTCCCTTCAATTATATAGGTTCCTAGCAAAATAATTGACTTAGAAAAATATTAAATTTTTACATATTTTTCATGTTATATTAGGAAGTTAAATAGAAGTGGATGCTGTCAAGCCAAAGATTACTTTCTCCCAAGGAGTTTTAATGGAAGGGAGTGCACATTGCTTGGTTTCTGGTCGGTCCGATAATTCTTACGAAATCTCACAAGAACCTCGCACCTAGGTGTGAATCCCGACTTCAGTGGCTGCTAGCGCCAGGGCATTGCCGCCGAAAGCTTTTGTAGCGCCACCGTGCGATCGTGTCAGAATCAAGGTACTGCTCCTCATTCGGAACATCCCGTCCGACCGTTGCCGATCGATCAGGCTTAGGATTAGCCCTAGCACCCGTCCTCTCTTACTATACGCTACGCTGTGCGAGAGCCCTAGAAGATGATTTGAGGAAACTGGAGACCACAGGCGCTTGAATCGCTATTTGCGTTGATCTTGGTTTAAATAGTCTTCAATTTACCTTAACAACAATCCCCTACCGTTTATTGAGCTTTAAACCATGTTATATCGTTGGCCGGTACTTGTTTATATAATAGATACACAAGGCCGGCATCCAAGTCTGCGGACGGGTAGGCGATGATACAAGAAATCAATGGAAATTCCCAAATATTTCAAAGATTTTCGAGGGAAGAAACTTACAGTGGTTAAATGGCCAGTTCTTCTTTCTATAAAAGCATCAACAATTCCAATACACACAGTGTACCACGTGTAATGAGCTCTTATTTGTAACTAGTCTGCATCCATTAAGCAGCTGTTACCCCAAACAAGGAAATCCCCATGTATCTTGGTCAGCAGTAAGGATTCCCCCTTGGAACCTAACACCTGATTGGTTGATAATGATGGAAATAGTAATCTGGGATAAATCTGTCTGTTCGTCGCTTAATGGATACAGACTCGTCCGCAGACTTGGATGCCGGCCTTGTGTATCTATTATATAAACAACGATATAACATGGTGTAAAGCTCATTAAACGGTAGAGGATTGTTGTTAAGGTAAATTGAACACTATTTAAACCAAGGTCAACACAAATAGCGATTCAAGTGCCTGTGCTGGAGACATTCCAAATGACAATTAAATTCTTATATTTCGTCTGAAAATGTCGTATTCGTTAAGAAATAAAGATATTCTTATCAAATACGTATATAACATAGAACTAAGACAGTGTTTGTCTACTTTAAATGTTGATTAGAAGAATATGTATTATCCTAATAAACGGTGATACACGGGGAACGATGTCTGCTCTGGGTTTTCCCCCAGCCACGGCTGGCCGACAGCTGCCTGTGTAACCAGTGGTAACGGGCCGTGTTGGCTCAGCGAGCAAAGGTCACGCAGTTCATTGTTTCAGATTCTGAGACAGTTTCAAGCGCAAGGGTTGCAAAGTTTAAAAAGTGAGTCTTGTTTACATACTAAAACATAATATTTAGCTGAATTTCTTGGTCATTCGAATAAAGCACTATATCTCCCTTAGATTACTTAAAGTTTCCTTGTCATAAACGCACTATTTGATTTAACACGATTTTTTTTCCGACAAGGGTTTGAAGTTCGCCAGTTTACTCTTAAGCTTTTTATGCGGCGGTATCCAGGACCCTGGATACCGCCGCATTTAATGCAGTTAGCTTAGGATGTATATTGTGCCCAATCATACACCACCGTATAGTTCGCCGGAAAGCCATCTGGTTGCCATTTCTACTTACTCGTTTAGGAAAAGATCACAATTTCCACAAAGAATTGTAAACATTGATTTACCATAATAATTGCTAAACCTCAAATATGACCAGGTTCTAACAGTAATTAAACTAGGAAGTTCAGTTTATAACAAATGGCTCATTTATTGCCCGCTTGGGGGTGCACTTTCTACATGGCGTGAACTGTATCCTTAATTGTGCAGTCAAAATCAATATATGAGATTTTCCCGTCCATTTCTTGGATCATTGTTGTATTACGGCTTTGAAGGTAGAATATGTGAGGATGGGCAGAACCTGTTCACGAGATAGATTGTTTTGCCCTAACGAAGCGCACAACAGGTGTGCAGTTCACCTGGCCTTGACCTTGCCTTGAATACTTTCCATAGCGTTCCCCTATGAACATCCGAGGTTATAGCACTCGGAACACCTCGGCCGTATCCGATCGCTTCACATGTGTAACAATTATATTGGCACATGTAGGCCTTTTTGTCCCTCACCTTGTCCCAGTTTCCGACATCAGAAGCGGATCCAAGGTGGGGGGGGGGGGGGGGGGGGGGCCTTTTTTCCACCCGAAGCAACATTTTTTAAAGGGTTTAAGACGAAATTTTGCGGCCCTCGACCCCCCCCCCCCCCCTTTTCCGGACCTGATGACCTTTTTAAGGATTTTCATTAGTCCTCCAGGGTTGGACGCCCCCTTTTTCTAAATTCTGGATCCGGCCCTGGACATTACTGGCATTGCTCTAACTAAGTGATGCTGTTCACGTGGGTATAAATAATCTTTTTTCTTTCTGGCATCTGGACAAAGCACAAGTATATATCACCCTTGATGTAAATCCTCTTATTTTACGTAACAGTCACGTGACAGTCAGGAACCTAATGAGCCGGCCTCACTTATAAACCAAGTAGTAATATAAATATATATATATATATATATATATATATATATATATATATATATATATATATATATATATTATATGTGTGGGAACAAATTTATAGTTAAGGGCGAAATATTTAATATCGGCCGAAGGGCGATGGTTCTCCGGAAGGTTGGACAGCATTTCCGCCAAGAAAAAAAGATTGTCTGTTTTGAGAAAGACCCACATTGAGGTGGGTTTGGGAGGAAGAAACTCCCCCTACCATGGTTTCGAGAAAAAAATTTGAAAAGGAAAAGTCAAAACGAAGTTTCTGGGGGCTCATTTTTTAAACTAGGACTTTTTACAAGCAACAAGCCCTGCCAAATCCATTGAAGCTCGTATAGCTGAGTATTTTTAACTGGAACTTTGGAAATTGACGCCATAAATATACTCCCAACAAATACGCAAAAAATGTGATGTTACGATCGGCAGGAGTCGCCGAAAGGGCATGCAGGAATTCGGGCGTATAGACCTATTTCGAGCCAAAGCGAGGCTCCTCTGACGTAGCTCATTAATATTCAGTGGAGGCAGAAAACTTAGGAAGCCCCTTGTCTCCAACCTTTACTTGTATAGCACTCCAGCAAGCACCTAGGTGTTTCAAAAATAAAATCATGGTATGCAGCTGTTGTGTAGTTGGATGCACATCAAAACACTGGACAAATCAAAGGGCGTCACACTACTCAGGATTCCAAAAGGCCCTAATAGTCCTGGGGTCAATTTCTATAATTCTATAATTTCTATGATCCTAAATTCCAAGTTTGCTGCACTCCCCCCCCCCCCCCCCCCCCATTATTAGGTTTGATGCTATTTTTCGTTGAAGTAATTAACAGGTATGATATTTCAAACATTACCCCCTGGAAAGTGTCCACAAAGGCCTGAAATTGACAATTTTAAAAACTTATTTTGGTACAGATATTTTAAAAAATAGGCCTATAATGGGTTAATGACCAGAGTTCACACTTGGAAATGTTATCATGTGAAATGTATAGTGTTAAACTCAATCAGAGCTACCCTTTCTACCTAAATTTGATGGGCTGACTCCAATAAAAAATAATTGCGTAACTCTCTTACAAAATTGTCACCATCAAACTCTAATATAAAAATCCATTTTTAAACCTTAATTGTGTATAGGCCTATAAACTGGCAAACTATCCTAATCATCAATTCGATCAGCTTAGTCCAGTAAAATAGTCAATTCATTTACGGCTTGTTTTAAATTTTAAAATTCACTTTTGAAGAAAGTTTATTGAATAAAATAAATATTGAATAATATTTATATTTTGAGGATTAAATAAGTTTTTGAGCTGAAGCACAGCAGAATTTTGACGGGTATGTTCCAGTAAAACAGCATGGGGATATTCATTTTATTTTCCTAAATTTGTTTAAAATCTAGTTTAATTGAAATATTTTACTTAAATCTTGAATTTTAATTCACATTTTTTGAAATATTACAATTTTGAATACATTTATATACATTACCTTCATGTTTTGAAGTAAGAAGCACAGCAGTACTTTTCCACTGAAACGGCACGGGCAAGTTTTAATGTAATATTGCGAAATAGAGTGACAAAATAAGACCTAATATAACAAAATTAACACAATTTCATGGACAAAATCCAAAGAAATTGTGTCATAATAATTCGAATCTATAACTTTAAACATATACTGCGTTGAAATTTAGAATATGCATATATATGTCGGATTTAACACCAGCAGGAGAGCAAAGAGATTTATTTTAAAATAAATATTATTAACGGACCTCTATAGTTTGAGTATTTTTAAATACTTTTCAATGAAATGCTTGTTAATTGTCTTGCTAAAGTTACATATTTACATTATTTCAATCTTCAAATTTTGTTGAAAAGTTATAAAATGTTTATATTTAATGTATACTATGGCATCTTGTTTTAATTTTGTGTTGTGCACAAGACAGCAAAACCTTCGAGTCATCATTGCAGTGAATCATAATTTTGTTTGTATTATTCATTTTCATAATAATTTGTTTGTCAAATAAAAGCGGCATTTAGAACAGAACCTGATTTTGGATAAAATTCAGGCCTTAGGCTTTGTGTGAAAAAAAAACTGCCGAAGCTACCACAGCAGCACAAGGTAGGCCTCGTACATAGTTGCCCTATCAGACGGGCGTTGGCTGGGAAGTATACATCTGCCTTTAGGTAGCAGCAATTACCATACTCAAAATACAGCACCTTCCGCGCATGACCACATACAAAGTAATTGTATGAGGGCAGTGCCTTGTATGACTTCATTGGAGACCTCGATTAAAGGCCAGTGCTCTTAAGTATTAATAGATGTCAGGGTACTCCAGCTCAGGCCAGCATCTGGGATTGTCTGCCCACAAAGAACCCTCAATAGCATATGGATCAGGCAGCACTGTACCATCAACTGTGGTCAGTTTGCTCATATACACCTGCTGGTGTTAATTGCTGGGCACATGAGATGCTTTGTAAACTTAAGTTGAGTTTGATTGTGAACATTCTGAAGGAAGCGTGGAGGCAGCCATTGTCCTTCTCATTGGAGTGGCCAGTGCTGAGCAATGTTTTGCCTCCAGCAGGAAACCCAGTGCATATCAATTAGGTCAGGTCATATTACAATGAGCGCGCGGAAATAGGTCTATACTTTTCCTAAAATTAATGCGACAGTCTGCCACGCTCTATACATCTTTAAGGGGAGAATGCGATGGAGTCAGTTTACTTATGAACAATTCTATCACATGTAGGCATACTAGGCAAATTACTAGGCTAAAATAGAGAAACTTTCGGGGGAATTTTAAGGTGCTTTCTCTGGGGGAAAATGTCCGTTAACCGGCCAATATTTAGGGTTCGCGGAAACCATGCCCCCACCCCATGTGTTATAACCAGAAACAATCTCTGCACAAAATCATGCATATTGACCTTTTCTTTATCTTTTTCGAGTTTGATCCTTACTTCAAACAACCCATTCACTACCTGCCGTAAATAAGTTTTCATTCGGAAACCAAATATGGGTGTGTCTATTTCACACGGCCCCGTGTATGTCAATTAAAAAATACACCCGCATATTTGTCAATTTCAAAAACGAATTGCGCAGTTGTCAAGTTCAAAACGACTCGCATGGTTTTCAGTTTCAAAAACGACTCGCATCATTGTCGATTCCAAGTAAACTCATGTAAACTCACAAATAATGGGGGGGGGGGCGGTTTCCAAGCATGCAAATATATATATATACATAATTACAATTTTAAACCCAAAATTTAAATAAAGTACTTAGGTTATAAGAATGAATTCCTCAATTGCTCTTTTAAGCGACTGGCGCAATGTGGAAAAACTGTTGCGTCGCCGCCGCCGGCTAGAATCACCTTTCACGTCTCTCGTGCCCTGTTCATAGTATAACCGTTCACTTCATTTCCTATTTCTTATTTCTTTGAATGTAGGTATATGTCATCATACTGAATGTTTAGCCTTGTCAGTGTTTTGCAATCTCGGGATACGGGAGTTATGTCATACGGAAGGCCAGCCATGTTACCGAATTTACGGAGTCGGTGATGGGATTGGTATGGTTTCAAAGATCCGATAGGTAAGGTACCTATTAATTTTAGGAAAGTATGGGAACTTATCTTAGAGGTGACGGAAATGTTAAGGAATAAAGAGAGTACAAAATGTTTTTGAATCTACGGATCATTTCAAGAAATTTGTAATCTACATAAAGTCTTTGGGTGTGAACAATATGCGGAAAGTCAGCATTATATATGGAATCGTCTGAACGGAGTTGTCAGAGAGTTATCGAATCTTTCGAGTGACGTCAGAGAATGGGGAGTCCATAAAGAAGAGAAAGCGTTGGAGGAATCGACAATTTACTTCTCAAATATACGGAACAAAATACGATCACTTGAGATTAGCACTCAGAACTTCCTCATTTGACTAGATTTTCTTAGACAAGACACACTGCATATTAATTTTCAGTTCTTAAGATTACCTTTAAAAATAAGCAATAAAATGTAAGTGATCGATAATATTCTATTTACTCATGGACAGAACGGCTGTTTTCAGTCTGTGACTAAAACAAATTATTCCACAAAACTACACATTTCCTTTTACAACCACACAAATAGGGATCAACTGCAAAATATTCCCGGGACTGTGACCATTATATAGACACTGTCGGGGTGTATCTTCATAAACACTAGCCTTTTCAGTCCGTATATCACAGATAAAAGTATAAAACTGACCTAATTTCACGTGTCTGCAGCGATTCAAGACGACCTGTCTTTGCGCCAGTTTTGGAGTCCCCTGTCTTTATACGGTAAGGACTTGCGTTGTGTCACTATAATGAACTAAACGCTGTCCAGAGAACTAAAGTCTCTGCCTATATGGAATGAGAAAAATGTGTGACTTGTGCTGTAATGTGTTGTAATGGAATGAAAACTCAGGAAAAAATATCTTATTTGGAATCAAAAAATTCATTAAAAATACAAGAATCATCTCTTTTGACCATAACTTAAACAGGTCTGGAGACCAATAAAATACACCTGCCAAAATCAAATACGTAAAATGAGTTAACTTTTTGAGCTGATGCATCGCATACGAACTGTTTATTCTAAAACCAAGAAAAAAATCTGTAAGTCAATAAGAACAAATACATTACAAGGTGAGAAGAACCATAGCTACATTTGCCTTTTAAAGTAAAAATGTACATGAGTAACTTTTTTGTGAAGTTCCATCTCATATGACATTTTAAATTTATAGGGAAAAAATGTAATAATTCCAAAATATCATAAAAGTGTAACCAAAACTGAATCAGACCGAGAGACCCGTAAGGTACAAAGTCAATATTTATTAGAACTAGAACCCAGTAAAAGTTATTGAGATATCGCTGCAAATAGAAATTGTTTAGGGACGGACAGGCAAACGGACAGAGCCAGTGACAATACCTCCACACTGCGCAGAATCGAACTCATAAGAGTACGGCTCTGCTGGTTAGGGAGTGTCGGCTTTACATTCTGTCAAATCTGCTACCCTCAATGCATCAGAGCTTCTAAATAAACCAGAGGCGTAGGTAAAAATGTAGTGAAGTGGATAATGTTCAAATATGTTGGATAAGAATTGTTTCAAGGCAAATTTAATAAATATGGGTGTTTTTGAATTAAGGATTTCACAGAATAAGTAAAATCTTGTAAGCATATGTAAATGTAATTTAAATGGAATGTAAACAGAGCGTGTTTCTTTGAAATGTAACAAACTTTAATTTTAAATTTGACAGCTGAGACAGGAATAATCCTGGCCGTCCCACCCTGACTAATTGGAAGAGGTCCCCCCCTCTCCCCTTCTGAGGCGGGAGATAATAACTAATGGCGCATTCTTAGTCAGATGTGTTAAAATGAGGGTGTGCATTCTGTTAACCATATTTTTTTTATCTCCATCAGGACTGTAGTCAATAAACAACAGGCTGATTGGTACTGCATTGCAGAGGGAATACTTTATTCATAACGGCTGCACCATAGTAGATGCAATATAGCGTAAATGCAAATTGACAAATATTGATGCTTCATATAAGCAAGTTGCAAAGACAATATAATACATATGATATTTAATCAGTACAAGTCACAGACCCCTAATGTATAACAAACAGGTTCATTCTTCACATACTTTAATACATAAATGTTCAGCTGATAAAGCATACTTATACCAAGTCCTTACTACAATCATACATCACACCATATATCATAATTCTATCCAATCTCACACACTTAAATACTTTCTTATCCTCGTAAGACACAACTAATTATTATCTACAACAAGGTTATTTGCTTTCTGAGAAAAAACTATGACTGTTTGGTTTCTTATCAGTGTATTTTAGTGAGATCACAAACATAGTGTGGAAACTGGTAAAACATAAGTAAAAATGGTATTTTTAACATCAATTTGGTTATACATATATTTTTCAGTTTTGGATTATCAAACTTTGGCAGGTATATCAATTCTAAGTATTCTGTAGGTTTAACTGGACTTGTGGCTCATTTTTATATCTTTAAATACTTAAATAATCAAGGAAATCATTTCTGTGACATTTCAACTGGCATTAACTATATTCTGTGGTTTATGATGATAAGCAAAATTAGACATAATCCACTCACTTATATTTGATATAGCCCTGTATACTTAATTTTGCTTTTTTAATTTTTTAAATGTTTTCCCAGAAAGAGCATCAGACACACACAAACAATATCTGTAAATGTTACTGTTAGGAGTCACTTCCTTTATGAACAATGATCAATTATTAGAAACCAATGATCAATTATTAGTTGATTATGAGAAGTGTTGGGAATCAGTAGTAGTTTCTTGATCAATCATTAGTAAATATTGGTTGAGCTCTATGAGTATGAAATTTCTAATCAAATATAGACCTGAACATCCTCTCATTTGATACATAGGCGTACATATTGTCTAATAACTAATAGCTCTGTAGCCTATTTGTGTATATTAGTAAACTTAGGTGTGAATCAATTAGTCAGACTGTTCTAAAGTTTGTTTGCATAAATTTTATGAAGCATACTTTCCATCAATATAAAGCCTTAGCTCTGTGAAAACCTCTGTATTTGATTATGGTAATGTAATATCGATAATTGGTTGGTCTGCATCAGCTGACTGATCATTGATTATAATCAATCATTTTTCCCAACACTAGTAAATGTGATAACTGATTTAAGTATAAACAAAATATTAAAACCTTATTCTACTGTCGAAATCTTTAGCACCATGGAATTTAAATGTTTTAAACTGCACCAAATGATTATGTTGCACACTTCTTATTCAATTTTAACATTATCACAAAACAGCATAATTCATGTTCAACTGCATGTTGAGGTTAGTATGAGAACACTAAAAACATACATTGTACCAACTTCTGTGCTTTTTCCTTAATTTGATAAATATTTATATACTTAAAGCCAGCTATTCACCTGCCATACCTCTAGAACTTTTGTGATTTCTGCTTTATATTCTGCAAACATATAAATTACCTGTAGGTTTTTCCTGCTAAGAAAAATTTTTATAAAGCCTCTTGATTGAGGTATGAGCTTGTTCATCTACAAGCTGTTAGTAAACACAGTTCATGATCATATATTGACAATACAAACCCAGAAACATGTAACTGAAGGTGGTTTGGTTGCATATGTGCAAAAATTGAACTGTCACTACCTGCAAATAGCTATTTGCATAACTCTGGTTCATCTGACTTGCCGATAGATGTCTGTATTAAAGGGGCCAAATCACCTATAAAGCATGTTGAGTTCACACGAAAAATAGCTTCTTTCCTTTAAAAAAAAATCTGTACCTGCCAAAATATTGCCCTGAAACCGTTTGCTTTCTCCTGTAAACAAATGTTAAAAACAGTGGACTGGGCGCGATGATAGGTGTCAACATAAACACAGCGCGTTGGGCCGTGTGCATCGCTGAGCCAAAACACGTGTCAATCAGGAGATGCCCGGTTTGTCTTGGCCCAAAAAATATAATACATGTTTCTGCTGTCTGAAACACAGCGTGTTCCCCCTCTTAATCGGACCTCCGGTCACGCGGCCTTGTTATGGTAAACAGACTGTGTTTACCAACATGCAGAGCAATAACATGGTGTTAAAAAGCCGTATGCGAGGAAATGAGACCGTGTGCTGGGGTGGTGTTGCTAGGAAACATTTGTATAAAGAAAAACTGAACTTATAGTGTGAAAGGATAGCCATAATTTGGCTCCTGATTATGTCCCTTTAATGTGTATTGGCAGGCTCTCCTAATGTTATAAACACAAGTATACTGTGTACTGTTGGATCAGCATGACACAGGAAATGAGTAGTTAATATAGAGATAGATATTCACTGGTTTGTTAGTTCACATGTGTTCTTTTGTGTAAACCTGCTGTTAAGTGTACCAGCTGTTTACCAGAATATCAATACAACAGGATGGATGGCTGTTGAAGTGCATTTCCCTTTATGACATGTGTCATGTGTTCAGTGTCATACCAGTCCAATATTTACCTGTTTGGGTGATGATTCCAGTAGGCATTGTTTCTTTTGTGTTAATTCATCACCTGTTGTTAAGTTTAGGAGCTGTTTGCCACACTACTGATACAATAGGATGAATGGCTATTGAAGTGCATTTCCACGTATGACTTGTGTTATGATTCCAGTAGGCCTACCAGTCCAATATGAATACCTACTGAGCTGTGTATTTATGGCTACACTACCAGTATATGCTGTTTATTAATTAACAAAGGAGAGGGCAAACCACTCATAGCAGGAGACATTGTTATAAGCTGATAACTAAGGTTCACAGGAATCATTTATCCAGCTTATTTTAATAATAGATTCGATTGGAAATATAAACCTAAAGTTCACAGGATATGTCAAAACTTACTGTTGTCATACAAGTTTCAAATGGATTAAGCACCATGGTAGCAGCTTGACACAGAAAGCATGTACTTTTGGTAAATAAGACGAGAGTCAGTGGCTCGTATCCACCAGGCTGTGAGATGACATGTCTTGACAAATTCTGGACTCGCTCATTTCATCCGCAAGCGCATCCACAATATCCAACAAGAGATCCCGACTCAACCGTCGAACTTGAGGCAGCCTTGCAACCTGAAATGTACAGTTACTTTTGTAGTACAGAGTAAAGAATATATTCCTACAATTAATTTTGAATGAGAATGCAGTGTTGGATGCGGGCAATTTTTATCCCTCTGTTTTGTCTCAAGTGGCACCATGCAAGCATCAGGCGACATAGTAACCAGTCATGCAGAATGTGAGTATGGACTTGGACTCAAGTCTAAACCTGAGTTTACTTTTCAAGGGTATGGGACTTGTACTCAGAGTTTAAGACTAAAGAAATCAGATCAAGTCCATATCAAGTCCAGTAGAAAAAAACTCTGTCACATATTATTAAGGCTTTATAAATGAACTACCAACAAAATATTAGGAATTCAAAATTAGACTATATTTACCAAACCAGTCCAGCATCAGGAGATAAAGGTAATTTAACATCCAAATATCAACAAGCATAAACTAATTAGAAATAAACATGATAATCTAAAATATCAATTTAAATTTCTTAAAAAAAGATATGTGTAGTGCACTCGGACTTAGACTTTTTTAGTCCGTTTCAAAATGACTCGGACTCAAAGACAGACTTAAGGCTCAAACCTCAGACTTAGACTCAGACTTGAGTAGCCTAGACTCAGACTTGCACTTGGACTAGGATGTTGTGGACTCAACTACCTCACTGATGGTAACAAACTAGCTGCAAGAATTCATCTTTGACCTGGATGCAGGGCACGAGGAACAAATCAGTTATACCTCGAAAAAACTTGTGCCATGTCTGACATATGTCAGCATATGCACTAAGCTTGCTGTTGCACCACATTCACTTGGCTATAACCAATACATTTATTAAAGTATTTTAAAGGGCTTAAATTTTATATTATAACATATATAAGAATTTAAGAAGAAGTATAAGTCACACCTAGTGGTGGGCCAGTCATCGAGTTTTAACGAAAGTCAGTTGCTCTGCTGCTACTTTCAAGCGCTCGATTACCAAATGCAACTACATCATAATCATGATTTTTTTCCAGAATGCCTTAAAGTTATAGACAAAAATTTTATTTTTCCATTTTTTACAACATTCTGCACTTCATATAATGACTGTGTTCCCAAATAACTTCCGTATGTAACTAAGTATGACACGGTAGATGATAGAACGCATCATTATGATCAAACTAATAACTGGCACTGAAAAATCAAACAACAGTTACCTAGTTTTTTTCAAACAAGGAAAACAAATATAAATAATAACCCCAAAGCATTTAGGCAGTTAACTATATGTAAATAGATCATACGTGATTAATTATATTTTTACATTTCAATTACATTTTTTTTAAATTTTTACACAAAAAATATATAGGCCTGTCAGGCGGGCCTGTGAAACCAGTATTCATGTTGGCAGTCATCAGGATTGGTATAAAACGAAAGTCTTTGCTTGTGGTGAAGTTAAAATAATAGGCAGGAGTATTCATGAGGGCCAGCAGTTAGATGTCCTGGATTGAGGTTTAATTCTTGATTAATAAAATTAATTAAAATGAAACTTTGAATTGCATATTCTCAGTAATAATAGGAAAATATAAAAAAGGCAAAAACTTCTTTTCTTAAGGCAGAATTACTAAGACATGGGGGCTGGGTTAAGAAGGTTTAGTTTCACAGATAATTGCATATTTTTTATATTTGTCTGAACCGATTAATAATCGATCATCAATCGGTTTTCTCAAACAGATGATCGATTATGAAAAAGGAACCGACTCCCACCACTAGTCACACCCTCATGCCCAAAAAGTAATGGGTAATAAACATAAATACTGACCTTTGGAAAGTGGTGTACAATAATACTGAGTGCATGTTTCTTCATATCAAGAGCCTGGATTCTGTCTGCAGCTTCCAGTATCTGTAAAATAATAACAACAGGATGACACCAATAACACCAACTCTCAACATATCAGTTAGAATGATGGCAGCTAACAAGAAACTTAAAGGGGCCCAATCATCTATAATGCATGTTGAATTAACATAAAAAATAGCTTCTTCCCTTTAAAATAAATATGTACCTGCCAAAATATTGCCTTGAAACTGTTTGCTAACCCCTGTTATAGTAAACAGACACACACTGATGTGTTAACCAACATGCAGAGTAATAACAAGGTGTTAAACAGCCATAGGTGAGGTACTGAGGCTGTCTTCTGTGATTGCTGGGAAACTTTTGTATAAAGCAAAACTGAACTGATTGTTTGAAAGAATAGACATAATATTGCTCCTGATTATGTCCCTTTAACATATGGATAAATTTGTTGAGGAGAGAGAGAGAATAAGAGAGAAATAGAGAGAAAGGGAGAGAGAGATTTCAGTTGACATATTTATTTGAATAATTGAAGAAATTTAGAAAATTATTTGCTGACGCAGTGGAGATAGTGAAAAAAAAAGATATTACTGGTGTTCATTACTGGTTGGATTCTGAGGATAAACATATACTTAGATATTCAGAGAAGCAGGATACTAGAAATCTTTCATAGGCTAAACTAGTGACTGTTTATTTATCTATGTTAATTTATTTATATTTTGTTGAAATTTTTTGTTTTGTATTTTGTTATGGATTTTCAGCTATGACTTACATGTAGTACTGATATAACTCTTTTTTTCAAAGTAGGAATAGGGTTTTCAGCTTATTCCCCATTAACACAGCAAATGTAAAAACAGTTTCAAAATATTTTAAATCCACATTCAGTCCCCACTGAGCAAACAAATGTGTCTTGCATCCGTTTTTGCCAAACCATTTTCAAAATATACATACATTTTAATGTGGATACAAACTGTTTTCAATGCGGAATGAGATTTCACATGCCAATAAAATGTGAATAAATCTGTTTTGCCCAAACTGTGGGTAACCCCTTCTTTCACATCACCTACAATTAAGTGATTTCACACACATGGCCTATTGTTTCATAGGTTCTTGATGTTTTGGAGGCAGAATGCCATGTGCACTAGACACTGAACTTTCAGCCCTGACTGTTTAAGTTTATATGCGGTGTGTTAGCACCAAACCAGTTCCTGTAACCTGCACTGGCCAAAATGATTTGGGTGCAGTTGCCATGTGAAAGGGGTATAAAATTAACTAGTGTTACAAATGTACTTGTAAAGATCAAAATATCCCAAAATTCAGTGACTTTTGTGGACAAAGTTAACAACATTTTCACTCTTGAAAAGTAACTCAGCTGAGGTACCTTCCATTTAGCTCCTGCTTAATCTACAAAAATGGCTGACCTGACTGGCTTGATGTGCAGATGACTGATCAATTAGTCTAATAAAACAGGGATTCTGTAGAAAAAATATAAATTCTATAGAAAAGTCAGATGAATAGCTAGCTTTAATAATCCAACAGTCTGGTTGTCTCACTCACCTGTATCACATTTTGAAAGGACACGTTCATTTCAAGGTTGTGCTTGCAATATGCCTACAAAAGAGACATGATGAACATCTGGCAGACCTAGCTGTTACATTAAGATAAGCACTTGCACCTCAAAGCAAATATCATAATTTTATCATAAAGTTATAAAACACATCCTTCCAATCATTGAAGGCCCAACAGCAAAACCTCATCATGAAGTGATGTACAGTTAATATAGTTACATCCCAAATGCAGAGTCAGGTCATGATTGTCATCCTGATTTTAATCACTGTGTTGATACAAACATTTCAAACAAGGAAATATTTTTATTTACTGTAAAATATATATTTTACATTAAAAACAAATTCAACATGATTCAATAACATGAAATTTTTCTTTCTTTTCAAATATCAAGAGGACTTACTTTTTTAATATTGTGGTTCGCTTCACATTTTTTGGGTTGAATTTTCGCAATGTCAATTTTACAGTGTTTCACATGAATTCCATTTTTAATATCTCACCATACAGTTTTTTTAACTATGAGGAGTATATGGTATGTATGATTATGAATCATATACAGTCTGGTACATTCAAGATATCGGAACACCAGTGTGATGAGTTCATATGAAGAAAATATGATTCATATAATATACAAATAAAATATTAATAATTTGATGAGCAAAGACCCAACAGAGCAGTGTGGAAATTAGAACAAATGCAAAATACTGTCCATTATTAGAAAACCTAAAACATTCATAATATCAGTATTTGTTAATTTCATGATAATTTCCTATATCACAATTGCAAAAATTTCAAACCCTCACAAACAAGCCAACCACAATAAGTCAGGCACTATAAAGAAAACAAACGTGATCACTGATGATTTTCCAGTAACTTGACCTACCTGCAGTCTGTTATTGGTAAAACCATAGAAGTAGGGAGCAGAGAATAAATACAATGAATCTTCAGGTGGCATGGTGACTTCTCCGTAGTAAATATACCTCAGTAGGCTGTCAAACGCCTGTCTGGAGGGAACCATCTCACCAATAGCTATCTGTGGAGCAAAAGTGGAATGAGTTATTCACAAGAAATTAAACAGTAAAACCTCACCTAATGACCACCTCAGTTTAGTTACCACCTCAAAACAAAGACCACTTTTCAGTATCCATTCTTTCTTACTCTTCACATGATGACATGATGGTCGTAATTTTGAGAATTTTGACTGAACACACAATGACAGTTGTTGTTACAGAAGCCATGACTTAGCATTTTTTTATGTATCAGTGAATTGATTTTATGATAACATTACTAACATACTGTAGCTGTACAGTACTGTATTTATCATTTTCATATAGGCAAAAAAATAAACAGGAACAAATCAGGCCATACCCTGCAATGTTAACAGGGTTGCATGAAATATTTCTATTTGGTAATGAAAATCTACTTAAATAGATGCTTCAGTGTCCATATATCTGTTATGTTTTTTAAGACAATTATAAAGAATTATAATATCATTGTTGTGGTTTTTCATCTATTGCAGCTCATATAGTTATTAATTTTTTTATTTACCCATGGAGGCAAAGTGAAAAAAATAGCAGGACATTTCTGTAAATGGTCAAATCTCTGATAAATTTTGAGCTTTTAATAAAGCTGAATGAGGTACAGAAATTTAGATACAGTTTCAAGCACACATGCCTCTCTAGGCCTGCCAATTAGAAAGGATTTCAAGGCCACTACAGGGAAATTTTCAACATTATCTATATTCAAGTAATTTCAAGGTTTCGAAAATAAAATGTTTAACAACTCAAGTGCAATGTAGTGTGTGGGAACACTGTATAAACCTCAGGCCCTTACCTTCACAGTGTTATCCTCCGGCATGAAAGATCTGAACATGGCTTCAAAGTAGCTACAGCGGGCGGCAAGGATGGCCATATGGGCAGGGATTGGAGTATTGTCCAACATCAATGTAATATCACAAAATTCCTGGTTCACTCCTTTCAGAAAGGATTCCATGTCCTTCTCTAAAGAGTTCGCTAAAAAAATAAGAATAACGTAACATAAAGGATTAAGCTCCTTTTGGTATTTTAGGTTGAAACATCCACAAATTTAAAGCAACATAATAATATCAAAAAAGATGCTCAATGGTTCATGTATGATTACCCAACATTTAATAATTAATCACATTGTGCATGCTCCAAATTTTAAACATGGTACACCCACTCTCACTGGTCCAATTATGCCAGTTCTTGACAAGGGCCAAGAGTAGGATGCACAAAGCCATACCACTCTCTCATTGGTCACCATCAGCCCTGGTGGTGAGACCCAGAAAATCTTGCTTTATAAAGCAGCAGTTACAAGGAGGGAGATCTGGGATGACTGCAGTATACAATTGCTGCATGAGGAACATTAACAGCCATACCTCTTGTTAAGACCAGGGCAAGACTCATAACTGAAACTTACTGTTTGTGAATTTTTTCCTAAACCTTTTAACACTCTTGGTAAAAGTGCAGCATACAGTGATACCTGTTACAGTACAAGATTTGAAATTACTCCTTCAAATGTAGCAGCTTTGTGGTCAGTCAAGCTGGCCAATGGATCACTGAAGTTAAAGTACAACAGTTGATGGAGAAAATGCTACAAACCTGAGACATTGTCCACATGAGGTTCAGCCAGCATTCGGACCTGCGGCATCTGGCGTCTCCTGATTATTTCAACCATCAGCGGCTGATCAATTGTCTCAAACTCCTGACTCATCACAATCTGGTTATAGTTAGTCTCCTTCACTATCAGCTTCAAGCAATACTCCTAAAATAGATATCATATGCCAATATTTGACACAAGGCTTTCTTCATAGCACAGTGTTTCAATGTTCACAAAGGTTTTTTTAGTAGGATCAAATAAACTTTTGCTAAAGCTTAAACAGGATCATCACAGAACCTAAAACTACAACTATGATAGAAAAAAAGTTAAGATTCAATATTCTAAGAATTAACTTAGAAATTATGAAAAAGATATAAAGTGTATAACTCTGTACCAGCATACCCAGGCTGTTTACTAATCCTGGAGCCATAATCAATACATTTTGCATTTCAGATTCTTATCTATACCAGTTCGTATGTTTTTCTCAGTTTTATCTATGTTCTATATGTTTGTGAGTTTTATCTCCACTCTATGTGTTGGACCGTTTTATCTGTTCTATGTGTTGTCTGTTCTTGACTAAGGCACAGTATGGGATGTATGGCTGTGGGTATATATTGTACCTTCAAGAAGTCCAGCTTCAGGCGGGATGCATTCTGTAAAGCTGCCAGGACATTCTTATGGCTGATGGATGTTTCCAGATACTGGACACACAGCTGCTCCAGCCGACACATGTGAAACTACATATAATAATAATATTCATTATAATAATAATAATAATAATAATAATAATAATAATAATAATAATAATGATAAAAATAATAAAATAATATGTTAATAATAACAATGATAATAATAATAATAATAATAATAATAATAATAATAATAATAATAACTAGAATATGGGTAGTCGACAAGCGACTACGTGTATCCGCCTAAATCAGAGTGGAACGGGTGAAGTGAGGCATGGATTGAGTGGCAAGGGGAAATAGAGTGTTGCATATTAGCATGGATGTCTGCAGCCAAATTGTGTATGTAGGTTGCCCCCCCTACCACAAAATCCAGAAAGCCGTCCAAGTTGTATACATATGCAAAATTTAAGGCAGATAAGTCAAACCACTACATGTATATGAGTGATTTTAGCCCGTGGCAGACAAACAGATGGATGCTGAGCAAAAATGGTTGCAGGTGACACCACCAGTTTTGCGTATGATAAAGAGCTCTGTGAGAACTATACACATGCAAAACTTTGGCCCAATCGGTCAAACGGTTCCCAAGATATGAGCTTGGATGTCTGCTGCATAAACTAGAATGCAGATGGCGCCACCTGTCATAAAATCAAGAGAGCTGTCGGGGATGTATAAACCTGCAAAATTTTAGGCAGATACGGCGGCGGCGGCGGCGGCGTGCAGCTGAAAACATAGTATCCGCAAAACTCTGTTTTGGCGGATACAATAATAATAATAATAATAATAATAATAATAGGTGTAAAATTTTAATAATTAAAACATTGAGTAAACAAATCATAATAATGGTAATAATAATTATAACAACAATAATAATTATCATTATTATCATAACTAACAATATTATTGTGATATAATTCTGTTAGTACTCCTAAGTATTGCCCCTCTGACGTTTTTACAGCAAACAAATGACACTGAGTGCAATAACTTATATTCTTGTAAAGGTTATATTGCTGATATATTACTGTAGCTTGAGACTATAATGATAACCAGTTAGACTGTATATAATTTGAAATAATGAACTCACCTGTAGTGCCTGTCTGTATACATCCATCATCAACAAGATAACTTCATTTGAATTAGCATCTTGTCCTGAAAAAAACATCACATTATATCATAATTAAGGTAAACGTTTACACAGAAATATCCCTGATTTAAGACAAATCTTGCCTAAACAGGCATCATCAGATGACATATATCATACTTTTTAACTTAAGATTGTACTTTAAGGAAATACAATGTGCAGTTTAGTTCAGTAAACAGATAGATTAACAAAAAAATTATTATAAATATAGTAACCAAACATATGAAACAGGTTAACAAAACAGAAGATATACCCTAACCCTGAATGATCTATATGCTCCAAAAATATGATATGGATATAAAGCAACACACCAGGATCAGTTTATTTCTCAAAAGAGTCCAGATACTTTTCCTAACTAATTTTTATATACTGCTGAACCTGCATGTTTAATATTGTAATGGCATCACTAAGGATATTATAACAGGAGATGTGTAAAAATTTCAACAGATTAAAGTTCCTCAGTAAATTAAACTGGTACATGTATGCAGTCAGAAACTTTAACCAAGTGCAACCATAGTAAGTTACTTCACTGAAAGAGCAATAAACTGTGTTTAGCTGGTTAGGTATGTTCATAAACAGGAACCATAAATGACTCAACACGGCATGTGCTTGTAAATGATTATGGACTATTTGAAACAGAAGTAAACTAGAAATCTGCAAACTTAGGAATGCAAGCCTCTGCCATGTGAAGTGCTCCCAAAACAGTGTTTGCTTTCCCTTATTAAGCCCATATTCCCAGGTTCATTCTACACAAGTGACTGCATAAGGGAATGTTCCTTGATAATGTTCCTAAATCCAGATCATGTGCCAGATTCACACCAAATCTACTTGATTCTTCATTGGAAAATTTCTGATTTGCCCTGAAAATTTCATGAGATTCCATTTATGATTATATGATATATATGGTGAACAAACACACATGCGAACCTGGTAAACCCTTCCTGGCCTCAACCCATAGCTTCCTGGCTGAGGCAATGAAGAAAATTTTTGCATACACCGTCACAGCTTTTTCCTGATACTAGATGAAAAACTGGCAAGCACTCCTGTGTTTGCACAGTCTGAAAGTGAAATAATCAACTCTCCATACAACAGCAGGTAACTTATTACTATACCCACTGATGTATCAAAGTCTTACCCTTTTTGGTGGGTTGTATTCTATCAGTGTAGATATATGATAACACAAGTTCAAATGCTGCCGGTTCAGAGTCTGGAAGCCTCACCTGGGGTCGTCCCATTTCATTGTTGGCTTTCAGCTGTTAAAAATGTTAATCTAGTAAACAGATTTCACATGTGGTGAAACAGAAAGAATTCATTGTTCATATCAAATTGTGCATACATCAGTTATAGATCAATCATTCTAATTTAGTACCATTAAAAGTGTTACTTAATTATTGCAATACAGTCACTGGAAACATTACATTACTGTAAAATTAGCCCTGGGGGCTGGACCGATTGCACATTTTCCCACACACTGGGTGGAAAGAAAGGGGCCATGTTTTGAGCCATAGTTCCCATAAGGCAAACAATAAAGTATTGTTAACAATAAATATTAAAGTACTGGAAAATAATATGATATCACACCTCTTCTTTGGCTTGCCTAATACGATTTCGGAGGAATGATGATCTTGCTGCTACCATAGCAATATGTGCTTCTATTCTCTCCTCCCCCTGTAAAGATGATAAAATGTTTGTTCTTGGGTTACTGAAAACTTTCCTGGTCAGTAAACAGCACAGAGGCTCTAACCCAAATGGCAAGGCCAGTCTATATATTATACTAGATTCCTGTGATTGGTGTTAAAGTTGTGAGAGTTGGACACAGGTCAGTTAACCATTATGCGTACTGTGGTTAGTTTTTTGTTTGTAGAGGTTTCAAATGCACAAAATATAGCAAAAGGGAAATTATCATGAAATTAAAACTTTTGTGAATAAGACATCTCAACTATACAGGTGAACATTATCTGTATGTCAAACACTGATATTACATATAAAATATAAGCTTTTTTCATAATCAGTCTATTTTGAACAAGATTTTTGTCTCCTTCAATATTTCTTGGACCCTTTAATTGTACAGATATTTGAAGTATATTCAATACATAACACTGTACAGGATATACTCTGTGTAATTTACCGTGTAGTGAGATTGCAAAAATCAAACCCTCATAAAACACTCAAACAGTAAATCACAAACATTTTAACCAGACAAATATGAAGTCAACAGTAGTACATAAAAGCAGATATGTTTAAAAACCTAACATCATGACAGTCCTGGCTGTAATAGGGGCTGCAAACAAACTGAAGCCAGTCAATTATTGTTTATCAAATCAGATGCTGATTAATCCATTTTTTTAAATTTACCTTTAAAGTCATTTTCATGGAATTATAATTTAAGATTCATGCCAAGGACAAATATACAACAATATACATAATACAGTATGCATCGTTGTTTAACAGCGAGTGATCCCAAATCCTACATTAGAATTTAGATGTTGGCCAAGCAATGTGTGAGAAAATTTAAATTTTGGCATACATAAATGCTTAAGTATATTATTACATTCATCTTGACTTCATTTGGATGGGGAAAATAATTAGTAGACAGTAGATATGGTGGTTACCTTTTTGTTTAGTAGGTTTTAATTTTGCAATATTCATGAAAAAGAAAGAATTGCAAATATGAAACCCTAATGAAAATGATCTCCCATCAACTAAGATGGACAAAAAGGGAGGATGTACAAAAGAAATCATTATACCACCTCTGAAAACAGGGTTTATTAATCAGCAAACTAAAATGTGTGCATGGTATTGGAACTGGCCCAAGCAAACATGCATTCAGTTGTTGTAAAATATGAATTAATCACCGGGAATATATCAACTGTGACATTGGTCAGTAGATAATGACTTTAAACAGAAAATGAGTGAGGTGTTGTCAGATTTATTCTGATTTCATAATAAATACAAATAATGCTGCACTTAAATTTTATAGGTGCTGGTACAACTGCGAAAATGAAACCCTGTGAACCATTCCCTTTGCGAAGCATTCAAAATGAAGAAACTGCAAAATTTCAACTTTGCAAATATAAAGATACCGCCATTATACGTCTCTGACTGAATATTATGGTTCTCTGTAATCCTTGAATTGATTATTGAAATGCCTGTCATGTATGATATATCATCAATATACTTTTCAGTACTTAATTGCAAATTTTGAACACCTGGAGACTTACCTGTCCAACAATAAAGTCTACATCACAGAACTGCTTGCTTTCCAACAATTTTCCATAGTCATCATGCAGGGTACACTTTGGGTAACTAGAAAACTGAAATAAAAATTAATTACTTGTTAATACACTTAAATGTAAAATGTATGTGAACACTCAGTAACTCTTACATGTTAGTGAATCCTTTCCTTAGCTCACTTTCTTTACTTGACACTTTGTGTGTGACCTGGGGTAGGGGGGAGGGGCACTTTTCACTTACATGTAAAAGGGATCTGATATCCATAATACACAAAATCACACCAGCAAGGAGTATGAGCAGATTATGTGGTTTTAAAATTCACTTTCATGCACTTTTTTCCCTATATGCTAGAAACTTGTTATATATGTAAAGAATCAGACCTAGAACTGTTGTCCTCATGATAGTGGTGACTGATTGTTTTATTACTTAAGGATGATATAGCAGGATAATACTAAATTAAACAATGGTTGGTCAAAAGTCAGCAATAATAAATAAGATAGAGGTTAGAATATATAAAAATAAATAGTAATAATATACTTGTATTTTTATTAATATGCCTTGCCCCACAATGTATAAGAACATGTTCAAGAATATCAAGACAGGTCAGTGTCCAGCAAAAGGACATTTGAATCCCATATAGGGGGTTTATTGGATAAAAATCAGCATTGGCATAGGTATAGACAAAATGCTACCAATTTTAATGTAACCATGATGTCTTAATACATCTTTGATTGATGAGTGGTTTTCATTAACAAGCCTTACTATAACAGCTATCAAAATATCATATTGAAATCAAACATGTACACAACTTACCTGGAATCTATAAATCTCCCCACTCCTCACATTGTTGTCTACAGTGCCACCAAATATATACACAGCGTCTTTTACAACAGCAGCTGCATGAAACAGCCTGCCTGATGGCACCTGGCAATCAAAGAATTACAGTGCTACAATGTGTACCTTTTCATAACACTTCAGTTAGGATGGCTGTCACTAAATCAAAAACATTGTGTTAAGATCCAGATTTTGGATTTTTCAGTGCCCGTATTAATATCAAGAAAGAATTTTGCTAACAAATGTTATTAATTTTTTTAGGATTTTCTGCCATTGTGCCATATGCTGGAAAACTAGTGTGTGATTCCATGGGCTAATTCTTATACATATAGACCTCACTAGCCTGGATATATTTTCTGAAGCACAGTGAAAAATTTATAATCAAAAATAAAGATCATAAATTAAAACTGTCTTAGGAGTGACAAAAAAGTTAACAACTGATCCCATCACAAATTACATTAGACACAGAACCCCTAAGAAGTCAAAAATTCCAAACAAGATTGCAGATTCCTTTGACTCAGCATATATAATCAATTTAAGTGTTGGCAACTGCCTGATGTTTTATATAGAAGACTTACATGACTGTCATGGGATGGCTCGATAACACACCAAGTTTGAGAATCCAAATCAAAACTGAAATAAATGTATAAAATATATATAATTCAACCAACAAATTGCCAAATTAATTTAAAGACATTTTTTTATAAATATCCTATTTTCTTAAAAAAAAATCATATAAAGATAACACCATATGACTTATAACAACTGTTTTTTTTAAGATTGAATTGCAATGTTGGAATTATGATAGTTTGCAATAAATGAACTGTTTACAAAACAGACTGGAACTTAAAGGCTTAGGATTTATACTAATGAAGACTTTAATTTTCCTAATATTGTACTACATATTATATATAAAGCCAGTCAACCCAAATTAATAACACATGCAGCACAACCAGCCAGTTACCATGACCAAAATCTTTTCCCTTAGCCATGTCTTAAAAGTAAATATCTTACACAATAATGGTGAAGCATGGGTTATACTTCAGTCTTAAACTGGGTCATCTTAACAAAGTTTTTAAGTATTCATTTTTTGTCCACAAAGCATTGGTTTCTGGCTTTTTTTACTGAATAACAGAGCATGTGTATAAAGTCAAACATATGCTGCACATTTTATAAACAAAGCTGCTGGGAGTTCTGTTCATATAAGAATAGTTATATATGAACTTAAGATCAAAACTTTAAACTAACAGAAAAGTATGGTTAAATTGAATCTCAGGTGTACACTACAACATACCAGTGCAGTTCATTTGGTAATGTCTGTCCTGTTGCTCCTCCAAATACATACAGATGGCGATCAAAAGCGACCATGGTATGTCCGTACCTCTTCTCTGGGGGAGGCGGTGCCCCTCGTAATATATGTTCAGTTGAGATTCTGCTCCATCTGTTAATGACCACTATATATGGAGTTGACTGAAGCCTAATCATAAACAGTCTTGGGTCAAGTACATTTAATTTTAAGCCTAGGCCTCACCTAATTCAGTCTACAGTTCACCATGTTCTTGAAGGTCATGGGAGATCTGGGTAAAATACGCCTTTACCATAGGACAATATGAATTAATATGGGTGCTCAACAGGGAAATGTTCAAAGAACGGGATAGAACAAGGCTAGTGGTACAGAACTGCGCAACTCTTGACGACCAAGATGGAACTGATATCAGGTATCAAACCCTTGGAGCTTGGTCACAGCAAATGATCTTGTCACAACAAAATGTGATAATGTAGGTACAAGTGCTGCAGGAAAATGTGCCTGAACATGGTTACCATGACCCTGCCTTAGGTGATAATTGATAACAGTAGCAATACTGTAATGAGCATGTTGCGAATACTGGGAAGAAGGGGGCATATCTGCATTTTTTATGGTAAGACAGGTCAGACCTTGGGAGGACATCATTATAACCGTGGCAATGCTTGAGTTCCATAGATGTATGTGAAATACCATGGGGAGAACCTGTTGTGAACATCACAAGAAAAAGGTCCTCCAATTTGATCATGGTCATTCATGACAAAGCTACAGCCTGGGTTGCCTTGTCTGAAATGTAGACACAACATGAAGACATGGTAAGTGGGACCAAGGCTTCACTCAATACCTGCACTTAAGAACAGATCCCCTGTAACTGACCAAGTCTGATCATAAACAATATAAATCTGTGTGAGGTCCCTATACTGGAAGGCATTTCTTTCTATTCTCATGGTCCATTAGTTCATTCACCACAACATCACAGTCATTTTACTGAAAACTCACGTGATGTTAATTTCAACTCCCATAACCATAAGCACACCTATCACAACATCAGCTCCTGCAGAGCCATTCCTTTCAGACTTTACTTCAAACATATTTTACTGTAAAACAACAAGACTGCTAAGTAAATGCTTCTTGCTGAAAAAACACATGTATTAATTATTGAGCAATTTTACAAATTTTATAAAGAAGCAATTAAAGCAAAAATTCAAATTTGCCTGAATGTTAAGCAAGAATTTTCCATGTGTAATAGTTACAATTTTGTGCCCTGCTTATCTCCAAACAGCCAGCCAGATGATGAATTAAGACAAGAACCATCTCTACAGTTAAGCATGATTACCAGTTATCAGAGCTAAAATATACTTTTTACCCCTCTAGTGGCATACAGTTTTATCACCGTCACAATATATAATATACCAAGGTAATGACTTACTGTTTAGTACCGTTATAACTGTATATGCAACTGTTGTTTAGCACCTTTATATAATGACTCACTGTTTAGCTGCGAAATCAAATTGGAAGAGATTGTTGGTGATCTTAGCTCCACTCTGACCAGAGAACACATACATACAGTCCCGTGCCACAGCCAGGGCAAAGTTACAACAGGTGGGGGGAATGTCACCTGTCTGTGGTACCTAAAACACCAAAAGAGGCAATAAAGAACAGGATCCAAATAAACATTTGACTAAAATGGGCCCATTCCAATATCAGACGTCTATTACCTAAAACACCAAAGAGGCAATAAAGAACAGGATCCAAATAAACATTTGACTAAAATGGGCCCATTCCAATATCAGACGTCTATTACCTAAAACACCAAAAGGGGCAATAAAGAACAGGATCAAAATAAACATTTGACTAAAATGGGCCCATTCCAATATCAGACGTCTATTAACTAAAGATGATCCCTTGAACCTTTTATAAAAAAATTAAATATGAAAAGCTGATCGAACTGCACAAGGCTGTTCATTTTGTTTATATCTATGTGTTTATACATGTGCAGGAACTGTCACATAATCCAAACACATTCAAAAGGACATCTGGCAGCAGATTATACCTATTAAAGCCTGACTATTAATCCATATCTGTTTAAACACTGATTTCTTTACTAAACAGTGTGTGTTATTGCCTATTTTAGCCCAAATGTTTAAATGAACCTGTTAATGTCATTTTTTATTAAACATTACATGTTTTATTACTACACCTTTTCAAGTACTGATTTACTTCAATAAATCTTTTCTACTGTACCTCTTCCCAGTGCCTCGATCTGTTCAAGAGTGAGATGGTCCACATGTCGTTGAGGCGAGCATTCCCATCATACCCTGCAAAGATCCATAGCTTCCCATCATACACTGCGGCTCCGTGTGCAGCCCGAGGAACTGGCCTCCTGTAACAGACACCATCACATATTACAACAGGATGAGAAAACAACCTCACATAATGGATACCATCATATAATGCATACCATCACAAATTATGAGCTTCACAGCAAATATATTGTACTTCACAGAAAAGAACTCTGCTCAAAACAAGCTACAGTTGACCTGACCACAGCTGCTTAGATGGCCCTGAATAATAAGTAGAGATTTGAAAAGGAAAAGGCCTAAGTTTGGTATAACATGTAGATTTGACAACATGACCTTACCTGCCCTCAAACTTCCACTCAACCCACTGTCCCGTTGCAAACTTGTACTCAAACAGGTCATTCTTGTTGGTCAGGTTAGAATTGGAATGGATGTCACCAGTGTAGCCCCCTTGTGGTAGGTATATAAACAATTTTCAGCAATATTTACACATTTGTTTTTACTGTTAATCAGCATTTACTGAAAATGAAAGAGTGTGTTGCTAGTGCAAACATCACAGAACAAAGTTATCAAAGGCTGTTATAAATAATATGATTGTGCATTATAATGGCTTAAACATCCCCAGATTGCAACAGTGCTGAATGGAGCAATACATGAAGTTATCATCACCTATGCATTGTAACTATACAGCTTACCACTATGATCAGTATAAACCTCAGATACATGTACTATATTTGGTGATAACCTGTGTCACTGTTTGTATATGTTTATTATTTGTTTGCAGAGGGAATCATCTTAAGAAAGGAATAGATATTCCCATAAAAAATAGGAATAACAGATATAAATTATAAATTATGAATTTGATACAGAGAAAATGTTAATAATTTCCCTGTTTCACTGATTTCACCTCATCAAATGCATCTGGTTAATACAAGCATTCATTCAGGCACACTGATTACTTACAAGAACAATTTTTAACCCCTGTTTCTTTTACATGTCCAAATATAAAATCTTATACAATTTTGTGTTAAGAGCCCCTTTGAGCTCAGTACAAATGTGTATTATAATATTACACTGAATGGCATGACTCTGAACTGAGTGGTATAGTAATGTCACATGAAATGATTTTATCTGATTTCCTCACCAAATACAAACATGCTGCCCTCATGGACCACTGCAGAATGGTGGTACCTGGGAGCAGGAGGTGACCCTGTTGTGAAGGCCCTGTAAACAGAGAAAACATTGCTGGTTATGAGATTTCTAGGAAGGTATATTAACAAGGGACCCATGGGTCACGGCGCTCAGCTGTTATATATGATAAATTTGATTTGGGAAAGAGGCATATGCTGGTTTTGTGTGGTAATAAATATAAGCTTTATTATGAGTTGTTGGTGTTTAGCTTATGTATGATTTTGATAGTATTTTTGGAGAAAGGGAAGAGGATTGATTTCATTTATTTTATTAACAAATGGAGTGCTATTGTCACACAGATTTTGACCTGGCCATATAACTTATAAGCAGCACATAAAATAAAAGAGTTTAACTAATATTTATTAAAAATAATAAGAGAATCATATGATTTTTTTAATAAAATATAACTGAACTAATTATTAAAACAATATTATAGAATATATGCATTCATGAATACATTTTGAAAGTATTTGCACTGGTATTCAAATACTTTCATTTTTACCTGAATTCCCATTTTTATGCAAAAAATTTTATAATGGAGTACATATTCATATTCAAATTCATATACATTTGCAAAGTATTTGCACCATGTCTTATCATGAAGAAAAACAGTAAAAGTTTTGAGATACTGTGATGCATATGAAAAATTTACAGATGGACAGGCAAGTGGACAGAATGGACTAATACCTTCATTTCACTTTCAAAGGAATAATGCATTTAAGTTTATATATAAGCCTATTTTTTTAGCATATCCACTTTTTTTCATTAATAGTTTTTATCTGATTCATTTTTTTTTATTTACAAGTGTTATAAATTTGTAATATAAAAGTGAAAATATAAGTTAAAATATTAGAATTCTAAGTTGCAATCATTATATTTCCAGATTGTAGCTCACATTGGGTCATATTATGCATACACATATATTTTATTATTTTTAAATCAAATGTTTAAACTGAATGTAAAAGAAAATAATGCCACAACATGGCATCTACAAAATTATTCCTTGAATTCCTATTAAAAAGTTTTGCACATTGGAGTTTTCAGGACAAGCTTAATTTTATTCACCGAAATAAAATAAAAGATTCAGTAAATTTGATAAAATAAAAACATCTTTTCAAATAAAGTATACACACTGTTGGTTGAATGAGGGACAATTAATATCATTATGCTAATTACAATCTAAGCTATAATTAATAACTGGAATTAATAGTCAATTTCACACCTGGTGAAGTTTTACTCTTCTGAAGTAAAGCATTACTTATCTGATGAACATCCATACTTTCATAGCAATACATCACTTTGTGGACACAATTAAATGTGCACTTTAATCATTGTAACCCTGGTGGTACAATCCAAAATCTAAAATGTAGCATGTCCAAGAATAAAATAAAATACAGAAAATTATAACATTCATCTAGTTTATGCACCAGCTGGGGGGGGGGGGGGTTGAGTGCAGGGCAGAGGAGAAGCCTGCTAGTAGTGGCCAAGCTGGGTCAAGGCAAGCTGCCTGGGGTGGGTTACATAATGCAAGTGAAGGCTGTACTACTAGGTGGGCCAGATATAAACAACACTTGACATGGTGTATGAAAACTTGAATAAAAGCTACTCTTTTCAAACAATTTCTCTGAAATTTCAGATTTTAAAAGATTAAATCCTTATGTATATATGCTGTGAAAATTAAATCAACAGTGCTTACAGGGAAAAAACGTGCCACTGCCAAAGTTGGACAAAATTTAAGGTATTAATTTTTTATTTATGCTAATAACTTGAAAAATTTGCAAAATTCAGATCTAATTTTGGGCAAACAATTGAATCTTGATTAAATAAAGTTATATTCCTGAAAAAAAGTCTTCAGCTTCAGCAATTCTCATGTTAAGTGAGCAAATATATTTCCTGATTTTTAAAAAATTGCATTATATTTGGGCCTATAACTTCAAAATAATACCGAATACTGACCTAATTTTTGGTATGTGCATAGAAAATATATGGAAGAATATGAATACTAAATATGATCAAAAACAGATCAGTGGTTTTGATATTAGGCAGACTTGAAGTGTAACAATTGCTTTATTATGGAAAACGGAGGTTTTTCCTTAATATCTCGAAGGAACGAAGTTCTAATGACCCAATTTTCGGTATGGTAGGAGATTTTGGGGACATCTAATGGTATGCAGAATTTAGGATTCATAGGTCCAACGGTTTTAAAACGTGCACTGTTAACGGACGGACGGCCGGACGACGGACAAAGGACCACGACTATAGCTCAGATGACTTACAGTCAGCTGAGCTAAAAACGAGAACCCCAAACTTGCATAATATGCCCATCTTTGCTTGTGATCTCTGACCTCATTAAATATGCGTGAATTCTGCAAAGAATAAAATTCAGGTGAGAAACTGTATTGGTTAATATTTATAATGAGATTCCTGAATATCCATCAAATTTTAGTAAGTCATCACAGCACCACAAAAGTCTGGTGACCTCTGACTTCATTATTTTGAGGACAGAGCCAGCAGTTCCATACTTTCAATCAGACTTTCCATAGTAATTAAATCCTTATAATAGGAGCCAGCTAAGTGTCACCAGTAATATTACTGTCATTGATTTAAGAGTGTATTAAATGTTATAACTTTGAGGATGACCATACTATTTTAAATAATTATATAGATTAATAAATAATTTGAACATGATTTAAACACAAATAAAGAACAAATTTTAAAATATTTACTCAAACATGTACGTTAGGAACAGTTAGTTCAATATTTAAGGTTTTTGCAAGATATGGTGACAGGGCACTAAAATCAAAAGATATTAGATTGGGCATAAAACTTTGTGTAAAAAAACAATCCACAACTTACCGTCCCCAAGACTTATCTTTCACATCAAACCTCAGCAGATCATTCAACATATTCTTCCTGTAAGAGAAACCTATGATAAAGTAATCATCAGCAATTTATTACATACCAGGATGGTGACAATACTTAATACAAAGTTACACACAATGATCTTCTTCAATTTCATAAATATTAGGAATCATTTGGACCAACTTACAGTCACATAACATTTGAATAATCTGTCCAAGGGTTATTTACCTTATCTCATATTTATTCCTTGTTAAAGTAATGCTGAACTAAAATTTTGAGCAATTATATATATATATATATATATATATATATATATATATATATATATATATATATATACAAAATCCAGAAAGCTGTCCAAGATGTATAAACATGAAAACTTTTAGGCAGATAAGTCAAACCACTACTGAGATATGAGTGATTTTAGACCACAGCAGACAAACAGACAGACGCTGTACAAAAATGGTGGCAGGTGGCGCACCACCAATTTTGTGTATGATTAAGAGATATGTGAGATCTATACACATGCAAAATTTTAGGGGATATGTCAAACCAGTCCTGATATATAAGCCTGAATGTCTGCAGCATAAACATAAATGTAGGTGGCGCCACCCGCCACAAAATGGAGAAAGCTATCCAAGATGTAAAAACATGCAAAATTTTAGGCAGATAAGTCACACCACTACTGAGATATGAGTGATTTTAGCCCACGGCGGACAAACAGATGGACGCTGTGCAAAAATGGTGGCACCACCAATTTTGTGTATGATTAAAAGCTATGTGAGATCTATAAACATGCAAAATTTTTGCCCAATCGGTCCAATGGTTCCTGAGATATGAGCTTGGATGTCTGCAGCGTAAACATAAATGTAGGTGGGGCCACCTGTCATAAAACAAGAAAGCTGTCAAGGATGTATAAACCTGCAAAATTTCAGGTGGATAAGTCAAACCACTACTGAGATATGAGTGTTTTTAACCAAGGCAGACAAACAGACGGACGCTGTACAAAAATGGTGGCGCACCACCAATTTTGTGTATGATTAAGAGATGTGTGATATCTATACACATGCAAAATTTCAGGGGGATATGTCAAACCAGTCCTGAGATATAAGCCTAAATGTCTGCAGTGTATACATAAATGTAGGAGGCGCCACCTGCCAAAAAATCGAGAAAGCTATCCAAGATGTATAAACCTGCAATGTTTTAGGCAGATATGTCAAACCACTGCCGAGATATGAGTGATTTTATCCCACAGCAAACAACCAGACGGATGCTGTGCAAAAATGATTGCAGGTGGCCCCATCAGTTTTACATATGATAAAGAGCTATGTGAGATCTATAAACATGAAAAATTTTTGCCCAATCAGTCCAATGGTTCCTGAGATATGAGCTTGGATGTCTGCAGCTTAAATCTGAATGTAGGTGGCGCCACCTGTCATAAAATCAAGGAAGCTGTCAAGGATGCATAAACCTGCAAAATATCAGGTGGATAAGTCAAACCACTGCCAAGATATGAGTGATTTTATCCCAAGGCAGATGAACAGATGGACGCTGTGCAAAAATGGTTGTGGGTGGCGCCACCAGTTTTGCATATGATAAAGAGATATGGGAGATCTATACACATGCAAAATTTTGGCCAAACTGGTCAAACGGTTCCCGAGATATGAGCTTGGATGTCTGCAGCCTAAACGTGAATGTAGGTTGCGCCACCTGTCATAAAGTCAAGAAAGCTGTCCAAGTATACACATGCAAAATTTCAGGTGGACAAGTCCAACCTATGCAGAGATATGAGTGTTTTTATCCCATGGCAGATGAACAGATGGATGCTGTGCAAAAATGGTTGCAGGTGGCCCCACCATTTTTAGTGTATGTTATAAAGCTTTCTAAGGGCTACATTTGTGCAAAATCTTTAGCCTTATCGGTCAAACCGTTTCAGAGATATGTGGGTTTATGTGTGGAAACAGACACACAAATGGACGCTGGGCAGAGGAAAGGTCACAGGTCAACCAGAAATGAGGGCGCAGCAGTTCACATGTGACCAATAATAATTCTGAATTTTAAAAAATTCTGCCGAGTGGTTATGGAGTTGCTCTCCGGAAACCTATGCAGCGATGGCGGCGGCAGCGGCATCCGATTGAAAACATAGTATGTATAAACATGCCCAATTTTAGTCTGATGTATCAAATTCCTCTGTAGAAATAAGCAGGCGCATACACTGAAAAAGTCAATGTAGGTGTCACCACCTGTCTTGTAAATAAGAATACCATCAAAGACCCATGGACAGGTCAAAATATCAAACCAATACATCAAACTACCCCGGAGTTTGATGCACTGTGCTGACAAGGCTAAGGTAAGTAAGGCAGTTGCGCCCCCCCCCCCCCCCCCCCCCGAGTGACCTGTGACAAACTGATGCCTCAAGCTACTGCACTGAGTGAACTCAGTCTTGACCTGCACCTGGCTAGACTGAGTGAACTTTTGACCTGTACCTGGCTGCACTGAGTGAACTCTTGACCTGTTGCATAATCTGACACAGTTGGCAGTCTGCCAAAGCTATTAATACATTCAGGCTGAACTTTGGTGCCAAATATGATGCAGTGAGCAGTCTGCCAAAGCCATGAATAGAATGCAGCTACTGCACTGAGTGAACTCCTGACCTATACCTGGCTGCACTTCTTCCAATCCTTGCACTTTCCAAAACTATTTATAGAGCTGACATCATCTTGGCTAATGGCCAACATCAAGGCACTGGCAATCTGCCAATGGTAAACCAAGTGCTGCCATCTGTACACAAAAGTGGTCCCTACTTGAAATAACTTTGAAATTTATTTTCCCAATACAAAATGCTTTTCAGCTGACTTTTTATAAAAAAGAAATCAGGAATATATGTAAAATTATTACAGATGCATACTGAATGCAAAATTAAAATACAGATATATCTCACTGATGGCAAATTCTTGAATTAAGTTGAGTAGGGATACCAATAATTTATAATCCATGTACAGTTGTCTTTATAAAGCCACAGAGAGCTGAATATCTATGACTGTAACATTGCCTGGTATAATGAATAACTTAAATCATAAATCTAAATTTTTTAATAGCTTTTAAAAAAACTTTCTTGTCAATATTAACCAAAGATAACCTGAAATCTAAATGTCAAGTGGCATGATGTAATAGATGCTGATAAACTGGTGCCAGGCTAGATGTAACAGCATCACACAGCTAACATATATGGTAAAATGACTCAATTCAATCTCCATAATTCAGCCAAAAATCATTCATGTGGAACCATTAATGACAATTATTATAAGAAATATTGTAGGGATTATTCTTGTAAAATATATAACAAACTGGCTTAAGTGGCATCAGTCGAAAAACGTTTCGCAGATTTATAACTCATATAGGAAGATACAGCAAACTGGCTAAGTTCAGCTTCCAGTAACTCAGCCAAAAAACACTGAACCAAAACCATTTGAACAAACTTGAATTATCAATATCTAAGGATAATTAATGTGTGAGATTTTAGAATTTGGCCCAGTGGTTTTGGGGAAGAAGATCTTTGTAGCCACTAAGCTAAAATAGGCTGTTATGGCACATGACTAAATTCAGCTTCCCATAACTTAGCCAAAATTCAATGAAAAGAGACCATTTGAACAAACTTCAGAAAGCACTACCCTAGGATCATTTCTGTGCGATATTAAACATTTTGGCCATATGGTTTCAGAGAAGAAGTTTTTTTGTAGCCCTCAGTGTGATACAGGCACTGATGCAAAAAAGGCCGATGCAGGTGGCGCCACCAATACCTCAATTTCAGATATGACCTATGTGACCAACATTGCCATAAAATTTGGTGATGATAGCTTTAGCCGTTTCTGAGATTTAAATTTTAATATGCGTTTTTGCACTGTTAACAAAGTTCAACCTATTGTAACTCGGCCAAAAATCTCCGAACTGGAACCATTCGAAAAACTTGAGAAAGACTGTTCCAGGGATCATTTCTGTGAAATATTGGACAATTTGGCTGGACAGTTTCGGAGAAGAAGATTTTAAAAAGCTTTTTTAGCTTTTTCCCTATAAAATCTAAGAAAATGCAGTTAGAAAAAAAATAAACAAAATCCGATGTCGAGTTTTTTATATGACTGATTATTTGCAGAAAAATTGGTGATGCTTGCTCCTGCTGCAACATCGCATAAGCTCACAGGTTCGCTAAAAAATTATTTCTAACTATAGAACAATTTATGATTTTAATCTCGGTAATGAAGCTGGATTGTTGAGCTTGATAAGGGGAACCTTTGCACATGCATCTTTATTAAATGAATGTCACATTATAAAAGAACTTAAATGTGATATATAAGATTGGTTCTGAGACAGGTTAATATCTTAAAATGGACTTACCCGTTGTCTCCACCAAAAACATACAGGGCTTCCTTGTATGCAACTACTGTGTGTTTGCTTCTCCTATAATAAGGAAATATGGAAACATCAGCGAATAAAAACAAAAGATAAAAACATCTGAAATAATTTAATAATTATAAATCCCTCTTCAGTGTTGCTCCTAGGCATGTAACACAAAGGGACACCGGGCCCCTTGATGAAATTTCTGGAGGACAAACCAAAATTAGGGGGGGACACGTTCTTCGAAGCAATTTTTTATGTTAAAATAATCAATGTTATATGAATGTTTTAAGTCTTGCGCATTTTGAAATGAATAATAGGTATTGTAAAGGCTGGAATTATTAAATATATTACAGGTCACCTATCTCAAGTCTTCATAAAACTTAAGCCTAGGAAATTCTTGTCTCAATAACAACATTATACATAGATGACCATGTACAGATTGCAAATTGCTTACACACAATCATCTTTGATTGAGTCAGCTTGTACCATTCAAAGTGGCAGGTCAGTATCGAATCATGTTTTGAACAACTCAGTTAACGGGGGATAAAACAAACATTTACGCAAGGTTTTATTCACCGTCGATTAATGTTATAAAGAGAGCCTATTAAGAAAGTCAACCGCACCAGCGTAAGCTGCCGTGGTACGACGTCAGTTTGTTAAAGTCTGTTACGGGCATGTTAATATAAAATTTTAGTTTGACAAGAATGAAAGGAATACAATAAATATCCAAATTTCTGTTCCCAATAAAAGTAAAACAATCGGTAACTGAAACTTAAGTGACTTTTCCGTGTCATTTATGCGTAGGCGTATAGCCATGGAACGATGTTATTTGTCAGCCGGGAAAATTTGCGGCCGGCATTGCCTTATAGGCTTATTATAATTGTAAGCAAGTATCAAACTACTAGAAATCACAATTTCTCTAAAAAATCGTACTTTATTTATTACAGAAACTGTACTCAGAATATTTTGATCAGTGCATCTTGATTCCTGAAATTTTCGTGCTAACCTACGTAACCTACGCCTATATCCGCGGAAACGATGTCAGCTTAACCAGGAAAATATGCTGCCGATAGCCGCAATATTAAACTTGTTTGACCAGTATCAAACGATTCTAAAACGTCTGCATTATTGGTCCGAGAAATATAAAGCAACCGATAACAAAATAGATCGGTTCTTCGTAATTATGACATCTACATATTGATTATATACTGCGATAGTGAGTCATTTAGTCACGAGAAACATCACAATTTCGAAGTATATTTCCCGGCTTGGGCTTAATTTCGTACCGGGCTGCAGCAAAATCACATGACCCTGAGGCTCTAAGGATGAGGGAATTTCTATTCAAATTAAAGCTTATGACCCGTTCAGTCCAGAATAGGAATATGCATTAAAAAAAGAGGGGCCGTCGATTGGCTGGCCTGCCATGAAACGATGTCACTATACAGGCAAATTGTTTGAGATCATTGTGGAAGACCTAACCTAAGTGCTTTGAGGGAAATAATCGTTTGACTTATCGTAGTAAAGTAATCTAAGGCATTATAATGAAATGATCGATCTGATAATTGAAAACAGTCTAACGTCGTTGAAAACTGCTTAACAAGACACGCGAACTTTCGAAAACTGGGCAGACAAGTTTCTAACCGTACTTTGCGGATTAACTTAGGGGTGAAACGCCGTAAATATTGACCAGGTTGCACCTTCTAAACTTCGATAAATCCTAAAAATATCTGCTTTTTCATATTATGTTTAAGAATAATTAAAATGTTTTATCGTGAGACTATGTAGGCTCAAGAAAATCACGTCAGTGTCAAGCACTGGACGCTCGCTTGCAACTTTATTCCGACCACTAGAACATTGATCTTTGTCAGAAAAGCTGCAACATCTCCGTGTGTATGGACCAACCCTGAGGCAATGCATTCAAGACATCAATGGTGTGACCATTAAACCTGTGTGTATTATGTAATCCCGCATATAGTTTTATCAGGGATTCAGATACCAGAGGATTTCCCCAAATCTTTCTGAAGGGATACGTACATTGATTTTTTTCAATCTGTATAAATTTTCATGCAACTACATTCGTTTAAGGGTCGCATAATTTAAATTATGAGGGACACGTGCGAAAATAGTGCGTCCACTTGGATGTCCACTTGGCAATGCCACGCTCTTGGAGCATCACTGCAGGCTCTTGAAACAAGTGACCCATCGGTCATGACACTCAGCTGCCAAGCATGACCTGTGACATCATGGGCTGCAATTCACAGCTTCCAGTCAAATTGTTGGAAAACTTATATGCCAATTTTGTATGAATTGTCGACGTTGACATTAATATATATCACATGTCTGTATAGTTGTTGAGCTATCAGGAACTAATCCCACAGCTTGCTTAATACCTGTCAATCACAAAAAGACAAATATAAGATCAAAATAAATAGCAAAAAATCAAGTGAAACAGGTGCTTCTGTTTTCATTTTTATTCCATACAAGCCAACTGTACTGAGCTTTCATGAATGATGGTCAAATTTATTAAGACATCTTTGACCCAATGCAAGATTACATTAATATACATCCCACTGCATTCACTTTAATAGTTCTTGGGATAATATGCTCTAAAAGAATTTAAAGATGGTTCCCTGGTGGCCATATTGGATTTCTGAAAGGTCGGAAATTGAACAACAAACATCCTCTAAAAGGGACCAAACATAAAAAAAATCACAGAAACTACAATGGCAAAAGCATTTCTAAGCTGGCTACCTGGCAGACATAATGGATTTCTGACAATTCTGACATTTGATATCACACATCCTACAATAAGAGACCAAACTTGTTGCAATTGCTCCAAAGAATGTTACAGTTATGAATGTCCAAAACAATTCAAAAGGCATGATCAGGTTTGGTAGCTCTCATATAAGATTTATGGACATGCAAATGTAAAAAGTGTAAGTCCAATATTTTTCAATTATCACCTTGCTTTTCAATGGGGTCAGCAGGGTAGGCAAACTGCAAAACCTGAAAGAAAAGAAATGCAGAAAGCATCACTAAGAGTCTTGTAATCAAATAAAGCATCCTAAATCCAGGTACAGACCCACATATTATCAGAACAAACACTTGCTGGTATATCTGATGATATGTATATTAATATTCAGATATCTAGAAAACTAAGTTCATTGCTATGATTCCACGAAATAAACTGCAAAATGTTCCCATAATCTTATAAATCAAAGGCTAAACCTTAACACTTTACTCTCATAGTCTTAATGCATGGCCAAAGCATTCTGGCAACAGTGTTTTTGTTATGCACTAATGATATGTCCTTATCACTCCATGAGCTGATACAAAAGGGAGTCATATATCACAAGTGTTACTGACAATTATGGGCACACAGTGAGATGTACCAGTTGGAGTGCAATGGTTATATATACAAGAAAAATTGAGATGGTCTACACAGTAAGTTTTTATTGTGAACATCCCTGACCTATGACCTTGGCCTTTTGCCCACATATCAACTGAATTCTTTTTAATGTGTTGGGTAACTACTAACCACTTAAAACTGGAGTAATCACATGGCAACCAATATGTGAATAACCATGACCTGCAACTTTTAACCTCCTGACCAGCTGACCCCAAAATCTATAAGTTATTTCTTCAAGCAAAAAGACCCATAAATATGTTTGAATCAAATTGACTGATGCATAGATGAGGCATGTGAGAAAGACTGAAGGTTTGGGATAAACAGTTTAGCTTGAAATATATTCACAAGCATTTTGAACAATTAATTATTGTGACCTTGACCTATGACCTTTTGAACTCAACATCAATAGGATTCCTCCCCTATTGGTAGGTAAGCCATACATGACAGATGGAAGTCATAGGTTGAAAAGTTTGCCTTTGACTCCATGGAAGAAGTGGGTGCTGTGAACTTGACCTTTGACCTCAAAATCAACAAGTCCTTTTCCCTGTTGGCAGAGAAGCGATATGTCGGATGCTGGAAGGTTTGGAATGAAAATTCTAGCTAGCTTGAAATGTGTCCACAACCTTTTTAAAGAAGTGGATCCTGTGACCTTGACCTTTGACCTTGAGACCTCAAAATCTATAGGATTCTTTTCCCATTTGGTAGGTGAGCCATATGTGAAAGATCAAAGGATTGGAATGAAAGGTTTGGCTTAAAATGCATCCACAAGCTTTACAAAGAAATGGGTCCTGTGACCTTGACCTTTGTGACCTCAAAATAATTATGGTTCTTCCCCCACTGGTAGGTGAGCTGTTTGTGAAAGCACAAAGGTTTTGGATGGAAATTTTGGCTATGTGAATCAATTCTGGGGGATGCAAACACACCCCGTAACTCAGAGAATATAGGTCGCAGTGACCTAATTTTAAGTTTGCAAGGGGATCTTTTTAGTACCTCTAGACTGTATAGGGTTCATGATCCTAGCCCTTAAGGTTACGATTTGTGCCCTGCTAACCAACGGACGGCCGGCTGGACAGACGGAAGGACAAAGACCCTTTACTATAGCCCAGCATGACTGAAAGTCAGCTGAGCTAAAAATAATATTTTTGAGTGACAGCTCGCTGGCCAAGCAACCTGTGTGCACCAAACACAGGCTGAGACAGAAGCGGAAAAAAAAAACATTTTACCACTGGACTTTCCAAATTTACCACTCGACGGTCTTTATTTTACAGGACAAAAAATGCAGACCGCGCCTGTTGTGTATTTCTGAAAATATACCTTGCTCCGACGAATTCATCACATTCAGGCATCCGTTTCCATCGATGTACGGTCTCAAACGGCCCAAAATCCAGAGTCAGACACTCGGCGCTCTCGGGCCAATTGTGGTCGAATTCCACGCCAGGCGGCCGTGCGATCGCCATGACAACCCCTTCTTTAGCACCGCTGTTGTCTCTCTGTTGATATTATATTGATATCAGAAATCAAGCTGACCTGAAAATCAACTTGGAGGGTTATTTTCACCTGCCCCAGAGTTTGACAGGAGCGGTGCTTGACGCCATGTTATGATGGTACGGACTAAGAGTTGACGTCGGAAGTCGGATGTCGGATGTCCAAGCCGGCCGTCAAGCTCGCACAATACAATAGATTTGTGTTTTCGGTGTAGCATTTAGTTTAATTATGTAAATAAACTGTCTTCATTATACATGCACTTAAAATAGAAATAAAATTACGACATCTCAATATTTTCTTACATCAATATGTGGGTTACGAATGGCCTTTGATAAATAATTTTTCAAAATGTATCTATTTATGAATATATTATTGTTTAATATGTGTAAGTTTCATAACTCAATACATTAGATCAACACGTCCTTTGCTTTAAGGTTATGTCACTTAGTGACGAAACTATAAAATTTTCCAATTTACCCTCGTTTATGCTGCACGAAATCTCGGTGATATGTATGCAGCGGTTCATTGCACATAGCAACTAAACGTTTAAAAAAATAATTATGGAAAAATACGGCAAGTTCCTAAGGCTATTATAGGCCTATTTATGATTAACAAATGTTCTCTAATTGTAAATAATAATTATTTTTTTGCCACTGCGTGTATTGTTCCGGTATAATTCCCGTATATATGTATATATAATTGACATCTGTACGTCAGTTGTATATGTCTTGTTACGTAATCCTTGCATCAACAGTATAATTTAACAATGTAAATGTGTTTGAAAAGTACTGAAGATTATTTAATAACATATTCATTAAGGAAATGAATTGGTATAGGGCTATGCCCTGTTTTTCCCCATCCCCATTGCTCCTTTTCGCAATAAAATTTTCTTTAAACCAAATCTCGGTGACATTAATTGGTATTATGCAGAGTTCTTAATATATACTACGATGATTCTGTCGTTTTTCTTATATTATTATTCAAGAAATAAGTAAAAAAAAATAAGTGGAATATTTCAATAAAGTGCATATGTGTAACATATCATCAACAAATTATTTGGTAAAGAAAAATTTATTGCTTTCGAAAGAAGGATGGGCATTTATGCCCGATGGTGTGTGTTTGTGATTGGTCACTGCAACAATACACAATCATGAACGGAATCTCTTGAAATTATCAGGGCATTACAGGGATGAATCCAATCAGATTTTTGGTGTGGGTCCATTTATAGCAACATCATCAAGGAACATTCACAAATGTACTTGGGAATATGGACTTAATCTATTAATTATATGTAAATTAAAGATGGATTGGGAGCATCCCACAAAAGGGACCTCACCCCCCCCCCAACACACACACACACCCACACACACACAAACATGGCGGAGGCCTGCATTCCCTAGAATACAGATTTCTAGTTTTACACATTGTAATAACATCTATGTCATATGTAAGCTGTAATTTAAAGTAACAATTAAAAAAAAGATATCTCAAATATGAGTCAAATTTCTGTGTCCGAGACAAGTAAGAACAAACAAAAATCTCATTATCTACGAAAACAAAAGTTGTCGTAGGCCAAGAGTCTCACAGATACGCATTATATATATATATATATATATATATATATATATATATATATATATATATATATTAATACCTCTGTTTCGTGGCATACTTTATGGCATAACTTAGGAGTTTGACGTCCCTTTTGATTAGATCTACTATTCGTCCCACTTGGAATCCGACATGCGATTATCGACATCCAATTTTTAGTCTGTACCAGTTAGGTTTAATAAATAAATCCTATGTGTGGAGAATGAAACATTGCGCTCATCTCCCTAAACGCGCATACACGTGCGGATCCGTGACATAAGGGTGCGGAACATGTACGTGTCGCTTAACGAGGCCCGACGTACGCTGACCATGAAGAGGCCTTTAGTGTTTTCTATCTTAATTTTTTACCGGTAATTATTTGAAATCAACGAAAACTGTAACAGTTCTCTTAATCTGTTTAAATACCGTAACTACAGACTGTGGTGCACATATAACTTAAACAGGACTCGCAGTAACCTTAAAATACATACATGTATTTCTTGTATTTAAATTTGATATTTTTTTCTTTTCTCTAAAAAAAGTTTTAATTACTTCCGTTCAAAATTACAATTTTTGGGCATAACCCTCGGATAATATATTAACATTTAATTTATTTTACTCAAATAGATTACTCTCATTTAATCTGGTATAATAAGCTATAATGAACGGGGACCGCGTATATTTGAATAATGTTTGGTAAAGAGAATAGGGCCTACCAATGTGCCATGCACAGTATACCCATGAAGGTTTCTTTGATAAAGATAATTTTGCGGACGCCCGAGTCATAAATGCATAAGCGTAAAATAAAAAGAAAAAAGTACAGGACATTTTGATTATTATGTCATTATTTTATGGAAGTGTCTAGACAGCCGACAATGTCGGTTGCGGAGTGTCAGCCCCCTAGACTGTCTGGGCAGCCGACAGTTACTGTTGTTTCCACTGTTGTAACATAGCACAAAACGATACTTAGGTGGCCTTTATTCAAGATAACTTAAATGATTTTTTTTATTGCAGAATGATTGGACCTTAAACAATGAAAGGACGGTTGGATACTTGGTAAACACAGCTACTAGATTTATTTTACTGATTGCATGAAGCATCATATCCATATCCACAGCTGGTTAACGGAAAAAAAATGAAACCTAATAAATTGTCATGCACTATAGAAGCAATGAACCAAAAGAATGTGTCGCAAGAGACTTTGAACAAAGCACAAGGAAGGTGTAATTTGGAGGATAATTGCAGTATTTGGTCCGATAATCTATCAGAAGCAACAATTTGTCAGAAAAACAGTGTATTTCTCACACCTATTAGAATTGAAAGTATCACCAAAAAGGTAAACATGAAAAAGAAAAAAGGTGGAATAAAATCAAAACACAAACTTTACACGTGTGAGCAGTGTGGAAGATCTTATTCTTTTAGACGTTGGTTTGTCAAACATATGGTGACTCATGCTGCTGAAAAGCCATATAAATGTGATATATGTGCAATGGATTTCCCTGATAAACAAAATATTGTGAGACAAAGTGAAACATACAGGCGGAAGGCCATTCAAATTTGAGGTATGTGAAAAAAAAAATTTGCTCGAAAGAGGGAATTAACGAGCCATCATAGTCTGCATACAAGAGAGAAACCATTCAAATGTTACGACTGTGGTGAAAAATTCAGCCTCAAAAATCACTTGAAAGTTCACAGTGAGATCCACAGTGGTAACGACCCATACAAGTGTGAACATTGTGGTAAATGTTTCATTCAAATAACTAAATTCAAACTACACCTTAAAATACACACCAGAGAAAAAAAACATGAGATGTAAGCAATGTGGTAAATGTTTTTTTGAAGCCAGGCACCTTGAGAATCATAAAAGAACACACACCAAAGAAAAGCCATTCAAATGTGATGTTTGTGGCGAATGTTTTTCACATATCAGATATCGTATGGAACATATGAGAAGACATACCGCTGATAATCTATACAAATGTTGTCACTGTGAGAAATCATTCACTCCAAGACATCCATTTGTGCAGAATTTACGAATACATACAGGAGAAAAGCCATTTAAATGTTCAAAGTGCGAGAAATGTTTCATTTCACAAGCTGGCCTTTCCTATCATTTGAGGGCACATACTGGTGAAAAGGCATTTAAGTGTGAACACTGCGGCAGTAAATTTTCTACCAGCAGTTCTCTTATAAGACACATGAACAAGCATACTGAAGAGACATTTTTTTATGTGAACATTGCGGGAAACGTTTTCTCTTTAAGCCACTTCTTGTTTTACACATACGTGGTATACATAAAGGTGAGAGGCCCTACAAATGTGATCAATGTGGCACTTCCTTCTCATTGAGAAATACATTTAAAGCACACATGAGCTCACACGCATAAACATTGGCGATTAAAGAAAGAATCAACACTAATTAAGCTTGATGTATTAACTTCATTTGTAAAGTATGAAATTAAATCAAATATACCCTTTAACATTTTATTTTCAAGTATTAGAGAAAAAGTGTCATATTTTCACTTGCCCATTACGTACGTGGGATTTATACTAAGTTGGCCTGGAACATTTATTATTTCACTTGATCTAAACAAAAAATCAAGTGGCCTCTGAGTATGTCTTGATAAAAAATGAGATTACTTTTTTTTCTGACAAAATTCCTCTAAAACTTATGGTGTTGCAAAACTATAAAGGAATTCGCGATAATATGCATGCAAATATAGACCACAGTCTGTGTTTTCTGTTGTTTAAGGATAGGTATGATATGCACTTAATTTTCTTTTTGCCAAACCCACAAATCATAGAAATCTGTATTTGTAAACTACTCATGAGATTTGAATTTACTTTTGTCCGCTTTCATTCCGCTTTCGTGGTACCATTTTTACCTTTACCGGATTCTTCAGCCAATTCTTCTTTTACATAATAATTCTACACAGTTACCAAGACCGAAATTACATTGTCACCAGCATAATTGGTAAGTATTGTATTTAAAAATATATGTATGACATTGATGAAAATATTGAAAATAATATTAAATAATAATAATAATGATAATAATAATATAATTTAAGTTCTTCGATCGCAACTAGCCTATTGCATAGTTATTGCTTAGGGAATTATCAGTAAGAATAAGCACTCGTCCATAGACGATTTTATAGAAAAGAACCCAACATTTCCTGTTTATCAATAAGGAAATGTAGGAAACATATACATGTATAAAGGAAGGGCACAGGTCCGCATCGATCGGTCCGCGTTTAGGGGAAAATGTTCCCGCTCTGAGTCACGGGTCCGCTAGTTCCGCGTGCGGACCCGCGTTTAGAATAACTGCTTGTTCTCCATACATAATACAAACTGAACATAATATTTGGCCAACGTTCGCTGAAGGTTAAAGGGGATTTCAATCATTGATAGAAAATCTTATCAAGAAATATAATCAATAAGACGTTTACTGTTGGGAAAAGTCTGATTTTCTTCCTTTTATAAAATTGACATTCGGATACACACATAGACTGGTACCCTGCTCTATCATGGCCCTCAGCCAAGCTATAGAGAGGTATACAACGCCATCTTAAACACACCCAGTTGCAACTCCTGAAATTACCTGTAGACTGGTTCCAAATCCAGTTTACACGCTCATACCGGTTGACATGGACGTGCACGCGATCCTTGTTGAGTATCCGTGAAGATTTCTAATAAAAATAACTTTCTTTAGTTATTTCTAGTTTTCAAATATTGAAGAATAAGTTGTTGCACAAAAATTGAATAATGGATGTATAGATAATACGATATACTGCATCTTTGATATTCCACTGTGCGTACTGCGTAGCAGTGATTTATTATTAATATCTATTAATCTAACCATTAATGTCACACGTAATGTACATCCAACTTTTAGTAACTTCTCTGAGCAAACGAAATGCTTATTTTTATCATATATAATATATACTGGAGTTGGAACCAGTCTGCCGGGAGTACATAACATGGCGTTGAATGCCCGTCTCCAAGATTGGCCGAGAGCAGCGGTGCCATGGTAGAGCGAGGTACCAGTCTGATACACACACAGCCGATCACGGAAGGTCAAGGCCTTTGACCTAGTTGGTCTCCACCAAAAGAAGTAATTCTAGATGGCACTACAGTCGTTTGAACAAATGTTACAGGAGCTAAGACAGAGGCCTAGCTTTCACCGGATTATAGGACGTATTACCTCACAGTGCCGAGACGATATTGGCTGGGAGTAAGTGTTTATCATCTCTATATGTTAGACTACACATTAGATCTAAATGTTGCTCAGAAATCCAGTGGCAATCCCACGAGAACGTGGTTGTTTTATGTGAACTTGTCAATGTTTTCGAACCAACCCACGCCTCTGTCTGACAGGCGCGTGCATATCTGCTTATTTCTTGTCTGGTCTTGAACCGAATACAGCTTAAGTATTTGTCATAATCACAGTTCATTATAGTATCGGTTCCTTTAAGAAAGTTTGATATTTAATATATAGAGTAAAGGAGGCTTTAACCTCTGTTGTTATACAAGCACAAGGAACTTGTCATTTGGAAAATCCTCCAATCATAGTCTTTCATGCACGACACACCTCCAAATCATGCAGTAAGTCAGACATGCACTGAACCTGTCACCCCAATTAGGACCAAGGCCATATCAACAACAGGCAACACTGAAGAAACCAGGGGCAGAGCCGCATATTTGCTTAAGTGCTATGTTTGAAAAGTAGTTAAAGGAAGTACCATACAATTATCTTTTCATATTTTTTAAAATTTATTTAACCTTTGACTGTGTGTGTTAGTACTGTTACCTTTTTCATACAGTCCTCATATATGAGTCATGTCCTTTTCAAGATTTTTTTGTGAGCAGGCACAGATGTAAGGGAAAACCACTGTAAAACAGCTCCATAGAAAGTTGCAAAGATTACAGTCAATCAGCTGTATAAGTCACCTGTTAAATATGGAGATGTATACTCTTGACCAATTTTTTTTTAAATTTTAAACTCATTTATTTATAATCAGTTTCAATTATTTAGAGAAGATACAAGCTTTTCTAGGACTCTGGCATCATTGATAAATTATGCGCAATAAATTATGCACAAGATGTCTAGTATTTTGATTGGAACTTTCAATTAATAATTTTTAATTAAATTGGTTAAGAAAAGCACGCAAGCTTTAAGGTTGGAATCAGGTACTTGTGCCTATAACTGTACGTAGGTGCATAATCCAGAATACCTGTTCATGGTGGAAATAAGTAGGAGCTACCTCTACCGGGAACTAAGTACCTTTTCCTAGTGTAATGTACTCAAGGGACATGTACAATACTGGAAATGAACACCAGGCTCAGGGCAATTACATGTACAAAGCAGTTCCCTAACCCAATCAGGAGTAATCACCAAGCTTTCATGGGTGTTCCTTTTAAGTTGAGTAGGCTAGCTGGACTGGTAGCATGCTGGTTTACCTCCAACCTCTAAACAGGAAGTGTATTGTTGCATAATCAGCATGGAGTAAAAGGCAACCAACAAAGGATATAAATAGTGTTGCTCACATGCCATTTGCCAAATGTAGGTACTTGTTGCTTAAAGGGGCCCAATCACCTATCAAGCATGTTGAATTAACATGAAAAATAGCTACTAACCTTTAAAATAAATCTGTATCTGCCAAATTATTGCCTTTAAACCCTTTGCGTACTCCAGTAAAGGAGTGTAAAAGACAGTGCATTGGGCGTGATCACAGGTGTCAACATAAGCATACACAGCATGTCGGGCCATATGCATTGTGGTCGTGGAGCCGTGTCAATCAGGAGATGCACTAACTGACTTGGCCAAAACAATGTAATAGGTGTTCTCGCTGGCTGAAAAACCGTGTTGCGGCTCACAATCGGACCTCCAGTGACGTGGCCTTGTTATGGTAAACAGACGCACATGGACTGTGTTTACCAACATGCAGATCCATAACAAGGTGTTAAACCGCCGTATGCGAGGTACTGAGACTGTGTGCTGGGATAGTTTAGCTGGGAAACTTTTGTATAAAGCAAAACTGAACTGATAGTGTGAAAGAATAGGCATAATATTGCTCCTGATTATGTCCCTTTAATACATACACAGAACAAAAGAGGTTATGAAGTGAAGATATTGCACATTATATCACTCAACCTTCAAAATCAGCCAAACAACAAAATTTTCCATTTGAAAAAGACAGTCCCCTGCTAAGTACCAAATGAAGTTGCTCTTAATTCTGAAAATATTCAACAGTCTGACTTTCTCCAATTAACATTTATATTGTTAATATTTATAATAATGATATAGACATATATTCATCATATTTTAACATATGAATGAAAGTTAAAGAAGGTGTCCTTTTATTTCAGTTTTAAGGGTTGTAACATTTCACTGGTGCACCAGTACATCAGTATCTGTAGTACATCAGTATTCATCAGTATACTGTTTCCGTATCATCATATATGTCCCTCTTGATGAAATATATGCCCATTTATAAGTGAATGTCTGAAATTACTTCAGCAGTTCAGTGCATGTGAGGTGAAATATCTATGGCCAAAATAAGTTAACTCACATCTGTTTCGCTAACCATCACACGGTTAAATGAGTTAGAACTAATACGAAGGGGCTGTCTCATTATTTACTAATCCTGAAACGTGGAGACATTTGCAAGGTGAACTTGAACTTGTAAATAAGAGCAATGACATGGGATATGAACCCTTGCACTACAATGACTATTTGTCTGTATCATATCAAGTATCATATTGTAAGTGAAGTGTCACAATACATGCATGTATATCATATGTGATAATGTAATTGTTACAGTCATAACTCATATCAATATCACAGGTGTGTAGGACTTCTCTTGTTGGATATACCTGGTGCCTGCCAGGTAGAACAGACAGGTACATTCACTTCCCTGCTGCCTGCACTAACCTAGTCACTCATGCCAAGGTGACTGGATTTATTACTAAAGGCGGGGTTTTAACAGGTAGTATGTGCATGAACTTGATGGCCAGTGTGTGACTATAGCCCTGTTGTGAAGATATTCATGGTAAACACTGTTAATGTGTGGCATCAGTATCCCATTAGATCCTAAGAATTAGACCAGGGCAGGGACCTGTTTCCATGGTAGCATTTCAGGATAAAGGAGATTTACTCAAAGTGAGAAGCATCCCTGAATAACATAGTAACAGTTTTGTCATTATCATGCTTGTCATGTTACCCTGTGGAATTACCTCCCAGATTTATACTCGAACTTGCCCTACTATAAAAGACTTGTGATTACTGGGGTTTTTTAAGTTTACACTTTTATTTAGGGTAGGATATAGGGTTGGTTTGTTTCGAAGTTTTTTTAGCAAACCTGTGAGCTTATGCGATGGTGCGGCGTCATCCGTCGTGTGTCGTCTGTACGTTAACCATAGCTATCTCAAAAATGGCAGGAGCTAGCATCACCAAATTTTTTGCAAATTTTCAGTCATCCAAAAAACTATATCAGATTTTGTTTATTTTTTTTCTTACTGCATTTTCATAGATTTTATAGGGAAAAAGCTAAAAAAACTTTAAAAATCTTCTTCTCTGAAACTGTCCAGTCAAATTGTCAAATATTTCACAGAAATGATCCCTGGAACAATCTTTCTCAAGTTTGTTCGAATGGTTCCAGTTTGGAGATTTTTGGCTGAGTTACAGGAGGTTGAACTTTGTGAACTGTGCAAAAGAGCATATTAAAATTTAAATCTCAGAAACGGCTGGAGCTATCATCACCAAATTTTATGCCAATGTTGGTCACATGAGTCATATCTGAAATTGAGGTATTGGTGGCGCCACCTGCATCGGCCTTTTTTGTACGGGGTCATCAGTGCCCATATCACACTGACAGCTACAAATAACTTCTTCTCTGAAACGAAATGGCCAAATTGTTTAATATCGCACAGAAATGATCCTTGGGTAGTGCTTTCTGAAGTTTGTTCAAATGGTCTCAGTTCAGTGACTTTTGGCTAAGTTTAGGAAGCTGAATCTAGTCATATGCCATAACAGCCCATTTTAGCTAAGTGGCTACAAAAATCTTCTTCTCAAAAACCACTGGGCCAAATTCTTAAATCTCACACATTAATTATCCTTAGATGTTGATAATTCAAGTTTGTTCAAATGGTCTCAGTTCAGTGACTTTTGGCTGAGTTATGGGGAGCTGAATTTAGTCATATGCCATAACAGCCAATTTTAGCTAAGTGGCTACAAAAATCTTCTTCTCAACAACCACTGGGCCAAATTCTTAAATCTCACACATTAATTATCCTGAGATGTTGATAATTCAAGTTTGATCAAATGGTCTCAGTTCAGTGACTTTTGGCTGAGTTATGGGGAGCTGAATTTAGTCATATGCCATAACAGCCAATTCTAGCTACGTGGCTACAAAAATCTTCTTCTCAACAACCACTGGGCCAAATTCTTAAATCTCACACATTAATTATCCTGAGATGTTGATAATTCAAGTTTGTTCAAATGGTCTCAGTTCAGTGACTTTTGGCTGAGTTATGGGAAGCTAAATTTAGTCATATGCCATAACAGCCCATGTTAGCTAAGTGGCTACAAAAATCTTCTCAAAAACCACTGGGCCAAATTCTTAAATCTCACACATTAATTATCCTTAGATGTTGATAATTCAAGTTTGTTCAAATGGTTTTGATTCAATGATTTTTGGCCGAGTTATGGGAAGCTGAACTTTGCCATTTTGTTGTATTTTCCCATATGAGTTATAAACCTACAAAACGTTTTTCGACTGATGATGATACTGAGGCCAGTTTGTTTAATATTTTGCAAGAATAATTCCCTGAATCATTCTTATAATAATTGTCTTTTATGGTTAAAAAAAAATTGAATTTGGCTGAATTATAAAGATTGAATTGAGTCATTTTACCAAATATGTTAGCTTTGTGAAGCAGATACATCTAGCCTAGCACAAGTTTATCAGCATCCATTACATCATGCCTCTAGACATTTAGGTTTCAGGTTATCTATGAAGATATTGACAAGAAAGTTTTTAAAAACTTTTAATAAATGTAGATTTATGATATTACATATCATCTGTACACTAACTCATAATTTCTCAGGAATAGCAGTAGCTACCATCCCCAAATGTTATGCAATTATCTGTCACATATCAAATGTTGATGGATTCATCTTATTTTTGCTATCTGCATTTACTTAGATTTTACAAGGAAAAAGCTGAAAAAAACTTGTAAAAGTCTTCTTCTTGTAAACAGTCCAGCCAAACTGTCCAAATTTTACAGAAAAGATCCCAGAGGCAGCCCTCTCAAGTTTGTTCAAATGATTTGTGTTGGATAAATTTTAGCAGAGTTACATAACAGGCCAAGATTGTGTACGTTTCTTGAATAGGTTGAGAAACTGCCAACTGTTCCAGATTTGGCAACAGATCAAGAGTTCATTCAGTGCAGCCAAATGTAGGTCAACAGTTCAGTCAGTGCAGCCAAGCACAAGGCATGTGATCCCCTAATGGGCAGCATGTGATCATCTCATGGGTAGCATGTGATCACCTCATGAGTATCATGTGATCACCTCATGGGTGTCATGCCCCTCAGGGCTGCATATGGAGCCAATCTGTGAGCTTATGCAATTGTGTGGCTACTATTTCAGATTTGGCAATAGGCAAAAGGTCAGCCTGGATTTATTTATAGCTTTGGCAAACTGCCAACTGTTTCAGATTATGCAACAGGTCAAGAGTTCACTCAGTGCAGCCAGGTACAGGTCAAAAATTCACTCAGTCTAGCCAGGTGCAGGTCAAGAGTTCACTCAGTGCAGTAGCCTGAGCCAGTAATTTGTCACAGTACACTCGGGGCAACAGCCTTTCTCACCTAAGCCTGGTCAGCCCCGTGCATCAGACTCAAGGTAAGTTTGATGTATTGGCCTGATATTCTGACCTGTCTATGTGTTTTTATGGCTTTCTCGTTCACAAGACAGGTGTCGCCATCTACAATGACTTGCAAAGTGTATTTGCCTGCTTAATTCTACAGAAAAATTTGATATATCAGCCTGAAATTGGGCATATGTGTACATGTCAAATAGCAATGTTGTATACAAGACTGGTGGTGCCACCTACAATAATTTTTGTGTTGTGTGCACCCATGCCAGAATTTCAGCAGTGATGTTTGTGTATTGTTTCTTGTTCAAAATGTTTATTACTTGCTTTGTTCATATATATGAAAAGTAGTGGTTCAGCACTGAAGCATTATACCTGGTGTATATCCATATGCACAGGTTCGCATAAGGCCTGTAGGCCTTGTTATACATGTACATGCATACTACATGATACACATCTTGTGTATTGAATCTGTTGATACATGTATGTAATTCTGATAAAAAAACTGTGTAAACTTGAAAGTACTTTCACTGACAGTGCTTTACAAATAACAAATAATAAATAAACTATTTAAAGTCCAAATAATTAATTGTATCCGCAAACACGTTTTGCGGATACTATATTTTCAGGCCGCCGCCGCATAGGTGTCCAAAGAACTCCTCCGTAACCGCTTGGTGGAATTTTACGAAACCTGGGATTATGTTCGGGTCACATGTGAACTGCTGCGCCCCGATTTTGTTTTGACCTCTGACATTTCCTCTGCGCTCTGCATCCATTCGTGCGTCTGTTTCCACACATAAACCCACATATCTTGGGAACCGTTTGACCGATCAGAAAAAAATTTGTGCAAATGAAGCCCTTGGATAGCTTTATAACATACACTAAAAATGGTGGCACCATCTGCAACCATATTTGCACAGGTCCATCTGTTCATCTGCCTTGGATTAAAATCACTCCTAACAGTTCTATGCAGTGGTTTGACTAATTCACCTGAAATTCAGCATGCGTATACATCCTGGATAGCTTTCTTGATTTTATGACAGGTGGCGCCACCTACATTCACGTTTACGCTGAAGACATCCAAGGTCATATCTCGGGAACCGTTTGGGCCAAAATTTTGCATGTGTATAGATCTCACATAGCTCTTTATCATATGCAAACTGGTGGCGCCATCTGCAGCAATATTTGCACACCGTTTGTCTGTTTGTCTGCCGTGGGATAAAATCACTTCTATCTCGGCAGGGGTTTGACATATCTTCCTAAAATTTTGAAGGATAATACATCCTGGACAGCTCTCTTGATTTTATGACAGGTGGCGCCACCTACATTCTAGTTTACGCTGAAGACATCTAAGCTCATATCTCGGAAACCATTTGACCGATTGGGCCAAAATTTTCCATGTGTATAGATCTCACATAGCTCTTTATCATACGCAAAACTGGTGGCGCCACCTGCAACCATTCTTGCACAGCGTGGTGGGATTAAATCACTCCTATCTGTAGCTGGTTGGAACAGTTGTAAGAAATACCATAAGAATAGCATGTTGTTGAAATGATGACTACATCAATCCCAAAATCTCATATACAAACAGTCCTATCAAAAAATTATATTAATGGTCCCTGAATGACCATGAGTTGCTTAATTGGTGGACTGTTTACTTCAGTTTTTGACACTGTGTACAGTGATACTTATAAGGCAGTGTAAGTAGTGAGATGTCATACAAAATGACAACTATAAATGTTTCCTGATCAAAGAGTTCCAGTTCAGTTTTAGACATAACATGTGGTGCCACTTTGACATGTTCAAAGTAATAGATAATATATATTCTTATAGTAATTTTAGTAACAATATAGTTAAATATGTAGTGATAGTTTTATAGATAATATTAATAATATTATATATATTGATAATAGATTTGTATGATAATTAAAATTCATAGCATTGAATATTTACTGGTTATATAAGACATATAATACTCCTTAATCAGACTGTGAATTATGCTTATTTCCATGATTGCTTAATATATTACAAACAGTGGTTGTAATGTATTTATAACCGCATGCCTCCAGTTCCTGGTGTATGTGACCTAGCCAAGGTAAACACAAGCATAAAAGCACCGTGAATTGGCCCTGGAGCATTGTTGAAACTTTCATGAGGCACATTATGCTTGTGAGTATTGTGTGGTATGGCTGATTTTTTCAGTGGAACATTCTGTTTTATGCTGGTCATAAACTCACATGGTTTTAAAGCAAAAAGAAGAGTGTTATAACCATGTTTGGAGGTCATCTGGACTTCCCACGCTTCGCACTTGGTGACTTTGGGGCTGACTATAAACATCTACAAAACTTCAGTCCTGTACTTTAATCATGCTTACCAGTACGTCTTTTCACTGTTTTCATAGGGAAGCGATATAACATATCTGCCTGAATACTCGTAATTGTTATGTTAATTCTGTTTCAGTACTTAAGTCAACAGTTCTTGACACATGGTTTAGCTGGTTATATTTTCTTTATACTGAATCCACTTGCCAAGTTGAGCAAGTAAGAAGCGACCTTTGTTTAGCTTACCACTATACATCGTCTTTTGTTCAAGGTCAAATCTGCAGATGTTTTGTTTTCCGAAACACTAAAACTTTTGAGATGGTGCATATTTTTAGCTCAGCTGACTTTCAGTCATGCTGGGCTATAGCGATGGGTCTTTGTCCGGCGTCCTTCCGTCTGTACGTCCGGCCGGCCGGCCGTCCATTAGCAGGGCACAAATCGTAACCGTAGGGGCTAGGGCCATGAACCCTATGCAGTCTTAGAGGTTATAAAAAGATCTCCTTGCAAACCTGAAATAAGGTCACTGCGACCTATATTCTCGAAGTTATAGGGTGTGTTTGCACCCCCCAGAAATAACTCTTTGTGACAAATTTTCATCCCAAACCTTCCATCTCTCACATACAGCTCACCTACCAACAGGGGAAGAACCATAATTTTTTTAGGTCAAAAGGTCAAAGGTCAAGGTCACAGGAGCCTCTTCTTTGAAAAGCCTGTGGATGCATTTTAAGCCAACCCTTTCATCCCAATTCTTTGATCTTTCACATATAGCTCACCTACTAAGTTGGAGAAGAATCCTATAGATTTTGAGGTCACAAGGTCAAAGGTCAGGGTCACAGGATCCACTTCTTTGAAAAGGTAGTGGACACATTTCAAGCTAGACTTTTCATTCCAAACCTTCCAGCACTGATATCGCTTCTCTGCCAACAGGGGAAAAGACCTGTTGATTTTGAGGTTAAAGGTCAAGTTCACTGCACCCACTTCTTGCGTGGAGTCATTTTCAGGCAAACTTTTCAATCTGTACCTTCCATCTGTCATATATGGCTTACCTACCAATAAGGGAAGAAGCCTATTGATGTTGAGGTCAAAAAGTCAAAGGTCAAGGTCACAATATTTAATTGTTCTAAATGCTTGTGAGCATATTTCAAGTTTAACTGTTCAACCCAAACCTTCAGTCTTTCACATATGCCACATCTATGCATCACTCAGTTTGACTCAAACTTCATATTTATGGGTCTTTTTGCTTGAATAAATAACTTATTGATTTTGGGGTCAGCTGGTCAGCAGGTTAAAGGTTGCAGGTCAAAGTTATTCACCCATTGGTTGCCAAGTAATTACACCAGATTTAAGTGGTCAGTAGTTACCCATCATTTAGAAAGAATCCAGTTGATATATGGGCAAAAGGCCAAGGTCATAGGTCAGGGATGTTCACAATTACTTATTTTATAGACCATCTCTATTTTTCTTGTATATATAACCATCCCACTCCAGCTGGTACATCTCCCTGTGTGGCTGTAATTGTGAGTGACACTGGTGACATATGACTCCCTTTTGTATCAGCCTATTAAGTGATAAGGCTCAGTGATAAGTACCTCGTTACTTCATAACAAAAACACTGTTGTCAGAATGCTTCAGCCAGGCATTAAGACTATGAGAGTATAGTATTAAGGTTTAGCTACTGATTTATAAGATGATGGGAACATTTTGCAGTTTATTTTATGGAATCCTAGCAATAAACTTAGTTTCCTAGATATCTGAATATTTTAATATATATCACCACATATAAAAGCAAGTGTTTGTTCTCATAATATGTGGATGTGTACCTTGATTTAGGATGGCTTTTTGTTTTATTTCAAGACTCTTAGTCATGCTTTCTGCATTTCTTTTCTTTCAGGTTTGGCAGTTTACCTACCCTGCTGACCCCATTGAAAAGAAGAGTGATAATAAAAATATTGGACTTACACTTTTTACAATTGCATATCTATAAATCTGATATGAGGGCCTGGACATGCCTTTTGAATTATTTTGGGCATTTAGTACTGGATAATTTGCCCCAAGTTTGGTCTCTTATTGGAGAATGTGGGATATCAAATGTCATACTTGTCAGAAATCCATTATGTCTGCCAGTTAGCCACCTTAGAAATTCTTTCTTCAGGGCAGTTTCAGTAATTTTTCTTTAATGTTTGGTCCGATTTAGAGAATGTTTGTTGTCTGATTTCAGACTTGTCAGAAGTCCAATATGGCCACCAGGCAACCATCTTTTAATTCCTTTTGATCATATTATCTCAAGAACAGTTAAAGTGAATGCAGTTGGATGTATATTTATGTAATCTTGTAAAGGATTGGGTCAAATATTTCTGAATAAATATTACCATCATTTATAAAAGTGCAGTACAGTTGGCTTGTATTGAATAAAAATTCATACAGAAGCACCTGTTTCTCAATAATTCTTGCATGTATTTCCTTGATTTTTGCTATATATTTTGATCTTATATTTGCCCTTTGTGGTGTTCCTTTTGAGACTGACAGGTTTCAAGCAAGCTGTTGGAATAGTTCCTGATAGCTTAACAATCATGCATTTTCCTCAGACCATCAATTCACTGTGTTTTAACCAGACATAGGTGATATATATTTCTGTTGTCATAGAAAATTTTCAACAAATTGGCAAATTGGTTCTTCAGAATTTGACTGGAAGTTGTGAATCTCAGTCCATGATGTCACAGGTCATGCTTGGCAGCTGAGCGTCATGACCCATGGGTCACTTGTTTTTTATTTTTCTCCTCACATTTTTGGATGGAACATGTTGGACACATATATATATATATATATATATATATATATCTATTGTTGAGCCTGCAAAAACAAAGCCTTAACATCTAGTCTCGAAATATTTTACTTGTCAGTTAACAACTGTTAATGTTAATGTTTAGTGTTGCTTAGTTAGCACTGCATTAATAGGTTACTGGTAACACTATAGTGCCTTTCATAGGTGGGTGGGCTGTAGGTTTCCCAAGTCAACTATCTTATGAAATTTCAAAGTATGAACCAGTCTAAGACCAAGCTGGAAAAGGCTGATTATTGTGACTTCATTAATTTAGGTTACTAGTTCATGGCTGTCATTCTGTAGACAGGGTTTCCCTGTAAATAGCTGTGATGCTATATTTGGAAAAACTGGTTATTTCCAGATATGACTGTGTTATCATATTATGCATAAGATATGGATACAGAGGCATGGGTTCTCCTACAGAGAGGCCATTGTTGAGAGGAGGTCACCACCAAGGTAACTAACAACCAGATAATGCCACAGATCATCTTATCTAAAGGGTCAGCAGGTACACTGATGCATGACGCCATTGGCAAAACCTGGTACAAGTTTATCAAGTGCAGTCGTCAGTCTTTATATTCAGACAGCTAGGGGCAAGGTTTTCAATACACAAATACACAAGGAATCTGAGGGATGTATAAAACATTAACAGATGGCAATATTATCGGAGTAAAAGTGTACACAATGTACCAGAAGGCATCCTCATGTGACCAGTGATACACATAGACTTTTCTCACTTATTGAACTACCACTTTTTTTATTGCTGCTTCTTATAACAAAATTCACCATACTTGGCCCAGTAAATTTGAAATATTGGAAACTCTTACATTCTTTAAAGGGGCCCAATCACCTATCTGACCTTCATGAACTAAAGGTAATCCCTTGGAGCTTTCATAAAAATAGGCCAGAAAACGTGGATATGACCGTACACAGCCTGCTTGTTTTGCTTATATCAACATTATTATGATATGAGGGGGGCCCGCCAAAAAAAATAAAAATCAAATTCAACGAGGGCATCTGACACCATGTCAGATAAGCCAGGGCTTTGCAAATCGGGTATTGCAACAAGTGACCTTTCTACCTCCGCATATATGCAACCTATTACCTTAAATTACATGTTTTCTTGTTTGTCAACATTGCTGTGTTTACAAACATGTTGTTGATAAACAAGTTCACACATCCTTAACGAAGGCCTTATAAGGAATTTCCACAACGAAATTACACTTAGATCATTAATATATACACAAGAGGAAGCCAGAATCACATAAATTCTTTTTAAAATGTAGATGATTGGGCACCTTTAAGGAGTTGACAGGGCTAATCACCTTTTTATGACCAAAAATCCAAACTGCTGTACATACTAACCGTCATTAAAACATTTCCTGTTGAAAGCAATATTCTTTGTTGTATGACAGAATGGGTGAAAGGTCCTGAGTACTGAATAGTTTTATGACAGATTTTGCACATCATGTGAATAAAGAATACTTAAAAAATGAACTTTAAAGGTACCCTACCTTATTTGTATAAAATTCTGCTTTGTATATGTCCAGGGGAGAATGAGAATCTGGGAAGATCTGGAATCCTCACGGGAAAAATCAGAATTCTTATTTTTCCCGGGAAAAATGAGAATTCTGATTTTTCCCGGGAATAATAGGAATTCCCATTCTTCCTGGGAAAAATGAGAATCATTTCATACTATGATTTGATTCTGATTTTTCCCGGGAAGAATGAGAATTCTGATTTTTCCAGGGAAAAACCAGAATTCTTATTTTTCCCAGCCAGCTCCAATTTGTTAAATGATATCCTTTTAATAGTTAAGGTAGGTTAAGTTTGCATATTTTACTAAGGTATTATAATCAAATTTTTTGTGTTATTAACTGACTATTGCTTAAAGAACAGTAACATTTTTTGTCATGAAAAAAAAAGTAGAAAACCCATTTCTGTTAAAATCAGTTTTATTCACACATGATAGTACTAAACCCATGTTAGTTGAAAACAACAACACCTGATATTTACATATAAGTTCTCAGCACACATGATTCAATTATAAAGATTTCTAAATGTGAATATTTTTAATCTACAATTCAGTGAAAATAAACATCTATGTTAGATTGACTAAGTATTAAAAAAATTAAAAGAGTTAAGTTGGCATCAATAATTCCCATTCTTCCCGGGAAGAATGAGAATTCTCATTTTCCCAGGTTTGAAATTCAAAACTGAATTCCACTCTCTCCCGGGAGAAAAATGAGAATTCTCAATCTTCCCGGGAAGAATGGGAATCCCTTCATACCATCTCTGGATTCTCATTTTTCCCGGGAAAATCAGAATTTTAATTTTTCCTGGGAGGATTCTAGATCTTCCCAGATTCTCATTCTTCCCTCGACATATACATATGTATCACCATAGGGTAATTCTGAAAATGTTATGTTGTGTTTTAGGTACTGTATTTACGTGTATATAAGACGACCCCATGTATAAGACGACCCCCAATGTTGAGCCTCAAATTTTGGTTCAGATTTTTTTTCAGCATCTTATGTTGGAGTTGCCAGCTACTGAGGATCACTTTGTCAGCATAATGATTGCTTTAACACTGATGATTGAAATGGGATTTTGTAATTTTTTATTCTTAAAATAATCAGTGGTATATTTTTTTATGATGCTACAAGTGAAAACAGGAAAGTAATATAGAAAGGTATGGAGCAGACCAAAACGGAATTCATTTAACATATCAAAGAATGAGTATTATACAACAATCCAAATTAATATCATAAGAGACATCAAAGGGTCAATTTTAGGACCCATATTCGGGTAATAAATTATTATCAAGGAGATTGCACCCACTAAGAATTAACATGTCAAGAGAATGTGCATTACAGGGCATTGACACCTTCCTCTTAAATAAGTAGTTATATGAAATAACATCTTAATACACATATAGATATACACAAGCCTGATCAAAATATATCATTAATCAATGTGGAATCTTAGGTCAGTCAACCATGTATGAAGTTTGCTGCCCTGAATGCAATTTTGTCTGTTTAACAGAGTTTTATGTCAACTGTTCTAAAAAGTTCATAGTTTCTCACTTTTTTCAAATGGTAGAGCCTTGATCATTTCTTTTCTTTCTATGAAGTTTATCAGCCTTTTCTGGTCACGTGCCTTCTGTTTTGAAGACTTGTGATTCTTTTTGCTGGACTTAGTTGAAATGTTCACTGGCTGGCTTGACTTTCCAAGGCTTGGAATCCTATGCTTGTTTTGAGTAATATCTCCAATGAATTTTGTTTTGTAAAAACATCTTGCAAAGTGTCCATATTTCTGGCAATGGTTACATCTTGCAGAAATGGCTTTGCATAAGCCAAACTCGTGGCTCAGTCCACACCTTGTGCATAAAGTTGTAAATTCAGGTTTTCTCCACCATGTGTTCTTGATTCTTGTTTACAGGGAAATAGCTCTTGTTGCTGTGTAGAGGTATCGGTTTTGTTGGTACTAACCTTGAAACAATAAAGATCGCACCAGATTCTCCCCACTTATCACCGGGATGTATATGTGTATTAAGATGTTATTTTATATAACTACCTAAATCACAATATAACATTTTCTTAATTACCCTATGGTGATAATATGCACACTCACCCAGGTGACATACTAGGATATTTAAAGATGGCAGATCTATCCATTCTTTTAATTATCTCAGATCAATTTCAGTTTTATATTGTCCATATCACAAATATCTATAGTACTGAATATTGATACACATGCAGCTCTCCTTACTCCTATATATCAGTATTCTATATAATTATCCTTGTTGCTCATATCTGATATCACTAAATCCCCTTAATTATAAATGATTACAGCATTTTCATAATTCATAACATAATATTCCTAATAATCATGTTAAAACACTAAGATTGCCCAGTTTCACATGTAATGACATAATTATCACCATTTTTTACTGATATACTATATTATAATATATGTGTATATTTTGTATTCCCACCACAACATGCAGGTGTTTAGAATGAAAAGCAGAGCCCTAAAAGGATATATAGTGATCTCCGTGTCAGGCCGTCTGTCCATCTTTTAGTCCATCTGTCAGTGATGCTTTCTTTCATGTGCAATATCTCAATAAGAACAGGCCTGATCTTTTTCATATTTACACTGAAGATAGATGCATATGAGGGCTCCAGACCTATAGAATTCCAGACCTGTCTGAATTCCAATTAATTAAATGGCTTTCAGAACACAATTCCAGACCAGAGCATTATCTGGGATTTTCTTCCATGCACGATATCTCACATAATCAAGCTTAATCTTTCTCAAATTCACTGATGATTGTGCCTATGAGGACTCCGTACCTGTTGCATTCCAGACCTGTCAGAATTCAAATACATTATATATGGCCACCAGGACACTCAGTAATTTTCTATCGCAGGGGAAATCTCAGTAAGGACAGGCTTGATCTTTCTCATATTCACAGAGTTGATTGGTGCCTCTGAGGACTCAATCCCTATCAAATTGCAGATCTATCAGAATTCCAATTTGGCCACAAGAGCACAATCAGTGACTTTCTTCTGTGTATGATATCTCAATTAGAACATGTTTGACCTTTCTCAAAGGCACACAGATGTTTGGTGCCTATGAGGACTCCATCTCTATCAAATAGCAAATCTGTCAGAATTCCAATATGGCCACAAGAGCACAATCAGTGACTTTCATCTGTGTATGATATCTCAACTAGAACATGTTTTACCTTTCTCAAATTCACAGAGATGATTGGTGCCTATGAGGAGTCCATCACTATTGAATTACAGACCTCTCTGAATTTTAATAAATTATATGGCTTCCAGAACACAATCAGTAATTTTCTATCACGCGGAAATCTCAACAAGAACAGGCTTGATCTTTCTCATTATTCAAGGGGATGATTGATGCCTATGAGGACTCAATCACTATCAAATTGCAGATCTATCAAAATTCCATTATTGCCACAAGTGCACAATCAGTGACTTTCTTCTGTGCATGATAACTCAACTCTAGAGAATTTTTTTTTATCGTTCTCAGGTTCACAGAGATGATTGGTGCCTAGAGGACTCACTTGCTATCGAATTACAGACCTGTCGGAATTCTAATATGGCCACCAGAACACAGTCGGGGATTCTCTTTAATGCACAATATCTCAGCAAGAACATGCTTTATCTTTCTCATATTCAAAAAGATTATTTGGGGATATGAGGTCTCCAATCAAATATGGTCATCAGAGCACAATCAGTGATTATCTTTCACACGCCATATCTCAACAAGAACATGCTTGATCCTTCTAAAATTCATAGGGATTAATGGAGCTATCAGTAGAGGGCTCCAGATCTAGACCCATCCAAGCACAGACCTGTCAGAATTCCAATATGGCTGCCAGAGCACATTCGCTGATTTTCTTTCATGCGTGATATCTCAACAAGAACATGCTTGACTTTTCTCAAAATCACAGGGATCTTTTGGGGGTATGAGGGCTCCAGACCTAGAGAATTGCAGACCTGTATAAAATCAAATAAGGCTGCCAGAGTACAATTAGTGATTTTCAAATTTGTATTGCACTCATTATTGTATCCCCAGACAAAGTCGGGGGATACTATGTTGTCATACCGGTCCCGCCGCCGCCGCCACATATAAATCTTGTTGGCGCGATAACCCAAAAAATATTTCACGGAACTTTACCAAACTTGGTATATGTATAGATATGGGTAAGAGGACGACGCCTATTTAAAATGAGGTCATGACCTTTACTAGGAGAGTGTCCTTGACCTTGAATAGGTCCTATCTTGTGGAAAATCACACAAATTCTTTAATATCTCAAGAAATCTTGCATGGATTTATCCCAAAATCAAGTTGATGGAAGATCATAGATAGGGTTGTCATGTTCCAGAAAATGGTGGCGCCACCTATTATTCTTTACTTGTTTTCATGCCGTTTAATACCCCCAAAATTGCCACCTTACAGTACTGTGAGCATTATAAGTCAAAAACTAATGGACAGATTTCTTTTATATTATGCATATACATAGGTATGGGTTATGGGATGATGTTTATTTAAATTGGGGTCATGACCTTTCCTATGATAGTGGCCTTGACCTTGAATATTGCCATATATGGTGAAAATCACACACCTCTTATGATATCTCCAGTGTTGATAGCCATATGGATTTCAAACATGACTTATGTATGGCCCACCACTAAAGTAAGAACCCTATAGGTTCTAGGGTCATGAGGTCAAAGGTCAAGGTCACTGGACTGGCATTTTAAAAGATACTGTGGATGCATTTTAAGCCAAACTTTCATCCCAGGTCTTCCATCTTGAATATATAGCTCACTTGCCAATAGTGGATGATCCATATAAATTTTGGGGTCACAAGGTCAAAGGTCAAGGCCACAGGAGCTATCTGTCCAAAAATTAGTTTCTGGATGATAATTCCTGCTTTTATTGATGTATTGATTTCAAATTTGACTTATAAAGGTCCCATTGAAAAAGCAAAACTCCAATTGATTTTGGGGTCATGAGGTCAAAGGTCAAGGTCACAGGACACATCTTTAAAAAGATTGTGGATGCATTTTCAGCCAAACGTTTCATCTCAGACCTTTCATCTTGCACATATAAGTCATCTGCCAATAGAGGAAGACCCCTATCATTTTTGAGGTCACAAGGTCAAAGGTGAAGGTTACAGGAGCCATCTGTCCAAAAATTAGTTTCTGGATGATAATTCCTGCTTTTATTGATGTATGGATTTCAAACTTGACTTGTATATGTCCCATTGGAAAAGCAAGACCCAAATTGATTTTGGGGTCATGAGGTCAAAGGTCAAGGTCACAGGACACATCTTTAAAAAGATGTGGATGCATTTTAAGCCAAACTTTCATCCCAGGTCTTCCATCTTGAATATATAGCTCACTTGCCAATAGTGAATAATCCATATAAATTTTGGGGTCACAAGGTCAAAGGTCAAGGCCACAGGAGCTATCTGTCCAAAAAATTAGTTTCTGGGTGATAATTCCTTCTTTTATTGATGTATGAATTTCATACTTGACTTGTATTTGACCCATTGGAAAAGCAAGACCCGAATTGATTTTGGGGTCATGAGGTCAAAGGTCAAGGTCACAGGAAACCTCTTTAAAAAGGTTGTGGATGCAATTTCAGCCAAATAATTCATCTCAGATCTTTCATCTTGCACATATAGTTCACCTGCTAAGAGTGGAAGACCCCTATCAATTTTGAGGTCACAAGGTCAAAGGTGAAGGTCACAGGACCCATCTGTCCAAAAATTAGTTTCTGGATGATAATTCCTGCTTTTATTGATGTATGGATTTCAAACTTGACTTGTATATGTCCCATTGGAAAAGCAAGACCTGAATTGATTTTGGGGTCATGAGGTCAAAGGTCAGGGTCACAGGACACATTTTTAAAAAGATGTGGATGCATTTTCAGCCACACATTTCATCTCAGATCTTTCATCTTGCACATATAGCTCACCTGCCAAGAGAGGAAGAACCCTATCAATTTTGAGGTCACAGGGTCAAAGGTGAAGGTCACAGGAGCCATCTGTCCAAAAATTAGTTTCTGGATGATAATTCCTTTTTTTATTGATGTATGGATTTCAATCTTGACTTGTATTTGACCCATTGGAAAAGCATGACCAGAATTGATTTTGGGGTCATGAGGTCGAAGGTCAAGGTCACAGGACACATCTTTATAAAGATTGTTGATGCATTTTCAGCCAAACAATCTATCTCAGATCTTTCATCTTGCACATATAGTTCACCTGCCAAGAGTGAAAAACCCCTATCAATTTTGAGGTCACAAGTTCAAAGGTGAAGGTCACAGGAGCCATCTGTCCAAAAATTAGTTTCTGGATGATAATTCCTGCTTTTATTGATGTATGGTTTTCAAACTTGACTTGTATATGTCCCATTGGAAAAGCAAGACCAAAATTGATTTTGGGGTCATGAGGTCAAAGGTCAGGATCACAGGACACATCTTTAAAAAGATGTGGATGCATTTTCAGCCAAACATTTCATCTCAGATCTTCCATCTTGCACACATAGTTCTCCTGCCAAGAGAGGAAGAAAACTATCAATTTAAGGTCACAAGGTCAAAGGTGAAGGTCACAGGAGCCACCTGTTAAAAAAAAAAAATTAGTTTCTGGATGATCATTCCTGCTTTATTGATGTATAGATTTCAAACTTGACTTGCATATGTCCCATTGGAAAAGCAAGACCCAAATTGATTTTGGGGTCATGAGGTCAAAGATCAAGGTCACAGGACACATCTTTAAAAAGATCAAGGTCACAGGACCAACATCTTCAACAAGATTGTGGATTGTTAGATGGAAGAAACAATAAATATGCCAAGTGTCAGTATATGCTGCTAAAAATGGGGGTCTGTTCTTAAAGGGGGGGGCCTACTATGTCTGGGGATACTCTAGACAAGAAATGTCTAGTTTCAAACATAATTTCATAAGTGGGCCAATTGCGATATTTCTGTACATTTATGTCCCACCCGTAACACCAGCATTTATTGTAATAGAAATCTTAATTATTTATCTTTTATGCATGTACATAATCTGGTATACTTATCATAGAAATCTCCCAGCTCCCACTTTCCTCCATGGTTAGATAATGATAAATCAATATTACAAAGTTATCATAATCTGTCCCATCCGTAACACACACAGTGTTCCACCTAGCTGGTCAGCCTGGTCCCAGGTTTTACTTGATGGGAACTTTCTTTCAACTTGCATGTACCTGAGGCAATGAGACACCTGAAAGGTAGAATAAGTTCAACCCAATAGTCTTACTATTAAATATGTTTAGATAAGAAGTGTTACGGGTGGGACATATTTGATAGAAATGTGGTTTTAATTAATATTAACATCAAATTTATACACTAATAAGACAATAAAATAAGTCACAAACCTTAAATATGCCATGGACTATTGATAATCAAGACACAGTATATTTCTTTTTAGAATTTAAAATGAGTAATTTGTCAAATTTGCCAAAAGAATGTCTATGGAGGACCGTTACGGGTGGGACAAAGGCTGGTAATGCTATTTACTTTTACAACAGTTATGTTTTAATATTCCTCTTTATTGATCAATTTTATGGTGAGAAAATGCTATAAAATAATCTGCACAGTCATTCTGATAATTTTGATGAAAAGTTGCAGCAGTTAATTTAAAAAAAATAACCCTGCATGGCTACTCTTTGAAATAATTGCTAAAGATATGCTTATTAGTACAGTCCATGAAACACTGTAAAAGTACAGTAAATGTAAAATAAATGTGCTCATGTTTTCCCAACCTTTCAATTTAGCCAGTTTCTTTTTTGGAATCCATACCATTATTGTTACCATTATTGACCAGACCTGCCTTTAATGTCACTTTTCACTATATATATGTCTTTATCAACTAATTTACTAAAACATCTGTCATTATATGCAGTTTCCCTTTATGATTTGCTTATATTTTAAATGATTTAAATAATATATAATGTTGAAAACATAGTAAATGAAATTAAATCCAGATTGATCCAGGGAAAGAAAATTTTTGGCATTAAATTTAAATAAATAACAATATGATAAATTGCCTTCCTAAAAATCCTAATTATTAACCAAATAGGCCTAAAAAGTATATAAAAACATATATTAAAAGTAAAGTATTACCTTTAAAATGAGTTGAAGAAGATACCATCAAAGTTAACATGAAAGGAGTTGTTCAATCTTATTTAATCTGCAGCAGGCTATATTCTTTGCCTTGTTACGGCTGGGAAAATGTTACGGGTGGGACACGTTACGGGTGGGACAAAATGATGTATCTTTGATATGCTGTATAATAAATTCAGAGGACAGGCATACAGATTAGGCATGACAAAACAGTTCAGGTTTGTGCTTTTCTGTATAAAGGTTTAAGGTTTATCTTTTCTCTAATTTTACACTGCTATTCCACTGTTACGGGTGGGACAGTTATGATTGACGATACCAACCTTTTTGGATGAAACACTTGATTCTGATTTGTTAGAGTAACATGTACCCCAGACACATATGAAATATTAATCTCACTTCTATTCTGGTCAGTGTAACACAAAATGCAATTCTTGGTTAATAATCATGACAATTGCAGCACTATCTGTTATGGGTGGGACAAAAAAATATATTTTATTTTGACGAAGACATCATAATAGGTACCAAAATTCAAGTTTTGGATTTCTGTATCCCAAGTTTTGGATTTCTGTATCCAAGTTACCTCTTCATGTAAACTTTCAACCCTACTACACTTTTTAAATTCATTCAGTAGCATGTATGCAGCTGATTATTAAGGTCTGCATGGTCGTAAAACTTATGGGTTTAAATGTGGACATGTTACGGGTGGGACAAATTGGCCCATAATTTGCTGCAAGTGGATAGAAACATCTTTTCTGTCACACTAAAAAGTGATGGATGTTAATGTCTGCATCATCTGTGATATTCTTAATTAGTAACTGCCTGACAAACAGCCTTATTTTTTTTTCATTAACCTCAGACACAGTCATGTACAGATTTAGCGCGATTGGCCCATGTATATTATTTTTATGTTTCAGCATAATATATATATATATATATATATATATATATATATATATATATATATATATTGTAATCCCAACGCAGTGTAGTTGTTTATAACATGAGAAGTCTCTGTGCATTTGTGATTGACACTTTCTTTTATGTATGGGTTTGACAAGATGCATCAATATTGGAGCCAGTCTTTGGAGAGACATGGTTTGAGCTGGCTGAGCTCAGTGATATGACCATGACGTGAATCACTGCCTATTGTATAATATGTATAATGCATCAGCATGGAATTTTACTGCGGCTTATACCGCCTCCAGCACAAGGATCACTTGGTTCTGATATAAAAGCCACTTAAGTGGAAACCTTAAAACTCTGTGGCAGAATTAATGGCTAGTTTTCATAGCCTTTGTGATGTTTGATGTGAGATTGTATGCGACTTAAACCTGAAGGTTTTTTAAATGTGTTCATGGTTTGTTTTTTAGCTCAGCTGACTGTAAGTCAACTGAGGTATAGGAATGGCGCTTTGTCCGTCGTTCATCCAGCTGTCCGTTAGCAGGGCACAAATCATAACCGCTGGACCTAGAAACTTCTACGTGAATATCCAGGGAGGTAAATAATAAATCTCCTGGAAACCTGAAATTAGGTCGCTGCGACCTATATACTCTGAGCTATGGGGCTTGAAAGTACCCCCCAGAATAATCAAAAATATAATACAAAACCTCCAATATCTTGATAATTAATGCATGGATTGTCATGAATGTTGCCTTGAATATTGACCATGACCAGTTTTGTCAGTTCCTGAAAAGTGGTGGCGCCACCTGTATTTTTTATTTTAACGAATATTTTTAAAATTTTTTTTACTGTAAAATGACAACAATCATGTCAGTTTCTCAGCTGTAATCACATCAAGTGTCCCAAAACCTGGTGTGTTTATTGATCACAAGTGTCACCCTGTCTGTCTGTCTGTTTGTCTGTCTGTCTGTTCATCCGCCCATCCACACAAATTTGTTTCCAGATGATAACTCCAGGTTGTATTGACATATGGATTTCAAACTTGACTTACATATGGCCCACCACTAAAGCAAGAACCTATATGATTTTGGGGTCATGAGGTCAAAGGTCAAGGTCACAGGACAATCTTTTTTTTTTAAAAGATTATGGCTGCATTTTAAGTCAAATTTCATCCCAAACTTTCCATTTTGCACATTTAGCTGACTTGCCAGTATGGGGAGAGCATAAATGAATTTGGGGTCACATGGTCAAAGGTCAAAGTCACAGGGGCCATCTGTTAGTTTCCAGTTTAGTTTGACATATTGGTTTCAATTTTGACTTATATATGACCCACCAATAATGTTAGAACTCTTTTGATTTTGAGGTCATAAGGCCAATGGTCAAGGTCAGAGGACCAACTTCTTTAAAAAGATTGTAGACATATTTTTAGCCAAACTTTGTCCCAAACATTCTATCTTCCAGATGTTGCTCACCTGCCAATGCCCAATAGTGGAAGTAACTGATGGATTTTGGGGTCACAAGGTCATTGTCATGGGGGCCATCAATCCACATATTAGTTTCCAGATGATAACACCAGTTAAGTTTGAAATATTGGTTTCAAACTTGACTTATATATGGCCCACCACTAAAGTAAGAACTGTGATTCTGGGGTCATGAGATCAAAGGTCTAGGTCACAGGACCCATTACTATAGAAAGATTATGGATGCATTTTAAGCCAAACTTTTTATCTCAATCCTTCCATCATCAGCATGTGGTGCACCTGCAAATAGGGGAAATTTCCTTTTGATTTTGGGGTCATAAGGTCAGAGGTTAAGGTCACAGGGCCCATCCATTCACAATTAGTTTATGGATGATAACTCTAGTTTGGGTAGACAGGTTGGCTTCAAACTGATCATAGGACCAATATTTTGGTAAACCTCATAAACATATATCCTTGTAGACAAATATAGCTGAGCGTCGAGACCCATGGGTCCCTAGTTATATGTGTAACACAGATGGAGATGTGTGCTATGGGTTTGCTTGTACAGTCTTAGCTTTGTAAAGTTTTGAAATGCCGTGCTAGTCTGTTACTTACAAAAGTAATGTAAATGGTTGACATCTTTTGAAAAAGACTAGCTGTGTGTGGGTTCTTGTACACAAGCTTTCACCTGTACACCTGAGGAAGGGGGCTGAGCACCCGAAAGCTTGTGTACAAGAACCCACACACAGCTAGTCTTATTCAAAAGGTGTCAACCATTTACAGTCTTAGCTTTGGTGTTATTACCTGTTTTATTGCTCTCTTTGGGCCCCAGTCAGGAAGTTCCCTCCATAGCTATGTCCTATTCTGCAGACCCGACTCTGACATATATATATACCAATATATCATCCCTTTCTACACATGCATGCATTTATAATTATACACACAATTTTAGAGACCTTTGTGTATAAGTGTTATATTAAAGTCACATTGTTGTGATAATATTGTCTCATCATTATAGCTGTATAGCTTAAATCTCTTCTCTTTTAGGACTAGAGCTTTAAATATAAACTGCCAATTTGCTGGTAATGTTAAATTGGGTTTTACAGAGTCACAGTGGCCTTATTTCCTTATATTAAGATCATTAGCTGGAAAACAGATGCCCTCATTGATTCACAAGGGGTTAGGGCATGCAATATGATCATATGTAATTCTTTCATATTTTTAATCTGAGCTTACCATGATCTGCTCATAATTCTGATATATATCAATTGAATCAAACAGGCAAATACAGCCGCTCTACAGAGAATCAGTGTCACATTTAAATGCAATTTATGTGACATATATTTGTAGCTCCATGCTCTAAGAAGTGAAATATTAAAGGGGCTCACTCACCTATAAAGCATGTTGAATTTACATGAAAAAAATAGCTTCTTCCCTTTCAAATAAATTTGTACATGCCAGAATATTGCTTTGAAACCATTTGCTTACTCCTGTAAACAAGTGTTAAAACAGTGAATTGGGCACAATCACAGTTGTAAACATAAAACACAGCTCATGCATCGCCCAGCCACAACAGTTGTTAATTAGGAGATGCAATGACAAACTTGGCCCAGAAAATGTTATTCATGTTCCTGCTGGCTGAAACATCATGTGCTGCAGCTCACAATCGCACCTCCGGTCAGGTGGCCTTGTTATGGTAAACAGACGCACATGACTGTGTTTACCAACATGCAGAGCCATAACAAGGTGTTAAACAGCTGTATGCGAGATGCTGAGACCGTGTGCTGCAATTTTTTGCTGGAAAACTATTGTATAAAGGAAAACTGAACTGATAGTGTGAAATTATAGGGGTAAAATTGCTCCTGATTATGTCCCTTTAATATATATATCATTAAAAGAGTACTGAACATAAATCTGTGTCTGTAGTGCATGGTCATATGGTGGCCCATATAAACTGTTAAATTAGTATCTGGGTATTTGGGTCTCTTAGTTTTGATAATTAAAAAAAATCTAATAAAAAATTTAGACCACCAATTATAAATAGCAAAATATTTACAAGAACTTGTGAATGTTAAACTACAGAGGCTTGGTTTTAATAAATCTGCTCTATATATGGGATGGTGTCAGACTCTACCCAGAATAGACATCACTTATATTTTCCATTAATTCATATTTTATTTATGTACATGCTTGTGTCTTGCAGGTGCAGTTGCATTGAATGCAGGAAAAGACTGAGAAAACAGGACTAGAATATTGATTTCTCGCAGACTGCCAGACAGAGTCATGTCAGGCTCAGTGTAGGAATGAACAGGATGGAAACTGCACATGTGAGCCTGCGCTAGTCAGTAGTGAGTGCTGTCCTTGACATGGATGTTTAAAAATCTTACCAGTTGAAGCGTTGGCGTGTGACTGACAGTTGGCCTAAGAGGAAGGTCCCACATGTCGTGGGAAGGCTGCGCTGAAGGATACCATCATAGCATGTTGCTGAATGGTGCCAACCTAAGCCTGAAAAAAAATCTGAAATTGACTGTGCAGAACCAAAGATAAGGTCTCAAAATTGCTTTGTCTTTTCATCTTCTCTGGTGATAATCTGATTTGATCAGATCGGGAACTCTGGATATTTCTGGCAAATTGTCAGACAAGATGGTTATAGCTAGCATGTGTCGTGTGTCGATGATTTATATCTGAGTAACAGAGACTTGGCAAGAGGAAGTGCTTATATATTCACACCAAGTGACTGGTATTGTACACATTTTACAGTGCTTATGCACTTAATGCACTACCTTGTAATGGTTAGATAAAAAAAAACGGGCTTGATCAACAGCACAGACATTATCTGGAGCAAGTTGCATTTTTGGTTCTGCATAACAAGCTGCCGGCCACGTCTAGAGCATCACCAGGGTGACACAGCTGTCAAATTTGTAAACATCAGATAAGACGTACACACGGAACTATAAATACAAGATTTACACGTAGCTTCCTCATTTCAAAAACGAGGAGTTAAACCAGTGGATCATACGAATGGGATATATATAATATCTGACTGAAACTTGTGTGAAATATCTGACTGAAACTTGTGTGAAATCTCATTGGACTTGAGGTATTACTGCACAGGATTTTGAAGTCACTGAAGTATTGGGATTTGTTTCATATTGAAACCTTTGTTATATATCTTTTTGATTGTACCAGTATTTGAAATAGGAAATCTCATGTGGCTTTAACAAATTAGATATCATTGTTCTGACAAAGCCTCATTTGTACTCTGACAATTTAGATACCGGTATAGTTGTTGGTGGGTTTCTTCACACACATTTGAAGGATTTATCTTTTAACAAGAGAGGTATTTGGTGAAGATTCACAATGACCATGTTGGATGACGTGATCCAGGGAGAAGACCTGCCTGATTATATGCAGGCAAAAGGGTTCTATGCTCAGTATGAGCCGAAGGAGATCCTAGGGAGGTAAGTTTTATTACCCTTTTATAAACTTCTCATCATTAAGCTGTTTCCATGTGTGTACATGTGAAAAAAAATTGCTACAAGTTTTTCCATGTGAGTGTGTATAATTATATACGTATGCAGTTGCACATTGCATCTAGAAATTCTTCCTCCCAAAAAATTTAGTGAAGTGATTTCATTTTACTGAGAATCACTGAGTTCATGAAGACATTATTTGTGAAATAATTCACTCCTCTGGCAAGGCTATTCACTGGTATTAGGGCCCACCTTCGTTTCAGAGCTGATCCAACTGTGGGATTGATGATTTGTGATACAAATTTTCCATGTAGAATACAGGAAATTTTACTTAGAAATAAATTTACTTGTATTTCTACCAGAATCCTAAGTAAAATTTCCTGTATTCTATCAAATTAAATTTGATTTTTATATGCCCCCCCCCTTATGACGGATATCTCCATCTTGTATTTATGACTGGTCCTGCCATCTGCAGTTGTTTTCTCGTGGTGTCCATCTGTCTGTTTACTTTTGGTAAAAATTACTCGTATCTCAGGAGTGGCTTGATGTATAAGCCTGAAATTTTGCATGTTTATCTGTCTTGGATAGCTAAGTTGTAGACAAGACAGGTGGCACTACCTATGCCTTTGTGATTTGGAGGATACACCTTGTCACTTGTTGACTACCTGTATTCTATTCTTAAAATGTTTTTTTTGAATTACATTGAAAAAGGTAATCCTCTTAATATTTTACTCACATAAGGTTGTGAAAATCACAGACTCTTTACTTTCTTTGTGCATTAAGTCAAACATATGTTAAATTAGCCACTTTCTATTTTTAAAATTATATATGAAAAGGTATTATATAAATATGAGATATTCAAAAAGGAAAGGTTAAATTTAGGCATACTGTATTTTGAATATCTGTGATGTTAAAAGATATTAAAGAATTTTTCACTGCCAAATGCATGATTACATGACGTTTGCAAATGTAGCATGCTGTTTAATAACAAATTGTTTACATAGTGAATGTTACATTTAGAACAAAATCTATAACAGGAGCTAAATTCACTAAAATAGATTCTTGTACTAAAAATATTCCCAATCTCCCAATAAATCTAGCTGTATTCTTATTCTTTATAAACACAGGAGACACTATTTACCAGATCTAAGGATTTTAACTAAAACCCAGTTTTCAAACCCATAAAATTTTACCAGATTGTTCTATTAATGGCCTGACACTTACTTTGCACCTAGATATTATCTGTTAACAATTTGGCTGAAAATATTATTCTGTTGCAGTAAATAATTTATCTGTTTTATTCAACAGAATTTTTTCAGGCCAGTGTGTTTGTATTTGTTTTATGTATTTATAATATTAGTATTTATGGGAGATGTTTACATGTGATGCAGTTGAAGCTATATAAAAACAAACGGTCATATTACAATACGTAACTTATGCATGGCCACCTAGTGAAGTTTGTAACATGATTCTATAGTAGGGGGAGTGACACCTGTGTTTGGAGGTGGGTCTGTTTTCTGGGCTCTGATTGGCTAACAGTAGCCGTACCCCCTAGTGCACTTAAAGGAGATGCATAAACAAGTTGGTAGACCAAGTACACCTTTGACGCACATAGGTCATGACAAGGAGGAACATGTTTACCAGCACGTGACTGAACAACCCAACTGTCACCCTGAAAAGTCCCCTCACATGCATTGGCTTGCAGCCTCTGTACCATGGGATACTTAAAAGTAATAATAAAAGTGTTGACTTGGTTTAGCTGTGTCACAATTGTCCCTAATGACATCACTTATCAAAAGGTCATTGCATAATAAGGGTAACAAATGCAAAGGGTTTTGCTATGTGAGTATTAGAGAAGGGAATTATTATTAATTATACTGTGTGGTCTTTTGTGCGCAGCAGCATGTTACTCATTGTAACATTATTATAGTCGTATAGTGGTTGTGCTAATGGTATAGAAGTGACCAGTGTGAACTGGTCTGCATCACAGATGTGATAAGTACACTGTTACACAGCCTGGCAACATGAAAGACTTCTAACTACAATGTTAAACAGTGAACACTATAGAGAGAATGTGATTGAGTGTTAAAGAAGCTGAAAACCTAGGAACATTGAAGATTGGAATTAACAGAATGTTAGAGATTTAGAACTGAAGAATATTAGTACAGGTCCATATACAGTATATATATGTCACAGGCGAAATTAGAATCTAGGCGGATTAAAAATCTGCCTAGGCGAGATTGAAATTCTGATTCCACCTAGGCCAAATTAAAATCCTAGTTATAAATCTGCTTCATTCAATTCTTTGGTTTAATCATGCTGATTGTTTTTATAATAATTGCAATTTATTCTCACATTTGGTATGGAGAGGTTAAACTGTGGAGAACTGTATATCTGAACATCTTAATGAATAGGACCATTTTAGGAATTTAAGATCTGCCCCGGCCAACAAGACGGAAAGTTTGATTTTTCTTTGTTTTAAGTGTAAGTCTTACAGAAACTATGGATTTTGAAAGATTATAATTTATTAAGAACACTTTATCTTAATGAACATAAAAAATAAATGGATTTTTATAATCACTGATGATAAAGAATGCTTAACAGAAATGTTGGAGTCTTTTCTGACAGGTGGGTAAAATTAAAAAAAAAACACAGGTATATTTTCAGTCTGATTTTTTCAGGTTTCAGTATTTATTTTTTGCCTTGGCAAATAAAATTAAATTTTGGCTTTTTATTAACTGAAAGGGGCAAGGAAGATACAGGAATTTGAATATTTTATTTATTTATATTGCTTATTATAAATGGTGCATACTGCATATTTTAGATTGTGACTACCATGTAGTTATGGAATTGCTAAATGTTAAATATAATAAAAGAGTATCTTTTTATACATGTGTTCTTGTTTGTTTCTCTCAGAATATACATTTCCTAGTCTATTTAATTCCCTCATTTATTTATAGGTTAATATCTGTTATTTTTCGCAGCTACACAATGTTCTGAGGCTCAGTGTTCTTATGTCCACTTAAAAGAAATAGGGGAAAAAATACATCTCAACAATAAGGTTGAGTTATTCTTAAGTAGACTAGTGTATTTCAGGATATTTTAAAATAAACTGTTTCTCTTGGTAACATCTAAACTAAAATATTCAGATATTCTCATGTAAACTAGTGTATTTCAGGATATCCAAAAGTGAACTGGTGTACATTGGAATATTCCCATCTCAACAGTGACTATTCCCATCTCAACCGTTGAGATGGGAATTCCCATCTCAACTAGTTAAGTCCCGAATTCAACTGGATTCCCATCTACACCGTGACATATATATATTTTTTTATCAACATTTTGTGTGAAAATGTGCTGTAGAACACAGTGGAATAAAATTAAAATATTTGGTAGACTACCAGTTTTACAGATTTGTACATTAACATATTTCGTGTTTTTTGGCAGTCTGCTAAAATTAAATTACTATTAAACAAGGGACCCATGAGTCACGGGGCTCAGCTGAAGTTTGAAATTTTTGCAAATGCAAAAAATGCAAAATATTCTATTGTAATGTATTTCATTTATATAAGCATATGAGAAGCTAAGAGGAAAGGGGCCCTCCTACTTGGTTATAGTTAAGTTCTAAATATATGACTGCAAACTAATTCTCTGACTAGACTGTCATGAAGAAAATCAGTAACAGTTTTGAGATACTTTAATGCATATGAAAAATTTACAGATGGACAGGCAAGTGGACAGAATGGACTAATACCTTTGTTTCACTTTCAAGAGAATAATGCATTTAAGTTTATATATAAGCTTATTTTTTTAAAATATCCACTTTTTCCATTAGTAGTTTTATAAACTTGTAATAAAAAAATAAATGAAAATATAAGTTAAAATATTAGAATTCTAAGTTGCAATCATTATATATCCAGAGTTTTGCTCATATTGGGTCATATTATGCATACACATATATTTTATTATTTTTAAATCACAAATGTTTAAACTAAATTTAGAAGAAAATAATTCCTAAACATGGCATTTACAAGATTATTCCTTGAATCACTATTAAAAAGTTTTGCACATTGGACTTTTAAGTACATGCTTAATTTTATTCACTGAAATGAAATAAAAGATTCAGTAAATATGATAAAATTAAAATATCTTTTCAAATAAAGTATACACACTGTTGGTTGAATGAGGGACAAACAATATCATTGTGCTAATTACTATCTCAGCTATAATTTATTACTGGAATTAATAGTCAATTTCACACCTGGTGAAGTTTTTACTCTTCTGAAGTAAGGAATTACTTATCTGATGAACATCCACACTTTCATATCAATACACCACTTTGAGGACAAAAAAAAAATGTAGCAAAGCCAAGAATAAAATAAAATACAGAAAATTATAACATTCATCTAGTTAATGCACCATCCGGGTGGGGGGGGGGGGGGTGCAGGGCAGAGGGGAAGCCTGCTAGTAGTGGCCAAGCTGAGTCGAGGCAAGCTGCCTGGGGTCGGTTACATAATGCAAGTGAAGGCTGTACTACCAGGTGGGCTAGATGTAGTCAAAGTTGGGTAAAATTTAAGGTACTGATTTTATGTTTATGCTAATAACTTGAAAAAATTTGCAAAATTCAGATCTAATTTTGGGTTAACAATTGAATCTTGATTAAATAAAGTTATATTCATGAAAAAAAGTCTCCAGCTTCAGCAGTTCTCATGTTAGGTGAGTAAATATATTTCCTGTTGTTAATCTGTTTGATGCTTCAGTTGAATGGGTATATACTACCATTCAGATGATAAAATTTCCTTTTACGAATCTCTTCCCAGTCAGCTGAGAATCATGACCCATGGGTCACTTGTTTAAGGGTGCTTTATGTTGATGAGGAATTAGTAACATTTGCTCTGAAGAATGTTACTAGATAGTTTATGGACAGGGTTTGACAATAAGGATGTTTGACAGCCAAGTGTCGATTGACATATTATAACAGAATTGTGTGGCAGTACAAGTTTTAAAATATCCATGCATCCTCCTACCTTTGGGCATATCAGCATTGAAAAAACTAGAACAGTATGGTAACTTACTACCATAAAACCTTGCCTAAAGACCAACTTGGTGTAGTGACCACCTAAAAAAAGGACCACTCTTTCACAGTCCCAACTCTTTTTTTTTTTTTTTTGCTGCTTATATCAGACCTTGCTTATACGACCACCTTGAAAATGCAACCTCTTTATCAAGGTCCCATGGGTGGTGGTAATACCTAGGTTTCACTGCATTAAGCTATTGATATTTCATTATATCAAGGTAAGATCTAGAATATACATGTACACATTGTACAGGTGCAACCCAATCATATGAATCAAATTAGATATGATATTTGTTGACAGGTGTGATGAACAGATTTTACCAGCAGCATTTGTATAGCTAAGACTGTTTTTACTCAGCACTGGAGTCTGTGGGGGCTGGCAGATGACTTGGTGCTGTAAAAAATGCAAAGTCATCACTCTGTTATGGCTAAAAATACAAGAGGCTAATCTGATCATCCAAGCAAAGGTCACAATTACATAAGACTGAGCTTTTTCACGGTCCATTTGCTTTGGTCGGGTATAAAAAAGATTATAATTTATATTTGTTTACGTACACACAGCCTTGATGTAGAAACTGGTAGAGAACACGGAAATATGTTGTTGTGATTTGGTCTTTACGTCATAGTTGCACACAAACACATGATTTGGTATGTGTCTCTGACGTAACAATTAACTGTTTAAGTGCTATGTTAAAACCACCCTGTAGAAAATATACTTTAAAAATTGTAATAGAATATGTGTATTACATTAGGATAATGCCATTAACAAAACTGGGGAATTTTGTATGAACTCTACCTGGGTCATATATTTGGGGCAGCAACGTGAATCTGATGTGTAGTGGCATGAAAAGTGACTGTCAGGAAATGAGCCATAATAGGGGCATTTATGGGGAGTCTTTTGCATTCTGAAATATACCATATTTTCTTTCACATATTTATATAAAAGGCAAAAATTTATTTTTTAAACTAGTTCACAGTGTTTCCAGTGGAACAGTTATAAAATATATGATTATCATGATTATCCTTACTAGCCAATCACATACCTCTTGGCACGTCATACGTTTTCCATAGGCACATCAGCATTAGCCAGAAGGTGTCGCTACCCTGGTGGCTACATGCACTACTTTTGGTAGCAAATTTTATTTATTACAGTAAACTAAATACTGCACATTGTGAAAGGATACCTCCTATTAAATATTCATTTAGGTCCCACTGGATGTCTTCTAGCTTGGCACACATACACTTCAGATATATCAAACAGGGGTCATGAATAGTTATACAGGTATAACACCATGAGATGTCGGTCACAGTTCACCAACAGCATGGTTGCATCACATGTTAGATCTTGGTAGAACAAAGGTGGCCCTAATACCATAATAATAACTCTCACCCTCTGCCAGGATAAACACCTGCGCACTCTCTGGAAATAAATCATTTGAACAAAAACGTATTATGGTGAATACAAATTACCTCCAAAAAAGAATAAATTGTTTCTTCAAATAGTGTTACCCTAACTTTCCTACAAATATCATCCATATGTGTTCATAGACTGTTAACTTAAGTTACCAACAGACAAACTAACCAACCAACCAATTACAATAAAAACATGATACCTCCTTTTTGAGGTATATTTATTTATTACAATTCTCACGTTATTTCCCTCACGTTCCCCTGTCTGGGTTTCACTTATACTCACTTCAGTTGCTTACATACGCCAGCTAGTCACTGAAACATTGCCAGGTAATAAAAAATTTCCAATCTATCTTTCACTGTAGCAATGTTTTATGTTATTTTCCATAAAGGCCAAAATAACAAATATGAAGTAGATATAGCTTTGTAAATACCTTAATTAATTTATAGTTTTGGGTAGAGCTGTACCTATATTTGTTTGTATTCATCAGCACAACAATTTAGCATGCAAACTTTATAGCCATCTGTATTGAAGAATCCTATCAATACATACCAGGATATTAGTAATAAGTGTATCCAGCCCTAGCAGACAGCATATTTAAAAAAAATGACTCTAGAACTTAGTAGAAGACTTGTTTTGCTGATTTGATGTTACCCCAACGCTGATGATCTCATGACATGTACCGGTGTGGTCTTTGTTTTACAGGGGAGTCAGTAGTGTCGTACGACGATGCATAGAAAAGGACACGGGGCGGGAGTATGCGGTGAAGATCATCGACCTGACGGGAGACAAAGACAATGAGCTTCAGACGGAAGAGCTCCGTGTGGCTACTCACAAAGAGATGAACATCCTCAGATTATGTGCTGAGCAGCCACATATCAGTGAGTACATTACTGAGTACCTTGTTTATTTGCTGTATGCGTCATATATTAATTGAAGTTTTAGGTTACTATTGTTAACTGATGTAAATAAATAGGTACTTTAATATAAAGTGCCGGCTGTTGGGGAAGAGTGCAGATATTTAGGTTATTATCATTAATTGACCTGTGCTGGGGTAATCGACTTTGCCAGTTTGAATGGGAGGTAAAAAAGACACGCACACATATGGTTTCCCTGACTGGTATGCAAGACCCTACCAGAGAGGACTGACAATTTAGAGTGACAAGGAATGTGATAGCAGATGCCACTGGGTTACTACAGTTGGATCAAAATTCATTTAACATGGGCTCAGTGAGTTCTTGCATGTGCCAATATCTTTTTTTTTTTTTTTTAAATTTTTTTTTTTTGGTGGAGGTAACCGCCTCCATTTTTTAATGCTGACTTATCTTATTCTTAACCTAAGTATGTACATCTGCAGAGTTTCCATTTCGGTTTGGGACTACTTGACAGGGCGGTAGCACTCACTTCCTATCATTTTTAGCTCAGCTGACTATAAGTCATCTGAGCTATAGTCATGGTCCATTGTCCTTCGTCCGTCCGTCCGTCCGTCGTGCCGTCCGTCCGTCCGTCCGTCCGTCCGTCCGTCTGGATGTCTGTCCGTGAGACTGGCACGTTTCAACACCGTTGGACCTACGAATCTGAATTTCAGCATACAGTTAGATGTCCCCATAATCTCCTACCATGCCAAAAATTGGGTCAATAGGACTTCGTTCCTTTGAGATATTAAGGAAAAAGTTTAAAACCTCAATTTTTTATTAGAAATCTATTTTCACACTTCAGGACTGCCTAATATCAAAACCACTCATCTGGTTTTCTTCATATTTACCATGAATATTCCTCTTTATAGTTCCTATGTACATGCCAGATATTAAGTCAGTATTATATAATTTAAAAAAGTTATGGGCCCAAACATAATGGACTTTGTAAAAAAATCAGGAAGATATTTGGTCACCTAAGACCAAAAGTGTTAAAGGTAGGGACTTTTTTCCAGTAATGCAACTTTAATTAATCAAAATTTAATTGTATACAAAAAATTAGATCAAAATTTGTTAAATTTTTTTAAATATTGGCAAAAATATAAAATTGATACCTTAAATTTTGCCCAACTTAGGCCATGGCACGTTTTTTTCCTGTAAGTACTGTGGATTTAATTTTTCACACCATGTATACATAAGGATTTAATCTGTTAAAATCTGAAATTTGAAAATAAAAGCTGCAAAATTAGGCTAGTTATTGAATTTTTTTGGAGGCTCTTGTTGTATTCCCTTACATTGTCAAGCAATCCACTTTGATGACTGTAGGTCATTCAGTGCACATCTCTATGCTCCCCAGGCTGTTGACATAATTTTAGATGTCCCCAAAATCTCCTACCATACCGAAAATTGGGTCATTAGGACTTTGTTCCTTCGAGATATTAAGGAAAAAAACTCTGTTTTCCATAAAAAAAAGCCATTGTTACACTTCAAGGCTGCCTAATATCAAAACCACTGATCTGTTTTTGATCGTATTTAGTATTCACATTCTTTTATACATTTTCTATGAACATACCAAAATTTAGGTCAGTATTGGGTATTATTTTGAAGTTATGGGCCAAAACATAATGAAGTTTTAAAAAAAATCAGGAAATATATTTACTCACCTAACATGAGCATTGCTGAACCTAGAGACTTTTTTTCAGGAATATAACTATTTAATCAAGATTCAATTGTTTACCCAAAATTAGATCTGAATTTTGCAAATTTTTCAAGATATTAGCATAAATAAAAAATCAATACCTTAAATTTTGTCCAACTTTGGCACTGTTGATTTAATTTTCCCAGCATATATGCATAAGGATTTAATCTTTCAAAATCTGAACTTTCAAAAGAAATTGATTGGAATGAATGGCTTTTATTCATGTTTTCATACACCATGTCAAGTGTTGTTTACATCTAGCCCACCTAGTAGTACAGCCTTCACTTGCATTATGTAACCCACCCCAGGCAGCTTGCCTTGGCCCAGCTTGGCCACTACTAGCAGGCTTCCCCTCTGCCCTGCACTCATCCCCCCTCCCCCAGCTGGTGCATAAACTAGATGAATGTTATAATTTTTCTGTATTTTATTTTATTCTTGGACATGCAACATTTTAGATTTTGTATTGAACCACCAGGGTTACAATGATTAAAGTGTACATTTAATTGTGTCCACAAAGTGGTGTATTGCTGTGAAAGTGTGGATGTTCATGAGATAAGTAATTCCTTACTTCAGAAGAGTAAAACCTTCACCAGGTGTAAAATTGACTATTAATTCCAGTACTTAATTAAAACTGGGATAGTAATTAGCACAATGATATTGTTTGTCCCTCATTCAACCAACAGTGTGTATCCTTTATTTGAAAAGATGTTTTATTTTATCAAATTTACTTTTTATTTTATTTTGGTGAATAAAATTAAGCATGTCCTGAAAAGTCCATTGGGTCATTAGGACTTTGTTCCTTCGAGATATTAAGGAAAAAAACTCCGTTTTCCATAAAAAAAAGCCATTGTTACACTTCAAGGCTGCCTAATATCAAAACCACTGATCTGTTTTTGATCGTATTTAGTATTCACATTCTTTTATACATTTTCTATGAACATACCAATATTTAGGTCAGTATTGGGTATTATTTTGAAGTTATGGGCCAAAACATAATGAAGTTTTTAAAAAAATCAGGAAATATATTTACTCACCTAACATGAGCATTGCTGAACCTAGAGACTTTTTTTCAGGAATATAACTATTTAATCAAGATTCAATTGTTTACCCAAAATTAGATCTGAATTTTGCAAATTTTTCAAGATATTAGCATAAATAAAAAATCAATACCTTAAATTTTGTCCAACTTTGGCACTGTTGATTTAATTTTCCCAGCATATATGCATAAGGATTTAATCTTTCAAAATCTGAACTTTCAAAAGAAATTGATTGGAATGAATGGCTTTTATTCATGTTTTCATACACCATGTCAAGTGTTGTTTACATCTAGCCCACCTAGTAGTACAGCCTTCACTTGCATTATGTAACCCACCCCAGGCAGCTTGCCTTGGCCCAGCTTGGCCACTACTAGCAGGCTTCCCCTCTGCCCTGCACTCATCCCCCCTCCCCCAGCTGGTGCATAAACTAGATGAATGTTATAATTTTTCTGTATTTTATTTTATTCTTGGACATGCAACATTTTAGATTTTGTATTGAACCACCAGGGTTACAATGATTAAAGTGTACATTTAATTGTGTCCACAAAGTGGTGTATTGCTGTGAAAGTGTGGATGTTCATGAGATAAGTAATTCCTTACTTCAGAAGAGTAAAACCTTCACCAGGTGTAAAATTGACTATTAATTCCAGTACTTAATTAAAACTGGGATAGTAATTAGCACAATGATATTGTTTGTCCCTCATTCAACCAACAGTGTGTATCCTTTATTTGAAAAGATGTTTTATTTTATCAAATTTACTTTTTATTTTATTTTGGTGAATAAAATTAAGCATGTCCTGAAAAGTCCATTGGGTCATTAGGACTTTGTTCCTTCGAGATATTAAGGAAAAAAACTCCGTTTTCCATAAAAAAAAGCCATTGTTACACTTCAAGGCTGCCTAATATCAAAACCACTGATCTGTTTTTGATCGTATTTAGTATTCACATTCTTTTATACATTTTCTATGAACATACCAATATTTAGGTCAGTATTGGGTATTATTTTGAAGTTATGGGCCAAAACATAATGAAGTTTTAAAAAAAATCAGGAAATATATTTACTCACCTAACATGAGCATTGCTGAACCTAGAGACTTTTTTTTCAGGAATATAACTATTTAATCAAGATTCAATTGTTTACCCAAAATTAGATCTGAATTTTGCAAATTTTTCAAGATATTAGCATAAATAAAAAATCAATACCTTAAATTTTGTCCAACTTTGGCACTGTTGATTTAATTTTCCCAGCATATATGCATAAGGATTTAATCTTTCAAAATCTGAACTTTCAAAAGAAATTGATTGGAATGAATGGCTTTTATTCATGTTTTCATACACCATGTCAAGTGTTGTTTACATCTAGCCCACCTAGTAGTACAGCCTTCACTTGCATTATGTAACCCACCCCAGGCAGCTTGCCTTGGCCCAGCTTGGCCACTACTAGCAGGCTTCCCCTCTGCCCTGCACTCATCCCCCCTCCCCCAGCTGGTGCATAAACTAGATGAATGTTATAATTTTTCTGTATTTTATTTTATTCTTGGACATGCAACATTTTAGATTTTGTATTGAACCACCAGGGTTACAATGATTAAAGTGTACATTTAATTGTGTCCACAAAGTGGTGTATTGCTGTGAAAGTGTGGATGTTCATGAGATAAGTAATTCCTTACTTCAGAAGAGTAAAACCTTCACCAGGTGTAAAATTGACTATTAATTCCAGTACTTAATTAAAACTGGGATAGTAATTAGCGCAATGATATTGTTTGTCCCTCATTCAACCAACAGTGTGTATCCTTTATTTGAAAAGATGTTTTATTTTATCAAATTTACTTTTTATTTTATTTTGGTGAATAAAATTAAGCATGTCCTGAAAAGTCCAATGTGCAAAACTTTTTAATAGTGATTCAAGGAATATTCTTGTAGATGCCAATATTGTGGCATTATTTTCTTTTAAAATCAGTTAAACATTTATGATTAAAAAATAATAAAATATATGTGTATGCATAATATGACCCAATGTTTTTTACTCTGTATATATAATGATTGCAACTTTTGCAACAATTCTAATATTTTAACTTATATTTTCTGGTTTTTTAAAATAGGCTTATATATAAACTTAAATGCATTATTCTCTTGAAAGTGAAATAAAGGTATTAGTCCATTCTGTCCACTTGCCTGTCCATCTGTGAATTTTCGTATGCAACACAGTATCTCAAAACTTTTACTGTTTTTCTTCATGACAGTCTTGTCAGAGTATTAGTTTGCAATCATATATTTAGAACTTTACTATAACCAAGTAGGAGGGCCCCTTTCCTCTTAGCTTTTCATATTCTTATATAAATGAAAAACATTACAATAGAATATTTCTACATCCACCTTCATGCTGCCCTCACTTTTCCCTTCTCCGAACCCCATCCCAAAGTCAGCCTCAGTAAGCAAGAACAAGATGAATCAGATATATTCATACTTTAATATTTTGTATAACTATTCGTCCATAGGTACCTATGTACATGCCAGAAATTATGTCAATATTGTGTAATATGTAGACATAGTGGGCATCACAATAATGTACCTTTTCAAGACTAAAGAGATATTGTGTCATACAGTCACATAGTCATAAATCACTTCATCTGCATAGTTAATCATAACATCATATCTGTCAAATTGAACACTTGCAGACTACCATACACTTTAGACCCTGCAACAAATAGCCTTATCATCATTCTACTACTGCTTATTACTGCTGTCATTGCATTCATATTTGCTCAAATATATCACAATTTTCAACCCCTCCTAAATAAATAAAAAATAAACCACTTTATTTGACTCTATTAATCCATCAGTCAGGTAATTTCATTTATCATTTACTCACATATTACATTACATTCCTTTATAATAGCCCAACATATACATGATATTCATGGTAATCGTGCAATATAACGGACCCATATTTCATGGTCTCACAAAAAAGTGTGACCACATTTCAATGAAAAAACTGTTTCATGTAAAAGTTGAAGATCCGGCGCATCTAATGATACAATATTTTTGTATGTTTGATATAAATATATTTTGCTACAAACTGTCGAAAAAGGGTAGTTTGCTGAAAATACCAAAAATGACGTCGTGTCAAAGACGTTCTCAGCCGACGTCATGAATCCACAGTACTGTACATGCATACCATGTTAAACAAAAGGATGATGTCTAACAAAAATTACAGTCAATATATCTTTTTATGCATAGATAGAGAGACAATTTTACCTCTAAATATCCATATTTCCCAAGATTTAATAAAAGTTGACGACGTCGTGCCGCCAAATACGTAAACATGCAACTGTCGTCTGTGAATGTATTCGACTGATCACGTTAACTCTTGCTTTATTCAGCTTTGTCTCTATGTACGTTTTATATGTCAAATAAATATAAATTGTGTAATAAACAGTCATTTTTGTGGACAGTGTATAAAGACTACTTTTTAGACATGTCATTTATCTTATTTATTTTTTTTGTCCTGTTAGACTACTTTATGTAAGGACAATCAGATGGGAACTTCCCCTCCCCATGAGTAACAGACTGGTAGCCCTTAAAATCGAGACGAAAGCGGGAGAAACACGGGACCATGTTGGGCGTATCATCCATATGTGACCACATTTTATAATATTATGTATATAATACAAACTTATATGGCTGGTCAAATAAAATGTGGTCACACCTTATTTTTGTTAATATTTATTGGTAATAAATGTGGTCACGCCATATGTGACCATATTTTACAATATTATATATATAATACAAACATATATGGCTGTTCAAATAAAATGTGGTCACACCTTTATTTTTGTCAACATTTATTGTAAAAAATGTGGTCACACCATATGTGACCACATTCTAAAATATTATATATTTATTACAAACTTATATGGCTTGTCAAATAAAATGTGGTCACACCTTATTTTTGTTAATATTTATTGAAAAAAATGTGGTCACACCATGTGACCACATTTTATAATATATTAAATATATATATATATATATATATATATATATATATATATATATATATATATATATATATATATATATATATATATATATATATATATATTACAAACTTATATGGCTGGTCAAATAAAATATGGTCAAACCTTATTTTTGTTAATATTAATTGGTAATAAATGTGGTCACACTATGTGACCACATTTTATAATTTATATATATATATATATATATATATATATATATATATATATATATATATATATATATATATAATACAAACTTATATGACTGGTCAAATAAAATATGGTCAAACCTTATTTTTGTTAATATTAATTGGTTATAAATGTGGTCACACCATGTGACCACATTTTATAATATATTAAATATATATATATATATATATATATATATATATATATATATATATATATATATATATATATAATACAAACTTATATGACTGGTCAAATAAAATATGGTCACACCTTATTTTTGTTAATATTTATTGGTAATAAATGTGGTCACGCCATATGTGACCATATTTTATTATATTATATATATAATACAAACATCTATGGCTGTTCAAATCAAATGTGGTCACACCTTATTTTTGTCAATATTTATTGTAAAAAATGTGGTCACACCATATGTGACCACATTCTAAAATATTATATATTTATTACAAACTTATATGGCTTGTCAAATAAAATGTGGTCACACCTTATTTTTGTTAATATTTATTGTAAAAAATGTGGTCACACCTTGTGACCATATTTTTTAATATATATATATATATAATACAAACTTATATGGCTAGTCAAATAAAATATGGTCACACCTTATTTTTGTTAATATTTATTGGTAATAAATGTGGTCACACCATGTGACCACATTTTATAATATATATTATATATATATATATATATATATAATACAAACTTATATGGCTGGTCAAAGTGTTAAAATATGGTCACACCTTATTTTTGTTAATATTTATTGGTAATAAATGTGGTCACGCCAAATGTGACCATATTTTATAATATTATATATATAATACAAACATATATGGCAGTTCAAATAAAATGTGGTCACACCTTATTTTTGTCAATATTTATTTTAAAAATGTGGTCACATCATATGTGACCACATTCTAAAAATTACATATATAATACAAACTTATATGGCTTGTTAAATAAAATGTGGTCATACCTTATTTTTGAAAATAATTATTGGTAAAAAATGTGGTCACACCTTATGTGACCACATTTTATAATATTCTATATATAATACAAACTTATATGGCTGGTCAAATAAAATGTTGTCACACCTTATTTTTGTCAATATTTATTGTGAAAAATGCGGTCACACCATATGTGACAACATTTTATAATATTCTATATATAATACAAACTTATATGGCTGGTCAAATAAAATGTGGTCACACCTTATTTTTGTCAATATTTATTGTGAAAAATGTGTTCACACTATGTGACCACATTTTATAATATATTAAATATATATATATATATATATATATATATATATATATATATATATATAATACAAACTTATATGGCTTGTCAAATAAAATGTGGTCACACCTTATTTTTGTTAATATTTATTGTTAAAAAATGTGGTCACACTGATGTGACCACATTTTATAATATTCTATTTATGATACAAACTTATATGGCTGGTCAAATAAAATGTGGTCACACCTTAGTTTGTCAATATTTATTTTTAAAATGTGGTCACACCATATGTGACCACATTTTATAATATTCTATATATAATACAAACTTATATGGCTGGTCAAATAAAATGTGGTCACAACTTATTTTTTTATTGGTAAAAAATATGGTCACACTTATGTGACCACATTTTATAATATTCTATTTATAATACAAACTAATATGGCTGGTCAAATAAAATGTGGTCACAACTTATTTTTTTATTGGTAAAAAATATGGTCTCTTGGTTTGAAAAAAATTCAGGTTTAAATTTAGAAAAAAATAAGGGATATGATGATGTAAGAATATATTTAAATGTGGTCACAACACCTTTTTTTACTATTTCTAACTACTATATGTGGTCACACAATTTATACAAAAGAGATCACACCTTAATAATGTCATTCATTATAACTAATAAATGTTGTCACACTTAATAATTATTTTATTAAAATTAAGGATATTATTATGTTAGTATAACAAAAAATGTTGTAACATTATGCGGACGAACGTGTTTCTCACGTGTCTCTCTTGATTTTAAGTGCATGACTTGTCACGTGACACTGGACATTTGTTTACGTTCTGGCGGCAGGGCGTCGTCACCTTGAACGTACATCAAGTGAAATGTGGATAAAAAGAGGTAAAAAAGTATAAACATATATGGGTTATATTATATATTGACTGTAAATTTTATAAGACATCATCTAAATGTATAACATGGTATATATGTATATTACTATGGATTCATGACGTCGGCTCAGAACGTCTATGACACGACGTCATTTTGGGTATTTTCGGCAAACTACCCTTTTTCGACAGTTTGTAGCAAAATAAATATATAAATAACATACAAAAATATGATATCATTAGATGCGCCGGATCGTCAACTTTATCATGCAAAAAAAATTTTAGTGAAATGTGGTCACACTTATTTGTGAGAGAGAGTAACATGGGTCCGTTATATTGCACGATTACCATATTCATAAGCTTTATTGACTCGATATAGTATCACAGTGGAGAAACATTTATAGTCCAATCACGATCAGCTGAGGGCCGTGACCCATGGGTCCCTTGTTTTGTTTTTTGTATCCTGGTGTCACCCAGGCCCGGTGTTTACCACACCTGCGGGTCCTGGGTGTGTAACCATTCTCATTGCTGGGTCATAACACCGAGGAACCCCCCAAAGACGCACTCATATGTGAGTGATACAGGGCTGTGGGGCACAGCCTTCCCATTAAGCCTGCAGAGCGGTCACCCTGGGTGAGGGCCAACCGTGAAAAACCTCACCGCCTCGGCTGAGATTCGAACCCACAATCTCCTGGCTTTGAGTCCTGCGCTCTGCCCCTGAGCCACAGAAGCCGGTTATGTGCCGATATCTTTTACGGACTTTTCATAGTATCGAGCTTTTAGCAATTCCAAACAAAGGAAATGTCAGTTTCAAAGTGACGAGTGAAGTCGTGTATAAAAACCTGACTGTCTTTGGACCCACAGAGATTATAAAATGTTAAAAAGTGAGATTAAGATATTGAAAGAAGACTCAAGGAAAAACCAAGCACTTACCGTTGCACTTTGGTGTTTAAAAAGCACAGGCAAGGGGTAGAGCTTTGGAATAAAAATTGATGAATTAAATTCACAATTGAGGGCTTCTCAGTATGTAGGAGTCACTTGGATTCAGTATTCTTGATATTGCTTATTGTGCTTAATCAGATTATATGATTGGTATCATGGACAGGCAGGAAGTGGTCTGATTTTATCATTGAATTTTAGAGAACATACAATTCTATGGAACTACCAGAAGCAGTTCTCACAAAACACATTGGACCAGAAGTAGTTCTAGCATTCATATTGTAAAATAGTGCTGGTTTAACTCAGAAAGAGTAGCATCATCAGATTTGACATTGATACCTTGCTATTTCATAAATTCTTAACAAGAAAATTGAACCAATCAGGTGGCACATGTGAGGCCCATATATGTGGCAGGGAAAACTATTTTAAGATCAGCCTTGTGATAAGAGACATTTTGAGAATCTGACCAATCAAATAAAGGCTTGTAAACATGGTGGGGTTCTGGTGCATGTGTTTGTGTTGATAAGGCGTATGAATTCGAACCGTCCTGATTTCTTCTTTAGTATTTTAACAATGGATTTGATTGGCTGTTATGCTGTCGGCCCCATCACATGTGCGCCTGTTCAATATTCATGATATACGGAGCAAGGAGGCCAACTGAAGCAAGGTCTCTTCTCAACTGAGCTCAAAACGAGGCTTCCATGAAGATGCTAAGTACTGCATAGTTTCAAGTCCTTTATGATATTTTGTGGTACTTAATTAAATTGTTGTTCCTTGGTAGAATTTATTAATGCAGTTTGTGTGTGTTGGTGCTCGACAAAATTCTGCTCCCTAGTGGTTGTTCATCTGCTAGAAACTTTCAAGATGAAAAAAAGGAGTCCATCTAATGGAAGATTCTCCTTCATCGAATATCAATAGCGGCCACATGCCTGTAAATTTTACGGGGTTTCTGTTGCTATGGTTACAGATGGGAGGTTAACGTAAATAGGGGAATGTCTAGACTTTATTGATGTTTGATTCTCTGTCAAATGAAGATCTAACATGGTTTTCCTACTTTGGTTGTGTAATGATTCACACACATGGAGGGCACTTTGTGACAGTCAAAGTTAGTGCAAACAGGAATTTATTGTTGTTTTTTGTGAGATAAAATACTTGGGCTCAAATGATGGAGTTATAGTGTTGCCTGCCAAGTGACTATATATTATTTAACCTTTACTGCAGGTTAGATCTGTGCATTGGGCCTGAAACATCAAATTTCCTTAGATGTTGTTCAGGACTAATTCAAAATTACATCACTGTATTCTAAAATTGGTCGTAAAGTGCTGATGCATGATGGACAGCTTTTGCAGATAATTTTGAAGTTTATATATGCCTTAGGAATTGAAGGTAAGATTAATAAAAGAGTGCCTTTGGACAAGCTTGTCATTGGAGCTTTCACTAGATTAGAAGTTGGAATTTAATCTTTATATATACTGAAGCTACATCCTGAGAAGAGGTTTAAAGGTGCCCATTCACCTACCTTTTGAAAAAGAATTTATGTGATTTCTGGCTTCCTCTGTGTATATATTAAAGATATAAGGGTAATTCTGGTTATGTCAAGTTATTACAAGGCCTCTGTGAAAGATGTATGAACTTGTTTATCAATATCATGTTTGTAAACACAGCAATGTTGATAAATGGGGAAAACTTGTAACCGAAGGTGGAAGTTTGCATATATGTGGAGGTATAAAGGTCACTTGTTATAACATGTTGATATTAATAATTAACAAAAGCAGCCTGTGTGTGGTGATATCAGTGTTTTCTGGCCTTTTTTATGAAAGCTCCAAGGAATTATTTGTTTTATAGAGGTCAGATAGGTAATTAGGTCACTTTAAAACCAAAGTTTCCTGATAAACAATGGAACCAGGTTCTTGAAAATGAATATTTTAATATAAACAGGTATTCCTTTAAATCCTTTCACCCAAAGTGTTAGAGAAAAATAATGCATGTAACAGGACAAGTATTACTTGCGAGTTAATGCTCTGATTTATATAATCTCCCATCCTGTTTTCATTTATTTTAATTTTTATGTATCTTTTTCTCAAGATAAGGTATCAAAGAGAAGAATAAACAAACTGTAGGTAAAGCAGCAACATGAGACTATGCAAATGTTGTATATAAAGCTACAACATGAGGTAAAATTAAAATTTAAGCTGCAAGTGTAAAGCCATGGTGTTCAGAAATTTCTGAAATTTTAATGTTTGAATTTTTTTTTTTTTGCCAGGAAGTTAGACCTAATAGTTAGTATAATCTATTCAAGCTTGACGTCTAGGTCCGGCTAAATGGATTTGCGGTATGGGGTACACACGCTGCCAGGTTTTCATACCTGTGGATTATGCACACCTGGCCATCCCCATCACAGGTTTCTTACAGCTTTCAGAATCATTAACCTGCCATCTGCATCTGGGCTTGTGAAACCTTGAGGGTTAAAACAGCCCTGACTAGTCCCAATGAAAAATTGCTACATATGCCAGCCATTATATGACTGTGCCTATTCATTCCTCATAAATATTCATGTGCTTTGAATATCTGAATTTAAATCATGTGTGCTGAATGTTCACTGAAATTGGTGAGATGTTGAAATGAGCTCATGCATCAAGTTTTAATGTTTTTCATAATTTTTCATAATCATGATTACTGGTATTTATAACTATGAATATTAATCTAAGGTTATTGTTCATCTTGTATTGTTATTTCATATGTTTGAATTACATTAATAAACTAAAGGTCAATAAAATGTATGCAGAGAAATCAGAAACCAGAAATCACATAAATTAGGTGAATAGCTGGCTTTAAATGTAAATGCAATTTGTCACATTGGATTCTCTTTAATAATTATGTCTGTTGGTTTGCACAATATGTTCTCATAGGTACTAATTTAACTGATTCTGTGTTTTATTTAGAAACACCCCATCCTGACAGTGGAGCATTGATTTTGTTCTAAATAAAGCCCAGGATACAAATCAATGAAGATGTAGGACCAGCAGAGTGGAGCTCTTGCTTGAGCCTCCTTTTACTTTTTTTATCAGCTGGTTCATTATCAGAAAAAAAATCTCTGAAAATTTGCTACATTACTGTGTCAGCATCTGTAGTCATTCAAAAATGAGCACTGAATGATGCTGTCATTTGGAGCATGAAAATTGTGCTGGTTTGAGGTCTATAAGATTATTGGACATGATTTAATGTTGTTGATTTGTTTACTCCCTCAGAATTTACAAGATTCACCTTAGCTAAAGCGTTAACAAATAAAAAGCTAGTTATTTTGGGAAATCCTTGAATTCCATGTTAAGAAGTGGGTGATAGTGTATCATTCACAAGAGTTTCTTTTATCCTAAATAAATTTTCACATTCTATGTTTGGAGGCTTTAAATAGCAAATCTGAAGGATCACTTGTTAAGTCTCTCATTTAGTAAAGCAATTCTGAAAGGATTTGATGAGTTCAGTTTTGTACCAAAATTTGATCCAAATTGTTTTCCTGGAATTCCTGAAGTTCTTTTGGAGTGCAAAACTTTAGATAAGAATTTTTAAACCTTTTTTTTTATGTTTTATCCTTGTAATCTATTTTTCTGTCCTGTCCTGGCCAGGAAGTCCTATATGGCTGACTTTCCTCAATGATTAGAGTAATAGATATATGTGAAAGAGTCAATTGCACCTGATATTTATTTTGAACTTTGACTTTCAAGTTTGTGATTGGACAGGATACTTCAGACCACAGGCCACTTTCTAGAGACTTAAAACAGGAACTTTCTTGTCCTCCAACTGTCCTGTGCCCTCCTCCCACAGAAACACATATGCACACACATACACATTTCTATACTGTATGTGTAACCAGAAAATTAAAGTATATTTTAATTAGAACTGAAAATTTAACCAAAGATAAAATGAAAACAAATAGATATCAACAAATATATCTTAAACATTTTACCTTAATCAAAAGTGTAATAAAAAAGAGCTAGGTAAACATTTTTAGGTATTAAAAAAGGATTCTGACCCACTGTAACATAACAGGCCACTAAAAGTTCTAAAACACCTAATATTAGGAATTGTCAGAGGTCATGAGTTCTAAGTAGAAATGTTCCTTAAAGTTATTTTTTCTGCCAGATGCTACATGCTGCTGAGCCAGCTGTGCTTCTACAGTAAACGGGTTCAAGGCTGCTTGCTGATGGTGCAGCTAACCTTTTTGTTTTTTTATTATCCTCTAACGTTAAAACAGGCATCATACATGTGTATTTGCCGTTAGCATACAGAAATATCCATTTCCTATCTCCTTACCCATTCTGGACTGAAATTGGCTAATGCATATCACTTTCCTCTAGATGATGATCGATCTAAGAATTGGTTTATATCAATTTAAACACAAAAATCCTGAATTTATAAGCTGTTATATCACAGAGACTTGTAACAGATGGAAAATTTGCATAAAACCAGTGAATATTTTTGTCATCCATGCATTCAGATAAAAGTGTGGCATGACATGAATAAAAATGTTATACATGACATGCAAAGGGCAAACATTTTCTGTGAGCATCAGCTATGTGTTAATACAAATGTGCATGAATCCCTTACAAATGCTGTGATGCCTAATTCTTTCATACATGTACCAGGATGGGCTATTCCCTAATTTCATAGGAGATATCAAGTACTAGTTTGAAAACCATTTAGTTGCTTGGACATATAGCTGAGCGTCATGAAGGAGAACATGAAATTTTGTAAAATTAAAAATATTCATTGACCATCAAATATAGGGAATTCTTTCTAAATTTTGGAAAAGCTTTGTTTATATATTTAAAAAAAACTAATGGTTGAAATTTTGAAACGACTTTAATAATTAGGCCCGTGAATTGTAAGGAGTCTTGCAATTACGGATTAATGCCATCATTGATTGTTTACTTTTGATTTTTTTTTTGTCATTTCAAATTATTACTGAAGTAGTTAATTTCAGACTTTAGTAAGTTTTAGCCAAGGAATGATGCAAAAATTCATGTTTATTACAGCCATTTTTGATTCTGTGTGAGAGGAGGGTCTACCGACTAAGTAGCCTCAACATTGCGGCAATCTTCATCTCATTTGAAAGACCTCAGAACACTTTAAGGTGGTACATGCAAAAACAATAACTGAAAAGAATCGATGCAGAGGTTAAAAATCAATTGCTATGTAATCAAGAGTTTCAATTCACTGAATTAATTATGTCATGCATCGTTACATCCCTGACTGTAATGTTATTAAGATGTGATTGAAATGAGATATTGATGTTCATTTTATTCTTTTCAGTCGAACTTCATGACACATTTGAGTCGCAGACATTCATTTTCTTGGTCTTTGAGCTGTAAGTAACACTTTTTATAGTTTTATATATGTATATAACTTTGAGAGATCATCAAGTGATCTTATTCTTTGGGTTAATAATAACTCAGAACTTTGTTAACATGGCCCAGTTTTAAATACATTGAACTAAAGTTCTTTGTAATGAAATACAAATGAGGAGGGTGGTCAATATAATTCTTCTGTGATTTTTGGTGAGGGTGTGGTCATCCTCAGACCGTTCCTCCGACTTCTTTTTTGAAGATATGGATCTAAAACTCTCCCTGTAGATGAATTCCCACCTTGAGGCTGTCCTCGGGGTACATTTCTTTTTTATTTCAATGGCCTTATCAAACAAGGGCCCAAAATTAACACCTGACCCCAGGAAATGGTAGGTAGTATTCTCAGGGGTCCGGTAAATGTATCGGGCACCGGCCCCTTTTTGGGCATTTTTTTTGACAATTCATGTAACTCTAATGAAAAAACAAGCAACCTTTTTGCTGCCAGAGGTCTGTTGACAGTTGTAACGTTACACATGTAACCAAGAACATGCCTCAGGTTAGATCACTTGCTCTGTAAATAGAATATTTCCATATATGGAAATAACACTGGGTACCTGTAATGACGAAAAGTCATTTGCATACACTGTCATAAACTGGTAGCAGACTCACGCTCCTCTTGGCCAATCGTTTTGTTTTTCCACCTGAGAGAAGTAGATTAACAACTAGGAACAAACAACCATGCAGTGTGCTGGAATTCTGTGGGATCCAGCAATTTTTTTTTTTAAACTTCTTAATTCGGCTGCTGTTTTGTGAACTGACTAAATTACGAATATCACATATTGCATGTAAGAAATAAAGGTATACTAATAGTAATAGTCAAGAAATTTCAAGAGGTCTTCAATCTGATGGGGAAACTTTTTACTGATGAATGCAGACAATTTGCCCTTGTAAACCATTCATCAGAGGACCTGTTAGTATAAAAACTATCTTCATACTAACAATGATCTGTTTGTTATGCTGCCAAGATACTTTGCTTCACCGAGCCGCTTTTACACATTATTAGCAAACCTGTGAGCTTATGCAATGATGTGGCGTCGTCCGGCGTCCGTGGTCCATCGTCTGTACGTTAACCCATACTATCTTGAAAACGGCATGAGTTAGCATTACAAAATTTTATGCAAAAAATTAGTCATCTAAAAAAACTCTATCAGATTTTGCTTATTTTTTGGCTAACTGCATTTTCTTAGATTTTATAGGGAAAAAGCTTAAAAACCTTTACAAATCTTCTTCTCTGAAACTGTTCAGCCAAATTGTTCATTATTTTACAGAAATGATCCCTCGAACAATCTCAACAAGTTTGTTCGAATGGTTTAAGTTCGGTAATTTTTGGCCGAGTTACAAGAAGTTAAACTTAGTCATCTGTCAAAAAAAGCATACTTAAATTACAATCTCAGAAACGGCTGGAGCTATCATCACCAAATTATATGTGAATGTTTGTCACATGAGTCATATCTGAAATTGAGGTATTGGTGGCGCCACCTGCATCAGCCTTTTTTGTATAGGGGTCATCAGTGCCTGTATCATACTGAGGGCTACAAAAACTTCTCTTCTGAAACCATATGGCCAAATTGCTTAATATTGCACAGAAATGATCCTAGGCTAGTGCTTCCGGAAATTTGTTCAAATGGTGTCTTTTCAGTGACTTTTGGCTGAGTTATGGGAAGCTGTGTGTTTAGTCATATGCCATGACAGCCCAGTTTACCTCAGTGGCTACAAAGATCCTCTCCTCAAAAACCACCGGTCAGAATTCTTAAATCTCACACATTAATTATCCTTAGATGTTGATAATTCAAGTTTGTTCAAAGGGTTTTGGTTCAGTGATTTTTGGCCGAGTTATGGGAAGCTTAACTTAGCCATTTTTCTGTATTTTCCTATATGAGTTAAAAACCTGCAGATGGCTACTATTTCAGATTTGGCAACAGGCCAAAGGTCAGTATGGATCTATTTATAGCTTTGGCAGACTTCCAACTGTATCAGATTAGGTAACCGGTCAAGAGTTCACACAGTGCAGCCAGGTATAGGTCAGGAGTTCACTCAGTGCAGTAGCTGCATTCTATTTATAGCATTGGCAGACTGCTCACAGTGTCAAATTATGCACTAGGTCAAGAGTTCACTCAGTGCAGCCAGGTACAGGTCAAAAGTTCATTCAGTCTAGCCAGGTGCAGGTTATGAGTTCACTCAGTGCAGTAGCCTGAGCTAGCAATTTGTCGCAGTTCACTTGGGGCAACTGCCTTTCTCACCTAAGCCTGGTCAGCCCAATGCATCAGACTCAAGGTAAGTTTGATGTAATGGCCTGATATTTTGGCCTGTCTATGTGTCTTTGATGGCTTTCTTGTTCACAAGACAGGTGTTGCCACCTACAATGACTTTTGCACAATGTATGTGCCTCCTTATTTCTACAGAGGAATTTGATATAATCAGCCTGAAATTGGGCATAGTTATACATATCGAATAGCTTTGTCATATACAAGACTGGTGGTGCCACCAACAATAATTTTTGCACAATGTGTGTCCCTGCTTATTTCTCAGGAGGGGTTTGATATATCAGTCTGAAATTGGGCATATGTATATATCTCTGATAGCTTTGTTGTATACAAGACTGGTGGTGCCAACTGCAATCATTTTTGTGTTGTGTGCACCCATGCCAGAATTTCAGCAGTGATGTTTGTGTAATTGTTTCTTATTCAAATGTACTTGCATTGTTCATACACATGAAAAGTAATGGGCCAGTATTGAAGCATTATACCTAATGTATTTCCCAATGCACAGGTTCGCATTAGGCCTGTAGGCCTTGTGTATTCTCATATACCATTCAGATAAGTGGGTCATATTATGGTTTGGGCACGGTCTGTATATATATTGGCCTATCAGTTAGCTGTTGTTGTATCATTGTGATAACTTACCCAGCTTGAAACTCTACATAAACATATACAAATAAATATTTCTCCTGAGTTAAATTCTCAGCAAAATCCATGTTTGTTTAATGAGATCAGCGGTAACCAGACTTCTTTGTGGTGTTTACTGTGATAGTGCTTTTGATGCAATCACTCTCAGTGTTCCCCTAAAAGAATCTCACCTGACAGGGCTCGAAGAATTTTGTAAAATCTACTGGTCCCTAGGAGAGGACACTCTCAAAAACTGGTGGTCCTCATGTATAAATTGGTTGCCCCCCGTAAAGTTTTTAATTGTCCACATTTATCAGTTCATTAAGTCTTTTCTTGGTTTTATGTAAGTTGTCACACAAAATGAAAAGTTTTCATATATATATATATATATATATATATATATATATATATATCATGGTATTTTATTATGGCTGTTTTAGGTTTGAGATATACAAGAATAAATTTCAAATAATTTGAAGACCAACAATATTGGGCTTTGCTTGTTGTTTCTTTTTTTATTATCTTTGGTCAGTGTAGTAATGTTATGAGCACATTTATTAATATAATAAATTAAGGTTAAAACAGACATAATTTATTACACAGACTAGTTGTAAGGAAAGCTGTGTTTTAATAATTTTGACTTTATTATTTCGGCGGGAACACCCGTGCCAGTGGCACCTTCAGTTTCACTGACGCCGTTAGTGACAGAGTCCGACACACCGGGGCACGGCGAAGTTTTGCTACAATTTGCTGGCTTAGTTAAAAACCTAAATAGGTCTGTCTGATTCTGACCTGACCTCTTTAAATTTGAATGGTCCATTGTTTGCGGAATATATGCCTGAGGTCCACAACAAGATGCTGACAAGACGATTATAATCGCAAGCCACATGATCATGGAGGCAAAGGAATTGTGTTAAAATTACAGAAAGACAAGAGAATTCTCAGAGTATTGCGATCTGTAATTTGTGGACAGTGTGTTTTTAAATTAGTTTGAACTTTGAAATTGAAATCCTTATTTTACATTTAAACAATGTAAAACTGTGAAAAGAGAATGATATTTTGAATATAAATAACCTTTTTAAGATTTATATTTTGTATCCTTTAAATAAAAATGTAGCTCCATAAATTAACACAGACCCTTCGCTATTTAAAAGTGCTCAGAATTAATACTATATATAACCGACAGAGAGCGCCAAAGACAACCACAGCTAATTTGGCTGTCCTCGGGTATCATTAGAAATCGACAGAGGACGTCCAGTATAAGACGAAAGAGCCGACGAGAGAACCTGGCTGACATCAATTTAAGTCTTACATCGTCCAAGAACCCTTAAAAATTTACAGCTATGTTCTGTTTTACAGCCAATAGCGGTTTCATATCAGTACTTAACATTGTCAGTAAATGAGACTGGTGGACACTGATAGTTCTCTTCACGAACATGCAGCATTCCATGACTCTCGCCCGCGCAGACAGTGCCATGAGCGAATACCGTCACCCCCGGATTTTTAGCCCGGCTTGGACGTCAGATGGCCTGATTCTTCGAGCCCTCCCAGAGTTAGACTCTTGGCAAAATCTGTGCATATTATAATTCATGAGAACAGAGGTCACAAGAATTGAGATAGGCATATGTTTAACTCTTGTGTTGCTCTTATTAATGATGGTTTTCTTGCATTCAGAAAACATAACAGACCACAAGCTATTTTCTCACTTTCTATATAATGCCAGTTTTCAACAGGTAGGCATATAACTAAGTCATTTGTCAAAGTTTAAGAAAACTCACTCTGTCCATTTATTAAGAAAATTAATACAAAAAATTCCAGTGAAAATTGTCTGTTTATATTTTAATTTGTCAACTGATGGTGATCTATTGTACCATGGGTTAATTGTCTTCATCAGCTGAGCATCATAACCCACTGGTCACTTGTAGCATCGAATGGCCATCACAAGTATGGTACAGATATGATGTCCATTTCATATTTTATGCAAAACTAATTATGAGTAAAAACAAGCACATTTAAAATATAAGCTTATATGTCATGACCTGTTCTTAGTATTGGTGTTTTGCAAGAGTTTTATTTGCTTAATCCTTTCACCTTGTCATAAATATAACCCGAAATTATAAAAAAAAATTGCACAGGAAAGGTTTTCAATGGAATCATAAATTTTCAAATGAAATTTAATTTTGTTTGCTATTATGATTGATGTAAATGCATCCTACTGTCAAATTTATTCTGTTTTAGCTGAGTGTTCTTTTTATTCAGTACAATGAATGTCTGATGACATGCTGTGGAAAAAAAAAAGAAAAGAGATTGATTGTTAATGTCTGGCATATTGAAACTAGAGAGCATCTGTATGGCTGCTTAGGAGTTAGGTTTGATGCAGGCCATTTGACAAAATATTTTCCTCAAGTCCCATTTGTCTGGTAGTACCAAATTCCTCCACTAAATGTTTTAACCAGTGGTAGTCACTTGCTGGCCATGGGAAACAGATGTACAAACCAACAATAAATATTCCTTTTATTATTTGTACATCTTGATCAGGATCAACTTCAAAGTACAGTGCATACCTTTAGCATCTCACCTCCCATTTTCCTTAAAAATTTGTTTTGTGTGCATCCATAACAAACTAGTTAAACCAAAAAGACAAACCAACATTAAAAATTAATTCTGCATCCTCTTCTTGATCCAAATAAACTCCTAAGTTCAGTTAAATACTTCTTCTTTAAGGACACATCTCATTCATGTTGAATTCTGTAAATACATTTTTAAATGATCAGTGCATAGACACACACTGTCACAAAGACAGACAAAATGATGGCCAAAGATGGGGGTGGGAAATGCTTTGATAGTGATGCAGCACAGAAGTTGTTTGCCCAGCTCAAATTATCCTGTACTCTGGTCTGACCTAATAATAAATATTGATTTGTTTAGTGCAGTGGAGTATCAGAGCAGCCATAGGTTTGTTTTGGTGTACAGAATCAGGTCACAGCTAGACCAAACATGAGATTCACCCAGTTTCCAAGGTGGCCTTGGGGGTCACGGGTACATGACCTTATTATTTCTGGAGCTGTGTTATTTGTGGATAAATGGGTGAAGTGTATGCTCACATGTTGTGTAGCTCAGATAACATGGCTGCCTGTGTACAGTAAAATACATAATCTCCTTTGATGATATATCATTAATAACTCAAATTTATAATCAGTGACTGACTGACTTACATAATATTTGATTCTTCATGGCATGGTCAAGGTCAACTCCTGTTAGGTGGCCTTGTATGCGTATACTATGTGAGACATATGCCCTGAGTTGAGCTCACATTGCTACCCATGTGAGATACTCTCCCTTATATAATTATATGCCCAGGTCACTGTCATTTGGTCCATGGTGATCTTGACCTTAAAGGTGCCATGCAAAGGCTTATGGTGAGCTGCAATGGACAGCAGAGCAGTAGATAGTATTATGTAAGTAAATTATAGTTATTTCAAGATTTAACCAATAAGGTTTAAAATGTTCATATGAGCCTTTGTACTCTGTGATGCTTGTGGCATCAATCTGGCTTTATATGACTATCCAGGCATATATAGGCTCTTGAACCTCTATTTGTGGAGTAGCAATTTTCATTTTTTTTACATATTTTATGAATATCAATAGAAATCAATACAGCAGTAGAGTGAAGATTGTTTAAAAATTAATCAGTAAATTATTTATTAACTGTTATTCCAAGTATGAAATGTCAGTTGATTATTAATAATAATGATAGGCAGTAATAAATATTATTATAACAAATTATTAATATTTATTATAATTCTATAAATTGTAAAATCCACTACCTGGATGCTCATACACACTTGACAGTGATAAAAATGTATATTTTTCTCTCTGAAAAAAAAGATGTTATGCCCATATTTCCTTTGATATAACAAATTTCATAGTCTCATACAATATATGGAATGGAGAAACCTTAAATAAGACCAGTTTTATTTTAAAATGTGATAGTAATTAACATTAAATAATAATAATAATAATAATATTGATAAAAAAATAAGAAAATAATAGTATAAATGATTATATAGGATAATAATGATGATCATAATAAAAAAAATGTTAATAATGAAGATAACAGTAGTAGCGGTAGTAGTAGTAGTAGTAGTAGTAGTAGTAATAATAGTAGAAGTAGAAGTAATTAAAATAATCATAATTATAATATATTGAAATATTTTACTCTTAACACTGAAAGGTATACATGACAGTAACTTTTTATTAATTCCTTACTGGTGCAATCTTTGTTATAACACTATATGCAGGGCTTACAAAACATCGAGGAATGTAAATGGATTGTTCCATCCTGATCCAGATGGTTGCACAATCTGTACATCTGTCAATCTGAATGAACTCCCACAGGTGCTAAAATCTGGTGAAGAATTTGGTACTATTAAGAAAAGCATTGAGACGGGAAAAAAAGACATTGACACATGATTTAGATAAATTTGGGAGATGATTTAAGAAGCAAAGCTGGTATTTTGCAGAGGTAGTTAACAGATTTCATTACTATGATAATTATTATATCCCTGGCAGGAGGTTAGAGGATTGTTTTACACTTGATATTTCTGTAAAACATTGGACACAAAAAAATTCTAAACAGATTTTGTTGAAATTTTATAGTGGGGCAGGACACACAAGGAACAATCCACAAGTATTCTGAATCACCCTAATATGGTCTTCCATTCAAAGTCTTTTTTCCACTGTGACATTGTGTTGACACCTATAGCCATTGTTAAATTGGTAACCAGTGAATGCAGTTGTTGAACCCACGACAAACATTTCTTGTGTTGCTGTTTAGTTTGATTTGGATCCTGGTGGAGGTTGCACTCTCAGAAAACTTTCTTTTCATATGTTAATTAGCAATATTAAGTAGGATAAATGATCAGGTTGGTAATAAGTGATGTATCAAGTCTACACCATCTGTGTCCAATACAAATCTGAGTTCAGGCCACTTTAGTCAGAGTACAGTGGAACCCTGCCTTGCGACCACCCCGCAATTGCGACCACCCCCACAAATACGACCACTTTTCTTGGTCCCAAATATATGATCCAGGTAATTAAGAGTCTCACAAATACGACCACCCCCAAATTACGACCACTTTGGTCAGTCCCCTAGGTGGTCGTAATTGTGGGGTTCCACTGTACTTGTCCAAGTTCTTGAGATTTGAGTTCAAGTCCACCTTCCTTGAGTCAAAGTCATTTGAACCCAAGTCCAAATCGGAGCCCAATACAAATATTCCTACTTGAATGTTTGATAAGTTTAGCGCCTGATGCAGAGCAAAAATTTGTATGTATATAGTCTTTATTTGTTGTAATATTCTTTCAGTAGTTCACCCATGTGCACTGTCATTATGTTGTATGTGACATAGAGTTTTCTTTACAGTTTACTACTGGACTCATAATGGACTTGGCCTGTTTTATCAAGTTCAAGCACAAATCTGAGGATATGGCCCTGGAGTCCTTAAAATGTGGACTTGAGTCCTGACTGGACTTGAGTCTTATATCACTGTTGGTAATGTTGTTTTTGTATTACAGATGTAAGAAAGGAGAACTGTTTGACTACCTTACTGAAGTGGTGGCACTGTCAGAGAAGAGGACGAGACAGATAATGAGACAGCTACTGGAGGCTGTTGAATTTATCCATTCTAAAAACGTAGTACACCGTGATCTCAAAGTAAGCATGTTTCAAATTTGTCAGGGCTTAATTTTCCTCATGGCTGTGTAAATGCATCGTATATCTTAAAAATCTACCTGTACCATCTGGACAAATCAGCCCATATTTATCCAGTCTTTCCTGTACTGTCACCTAATTCCTTATTTATACTTGAGATTCATGAATATACAGCAGTTTTGAACAATAGTCTGGTAGTTAATTTCCCAGAAGAAACTTTCATGAACAAATAACATTTTTGTATACTTGTAAGAAATGTTACTATATCTTTGTAAATGTATCTTTAGGCATTCAGTAATACAGTGAGATGTTACATAATATTGAGGTGTTTAAAATATTTAAATACAAACATATAAGGGATTTGCCCCCCTGATCTACGCTCCTTCTGCAGGGTTTATATGCTACAGTTATGCCAGATCTCCATTTTAACCGCTGCTTTGTATAGCAAGATTTTCTGGGTTTCACCACCAGGGCTGGTGCAGAGCAATTCATTGTAATCAGACCAATTACAGCATGGTATAGCATTCTGCATACAGCTCCAAATTTTAAACATGCGACAACTACTCTGGTTGGCCTGATTATAATGGTTCTTGCACAAGGCCAAGAATCAGTGGTTAAAACTAAGATCTCTGAGGACTTGGAGTGTATAAACTCTGAGTGAAGGGCGTACCTCCCTGTGTGCAGTTTAAGAATTTGATAATGTTCTATCATGTGATCACTTACCTCTGTATCCTTACAGCCAGAGAATATCCTGCTAGATGACCAAATGAATGTCAAGTTATCAGATTTTGGGTTTGCTACAGTTATCAGCAATGAGGAAGAATTATCAGGTAGGTTATCATAGTCTGGGATTTATCAAGGTACAGTGGTGTGGATAAAGGTCACTATAGTTATGGTCCCTGTGCTATTAATATAAATTATAATAAAGAATTTCATGAAAGTGTCATTCATATATATATATATATATATATATATATATATATATATATATATATATATATATATATATATATATACATATATATATATATATATACCCTCATGCATATATAATGTGTCACATATTCTGTTTTCCACAAACTGAAGAAAAATACAGAAGCCCAATTATAATATATCCGTCATTAATTAAAGGGTTGCCATTGTTCTCATTTGGAATTCAAAGATGCAGTCACCTACATAAACACATTTGTGTTACAGGTTTTAAGCATCTTCTCTAAGTCACAGATAATAAATGATAAAATTTTCAGATACAATCTTGCATACGGGTCTCATGTAACAAGAAAATATTTGGAATAATGTTATCCCATTGGTACCATATGCTTTAAAGTCTACTATCAATAACAGAACAGGTGATGTGTAAGAATGATGTGACACTGAATGCCTGTGTGTACATGGCTACATGCCCTTTGGATACTGTTGGTCATTATAGTTTTATATTTGTAGATCTGTGTGGAACACCAGGGTATTTAGCACCAGAAGTACTTAAAGCATCTATGTATGAAGCAGCTGTAGGATATGGCAGACCTGTAGACATGTTAGTATATACAGCAATGACATGGTGATGGAATGGCTGAGCTGTCAGTTTTTCATATCTTATATTTGACCAAGTACCTAGATGTTATTTATGGAATCTTTTCATATATGACAGGTCCTATGTTATGTGGTTTATCTGATTGAAAAGTCCTTATATAGACATAGGTGAATTCTTAAATGTATATTGTAATAATATTAATAACTTTTATGTCACATTCAAATCAATACATGTCCAGAATTGTTGCATCTTTATAACTCAGTATTTTCTATATCTGAGATAATAGTGCTTGTTCTCTGTAATTCAAGTTCTGAACGTTTATGGTCATGTATTTGATTCAACATAAAAAGTATACTTCATAAGTGTTTGTAAACATATAAATTCAAAAATATGACAAATCTGTTCACATGTTAGAAGGACAAATATGGACTGCGTTTACATCATCTTCTCTAAAACTTTTCTCAGGTTTCACCTGCGCAAAAAATTCCGGAAAAGGTCATGTAATTTGAAATCGTAAAAAACAAGTCATGATAAAAACACTCATGAAATTTTACTCTTATATAAATTTACATGTTTAAAAGATGGCCAAGAACAGACGTGCAATAGTCCTTGCAAACAATTAACTTTTCAGTTTAAGAATAACAGTCCCCAGAGTTTTAATTAAATCTGCACGTTGTTTTGGCATCAGGTTGTTGTTTGTTAAATATGTTTCTGCATGTCAGAGAGGGCTGTTCAGTAGTAATTAGTCATGTGACATTCCCTCTTAATTAGTGGATATTTTTATGGGAGTTCAGTTTGAACTTGCTTAATACTCCTGTTGGTGACAAAGAATCTGAGGATTAATTAGTATAATTAACTTGATGCCTGCTCTTACCCAGGCCATATTCCTCAAGTGATTAACAGTGTTAATCACTGGGTGTTCATGACCCAAAGAATTGTTGGTAGCTGTATACATGTATATAAATATATTTAATTGTTATGTTTTCATTACAGGTGGGCTTGTGGAGTTATTATGTACACATTGTAAGTTACCTTAAATATATTTATCGTAATACTTGTGCACAAATTTCAGTCAACATGTTTTATGCAGTTTCTTAAATGTTGATTCAGATCAGTTCACTTAAAAACCTATCCCCTTGAATGTTTTTTTATAAACTATATGAAAGATACAATTAAGATGATTAATGATTTGCAAGTATTGTGTTTTCAGTAATAATATATATCTCTAATCTAAAAATATAAACATTGCAGTTTTAAATAGCAAATATCAGTCCAGGGAGTATTATGGATTAATGTTAAATTTGCAGAACCACATGAAAGTTATAGAGGTGTGGACATTTTAAAAGTCAAAATAAAACTGTGTAATGGAAATTAATTAAAACTTTTTCATTTGACAGGCTAGTGGGTTGCCCCCCATTCTGGCATCGTAAACAGATGTACATGTTACGAGCAATTATGGAGGGTAAATACTCCTTCTTGAGCCCTGAGTGGAATGATATCAGCGAACCACCGAAAGATCTGGTAGGTATCTCGTTGATATATTGATGCTTAGCACTCTGTTAGTATCATTTGGAGCAGGGGCAGATATAGGGAAATTGGAGAAGGGGGGTGCACCCTCACCAGAATTCTGGGAAATAGAGTGATGTATGGTTCATACCAAAAGGCGGTTGTGGATTTTGCTTCTTCGACCTTCTTCTTTGTATATTCCTATATATGTAATCTATTTGTTAAGTCTCTTGTTTACCTGTACCAGTGTCCTTAACCTTAAACCCAACCCCCCCCCCCCCCCAACTCCCAACCCTCTTTTCAAAAATCCTGTATCTACCCTTGATTTCTTCACGTGATATAGAATGTATCTGAAGGCCATTAAATTCCTGATTTGTTGTGTATAAAGTTGATTTTCTTGGGAATGAACTGCATCATGATGCTTAAAGATTTAATCTGAGTTTATAAGGATATGGATATGTGTAACAATACATTTTTAGCTCAGCTGACTTTCAGTCATGCTGGGCTATAGCGATGGGTCTTTGTCCGGCGTCCTTCCGTCTGTCTGTCCGGCCGGCCGGCCGGCCATTAGCAGGGCACAAATCGTAACCATAGGGGCTAGGGCCATGAACCCTATGCAGTCTAAAAAGATCTCCTTGCAAACCTGAAATAAGGTCACTGCGACCTATATTCTCGAAGTTATGGGGTGTGTTTGCACCCCCCAGAAATAATTCTTTTAGCCAAAATTTTCATCCCAAACCTTCCATCTTTCACATACAGCTCACCTACCAACAGGGGAAGAACCATAATTATTTTGAGGTCACAAGGTCAAAGGTCAAGGTCTCAGAACCAACTTCTTTGAAAAGCCTCAGGATGCATTTTAAGCCAAACCTTTCATCCCAATTCTTTGATCTTTCACATATAGCTCACCTACTAAGTTGGAGAAGAATCCTATAGATGTTGAGGTCACAAGGTCAAAGGTCAGGGTCACAGGATCCACTTCTTTGAAAAGGTTGTGGACACATTTCAAGCTAGACCTTTCATTCCAAACCTTTCAGCACTGATATCGCTTCTCTGACAACAGGGTAAAGACCTGCGTGGAGCCTTTTTTAGCAAACTTTTCAATCTATACTTTCCATCTGTCATATATGGCTTACCTACCAATAGGAGAAGAAGCCTATTGATGTTGAGTTCCAAAGGTCAAGGTCACAATATTGTTGTAAATGCTTGTGAACATATTTCAAGTGAAACTGTTCAACCCAAACCTTCAGTCTTTCACATATGCCACATCTATGCATCACTGAATTTGATTCAAACTTCATATTTATGGGTCTTTTTGCATGAAGAAATAACTAATTGATTTTGAGGTCAGCTTGTTAGGAGGTTAAAGGTTGCAGGTCTAAGTTATTCACTCATTGGTTGCCAAGTAATTACACCCGGCCAGATGTAAGTGGTTAGTAGATACCCATCATTTAGAAAGAATCCAGTTGATATGTTGGCAAAAGGCCAAGGTCATAGGTCAGGGATGTTCACAATAACTTATTTTGTAGACCATCTCTATTTTTCTTGTTTTCTTGTATATATAACCATATGGCACTCACAACTGGTACATCTTACTATGTGCCCATAATTGTCAGTGTCACTTGTGATATATGACTCCCTTTTGTATCAGCTCATGGAGTGATAAGGATATATCATTAGTGCATAACAAAAACACTGTTGCCGGAATGCTTTGGCCAGGCATTAAGACTATTAGAGTTAAGTGTTTAGTTTAGCTACTGATTTATAAAATGATGGGAACATTTTGCAGTTTATATCATGGAATCATAGCAATAAACTTAGTTTTCTAGATATCTGAATATTATTATACAAATCATCAGATATACCAGCAAGTGTTTGTTCTGATATGTGGGTCTGTACCTGGATTTAGGATGGCTTTATTTGATTACAAGACTCTTAGTGATGCTTTCTGCATTTCTTTTCTTTTAGGTTTTGCAGTTTACCTACCCTGCTGACCCCATTGAATAGCAAGCTGATAATTAAAACAAATTGGACTTGCACTTTTTACATTTGCATGTTCATAAATCTGATATGAGAGCTCTCCAACCTGATCATGCCTTTTGAATTGTTTTGGACATTCATAACTGTTACATTCTTTGAAGCAATTGCTACAAGTTTAGTGTCTTATTGGAGGATGTGTGACTTGTCAGAAAACCATTATGTCTGCCAGGTAGCCATTTTAGAAATCCTTTTGCCAGGACAGTTTCTGTGATTTTTTTATGATGTTTGGTCCCTTTTAGAGGATGTTTGTTGTTCAATTTCCGACCTGTCAGAAATCCAATATGGCCACAGGACGCCATCTTTAAATTCCTTTAGAACATATTATCTCAAGAACTATTATAGTGAATGCAGTGGGATGTATATTAATGTAATCTTGCATTGGGTCAAAGATTTCTTAATAAATATGACCATCATTTATGAAAGCTCAGTACAGTTGGCTTGTATTGAATAAAAATTAATATGGAAGCACCCGTTTCACAATAATTCTTGCATGGATTTCCTTGATCTTTTGCTATATTTTGATCTTATATGTGGCCTGTGTGGTATTCCTTTTGAGACTGACAGGTATTAAGCAAGCTGTGGGATTAGTTCCTGATAGCTCAACAACCATACATTTTGCCTCAGACCATCATTCACTATGTGTTAACCAGACATATATGATAAGAATTTATGGCAATGTAGAAAGTTTAAACAAAATTGGCATATAGGTTCTGCAACTATTTTACTAGAAGTTGTGAATTACAGCCCATGATGTCGCAGGTCATGCTTGGCAGCTGAGCGTCATGACCCATGGGTCACTTGTTGCCAAATATCATACCTTTTCCTGTTGATTTATCTGATGTTTATTTGACATACACAACAATGTTGAGATGTACAGCTATTATATATAATGCCCCAGCAGTCACATTCGGTGTCACAGCAAAAACACTGGTAACATGATTTTGTATGCTTGCTAGTATCCATACCTATTGACAAGGTTTGTAGGTATAGTTCCACTACCCCTGTTCACCTGATTATTTGCAATTATCTCCATGTAAAACAAACTTGCCAAACAGAACTTGCACCAGTGGCAGAAAGAGGAAAATGTGTCTTTTGGTTACCTCACCTGCTTTATACATATGTTCAGAGTATGCGAAATCCGTCGGTCCTGCGGACCTGACCGGCTAGATATATGAGGGTTCGATAGGATCTCTTATTCAGCCGGACCAATTGTCCGCCTAAGAAAAATTTTTGGCTTTTCACTGCCGGGTCCACTGGCCTTTTTCAAACAATATCGTTTGATTCAGAGACCTATTTTCTTAGATTATGATAAAGCATGTGTAAAAAAATCTCTGCGTAAACACTCCCACGTGCGTTTTTGTGTTGCTCGTTGCATTTGATCAGCAAGGGTGTACAGAATAAAAATATAAGTATCTTGATACACTAGTGCAGTTATGATTTCTCTATAAAAGACGAATTCGCCGAGAATCACACTAATTGTTGTTAGCATCGACAATTATTAGTGTGGCAATCGAAGGTGGCATTTTGAAACAGAGGCGTTAAGACCAGACAATTCGGTTTCCAAACCATTCACAAGATTTCCACAATTTCGCCACGCGGGCAAAACACTGCAAAACCAGAATTTTTCCTGCTGGTTTGATGAAATAAGAGATAATAAATTCGCACATTGCATTAAAAATTAGGCAAGTAGCGGTTAAACATCAACAAGAGGAAATCCTTTTCATTTGCTCATATATAATATGAATGTTCATCACCTTTCGGCAAAAACAGAGTTCTTTTCGTTTTCCATATTTGTCAACCAGCGGTGTCAGTTTCTATTTTTAACATCAAGACAGACCTTCGTGACTGACTGATGATTTGTCACGCCTACGTTCCTGTGATTGGCTAGGTGACAACTCCCAGTAGCCAGAGAGCCAATCAGATATTCATAGTAAGAATCTGCTCATGTGACTTCATTCATAAAATTTTTGGCGGGAATGAGTGTGCGGATATCGCTCACGCTGTTCGGAAAAAGCTCACGGTGTCCATGAAACTAATTTTTCAACTAAGACCATAAGGCCCTGAGTAAAATTGGGCAAATAAAGTATAATTTAATATTGATCCTGGCACTGACGAAGTCTAGGACGTGATCATAATCATAAGGTTAAATGTCTGATAAGATAAGAATTACGTGATTTCATGTTAATTAAGTGCCATAGCTCTTGGAGCAGATCCTGTCTGTTACCACTCGCTTGAGGTCGTTTCTATTCAGAATTGATTCTGAGTATGATTCTGCGCTAAGTGCAAGTCTGGCCCGGGTATAAGAGCGAAATTTTGACTTGCGCAGTCAAATAAAATCAGATAGGTCTGTAATCGTGACACATATAAATTATAATAAGCTAATATTTTCATCGCTGATTGTTATATATATGTCAATGTTCATTGATATTATTGAGAAAGGTAACAAATATTAGTAACAATAAAATTTATTTTTGGAAAAGTCAGTTCACGTCACTATCAACCGCCACATATAAAATATAAACATGTTTACAAATTTGAGAGGATATTCAGTATGGTTATATATTATAGGTGTAATTAACAGGTAAAATAATGCAGTTTAAGTTCCAAGCCAGGAGTAGGCTAAATAGTGCACGGAAGTCTTGCATACAACAAAATATCTCCGAATATGTTAAAAGAGGTTTGTTTTATTTATATTCATAAATTCACAATAAAACTATTGACACTTATTGTTACATATGCTTTCTTTTTGATACCGGTCACTGAATTAATATACTTCACAGCAGGTCCTACAAAGATCTGACAGGACCGGCAATAAGTCTTCTGCAGCAGGACCCACTGTCCTGCTGAGGACTGGAAGATTTTGCAAACTCTGTATGTTTATTCACTTTACAGCCTTGTTGATATGTCTCGTGCATGCGAGTATATATATCTATGGTTAAAGGGGTCCCTAACAAGTAACTATTTATACTTCTTGGATATGGATACATGAGGTAACATTGAAGCGCATGCATACGGAGAATACAAGTCTCACTGTAAACAGAGGTCAACAACTCTTGATTATTTGTCCCATAAATATGGGTGTCTCTTTTGTGCATAACATCAATTATGATGGCATCCCTGTTCTCAGCCATGCCCATTTCATAGATTGGTGGTAAGATGTCACTACAGAATAGACCAGTTTCCTATTAAATGGTTTTAAATTGTTTACATCAAAATTACATAAGGTAAGCTATCACTTTAATTAACTTCAGTTAATTACACATTTTCCTCTTTCTGCCCTTGGGGCAAAAATTTATGGCATTCTGTGAAAAAAATTCATGAAAAAAACAGGACAAGGGTGGTGGAACAGACTATAATAACTTTTCCAAGTTATGTTCATTACTAAAATTATTTGTCCTTTATTTTGATTTTTGGCTCAGCTGACTTTCAGTCATGCTGGGCTAAAGTGATGGGTCTTTGTCCGTCGTCCTTCCGTCTGTCCGTCCGTCCGTCCGGCCGTCCGATAGCAGGGCACAAATCGTAACCATAGGGGCTAGGACCATGAACCCTATGCAGTCTTAGAGGTTCTAAAAAGGTCTCCTTGCTTACTGAAATTAGGTCACTGCGACCTATATTCTCGAAGTTATTCGGTGTGTTTGCACCCCCCAGAAATAATTCTTTTTGCCAAAATTTTCATCCGAAACCTTCCATCTTTCACATACAGCTCACCTACCAACAGGGGAAGAACCATAATTATTTTGAGGTCACAAGGTCAAAGGTCAAGGTCACAGAACCAACTTCTTTGAAAAGCCTGTGGATGCATTTTAAGCCCAACCTTTCATCCCAATTCTTTGATCTTTCACATATAGCTCACCTACTAAGTGGGAGAAGAATCCTATAGATGTTGAGGTCACAAGGTCAAAGGTCAGGGTGACAGGATCCACTTCTTTGAAAAGGTTGTGGACACATTTCAAGCTAGACCTTTCATTCCAAACCTTTCAGCACTGATATCGCTTCTCTGCCAACAGGGGAAAAGACCTGTTGATTTTTAGGTCAAAGGTCAAGTTCACAGCACCCTCTTCTTGCATGGAGTCATTTTCAGGCAAACTTTTCAATCTATACTTTCCATCTGTCATATTTGGCTTACCTACCAGTAGGGGAAGAAGCCTATTGATGTTGAGTTAAAAAGGTCAAAGGTCAAGGTCACAATATTGTACTAAATGCTTGTGAACATACATTTTTTTAAAAGGTTGTGGACACATTTCAAGCTAGACTTTTTATTCCAAACCTTCTAGCACTGATATCGATTCTCTGCCAACAGGGGAAAAGACCTGTTGATTTTGAGGTCAAAGGTCAAATTCACCGCACCCTCTTCTAATGTGGAGACATTTTCAGGCAAACATTTCAATCTATACCTTCCATCTGACATATGGCTTACCTACCAATAGGGGAAGAAGCCTATTGATGTAGAGTTCATTAGGTCAAAGGTCAAGGCCACAATACTTAATTGTATCGCCAGACATAGTCTGGAGATACTATGGTTTAGGCACGGTCACGCCGCCGCCGCAGAGATTTCTTTTGGACACAATAACTCAAAAAATATTTCACGGATCTTTACCAAACTTGGTATATGTATAGATATGGGTGAGAGGTGATATGGGTGATGTTTATTTAAATTGGGGTCATGACCTTTCCTATGAGAGTGGCCTTGACCTTGAATATTGGCATATATAGTGAAAATCACACAAAATCATTAATTTCTGAATAACGGATGCATGCATTGGTCCAAAAATCAACTTGACCGAAGATCTTGGATAGTAATGTCATGTACCGGAAACAGGTGGCGCCACCTGTTATTCTTTTACTTGTTTTCGTCCCGTTTAATACCCCATCATTGCCACTTAACAGTACATTTATAACCTGTGAGCATTATAAGTCAAAAACTAATGGACAGATTTCTTTCATATTATGCATATACATAGACATGGGTTATGGGATGATGTATATATAAATTGGGGTCATGACCTTTCCTATTAGAGTGGCCTTGACCTTGAATATTGCCATATATGGTGAAAATTACACAAAATCATTAATATCTCAATAAGGGATGCATGCATTGGTCCAAAAATCAACTTGAACGAAGATCTTGGAAAGTATTGTCATGTACCGGAAACAGGTGGCGCCACCTGTTATTCTTTTACTTGTTTTGTGCCGTTTAATACCCCATCATTGCCATTTATCAGTACTGTGAGCATTATAAGTCAAAAACTAATGGACAAATTTCTTTCATATTATGCATATACATGGACATGGGTTATAGGATAATGTTTATTTGAATAGGGGTCATGACCTTTCCAATGAGTGGCCTTGACCTTGAATATTGCCATATATGGTGAAAATCACACAAAATCATTAATTTCTCAATAAGGGATGCATTGATTGGTCCAAAAATCAACTTGAACGAAGATCTTGGATAGTGTTGTCATGTACGGGAAACAGGTGGTGCCACCTGTTATTCTTTTACTTGTTTTCGTGCCGTTTAATACCCAATCATTGCCACTTAACAGTACTGTGAACATTATAAGTCAAAAACTAATGGACAGATTTCTTGCATATACATAGACATGGGTAAGGGGATGATGTATATTGAAATTTGGATCATGACCTTTTCTATGAGAATGACCTTTTCTATGAGTGTGGTCTGATATTAATTGATGCTGAAGATGGGGGGGCCTATTCTTAAAGGGGGGGGGATTAATTGTCTGGCGATACTATGGCACCTGCGGTGCCAAGAAATATCTAGTTGTTCTAAATGCTTGTGAACATATTTCTGGTGAAACTGTTCAACCCAAACCTTCAGTCTTTCACATATGCCACATCTATGCATCACTAAATTTGATCCAAACTTCATATTTATGGGTCTTTTTGCTTGAAGAAATAACTGATTGATTTTGGGGTCAGCTGGTTAGGAGGTTAAAGGTTGCAGGTCAAAGTTATTCACTCATTAGTTGCCAAGTAATTACACAAGATTTAAGTGGTTAGTAGTTACCCATCATTTGGAAAGAATCCAGTTGATATGTGGGCAAAAGGCCAAGGTCATTGGTCAGGGATGTTCGCAATAACTTATTTTGTAGACCATCTCTATTTTTCTTTTATATATAACCATTGCAATCCATCTGGTACATCTCACTGTGTCGCTGTAATTGTGAGTGACACTGGTGACATATGACTCCCTTTTGTATCAGCCTATTAAGTGATAAGGCTGAGTGATAAGTACCTCGTTACTGCATAACAAAAACACAGTTGTCAGAATGCTTCAGCCAGGCATTAAGACTATGAGAGTACATTTTTAAGGTTTAGCTACTGATTTATAAGATGATGGGAACATTTTGCAGTTTATTTTATGGAATCATAGCAATAAACTTAGTTTCCTAGATATCAGAATATTTATATATAAATCACCAAATATAAAAGCAAGTGTTTGTTCTCATAATATGTGGATATGTACCTGGATTAAGGATGGCTTTTTTTCATTACAAGACTCTTAGTCATGCTTTCTGCATTTCCTTTCTTTCAGGTTTTGCAGTTTACCTACCCTGCTGACCCCATTGAAAAGCAGAGTTATTATAAAAAATATTAGACTTACACTTTTTACATTTGCATATCTATAAATCTGATATGAGGGCCTTAACATGCCTTTTGATTTGTTTTGGACATTCATTACTGTACCATCCTTTGGAGAATTTGCCCCAAGTTTGGTCTCTTATTGGAGGATGTGTGATATCAAATGTCTGACTTGTCAGAAATCCATTATGTCTGCCAGTTAGCCACCTTAGAAATCCTTTTTTCAGTGCAGTTTCAGTGATTTTTCTTCAATGTTTGATCCAATTTAGAGAATGTTTGTTGTCTGATTTCAGACCTGTCAGAAGTTGAATATGGCCACCAGGGAACCGTATACCTTTTGATCATATTATCTGAAGAACTGTTAAAGTGAATGCAGTTGGAAGTATATTAATCTTATCTTGCAAAGGATTGGGTCAAATATTTCTTAATAAATATTACCATCATTTATACAGGTGCAGTACAGTTGGCTTATATTAAATAAAATTTAAACAGAAGCACCCATTTCTCAATAATTCTTGCATGGATTTCCTTGATTTTTGCTATATATGTTGATCTTATATTTGCCCTTTGTGGTGTTCCTTTTGAGACTGACAGGTATCAAGCAAGCTCTGGGAATAGTTGCTGATAGCTTAACAATCAATATTTTTCCTCTGACCATAAATTCACTGTGTTTTAACCAGACACAGGTGATATATATTTCTGTTGTCATAGAAAATTTCAACATATTGGCAAATTGGGTCTTCAAAATTTAACTGGAAGTTGTGAATCTCAGCCCATGATGTCACAGGTCATGCTTGGCAGCTGAGCGTCATGACCTATGGGTCACTTGTTGTATTATTATATTATATTTTACCATATTGTATTATTATGGTCCCATATTTTAATTTGACAGATCTCTAAATTACTGGTTGTGAACCCTGAAGACAGGCTTACTGCCAAGGAGGCTCTGATGCACCCCTTCTTCAAGAGGGAGGAGGTATGTCTCCTGCCATGTTTGTTATCCAGATTTTACCCACTTCCTAGACCTTATCTCAATGCTTTTTGTGTCTAGTTTAGATATTTGGAATGGTATTCAGTGCTCGATTTTGTTGAATGTATTATTTCTGTTACAATGTGATACTTAAATATATAGAGCATGATTTAAATCATTGTATTATTACAAATTGCATATTAGTGTTTCAGAATATCCCAGATACACACAAAAATATCTGAGATTTCAGAATATAATTCAAACTGAAATATTTGAATAAAACATTTACCTTTAATTGCTGCAGAAACCTGGCTCATGTTTAAATGCTAATGACTGGTACTCTTCCACAAAATCAGGTCTATGAGACACAGCTCCAATCCAATGTTATGGTCAGTTTTACTTAAAATGAAAATTTATTGATTTTTTTTTTCAAAAACATCTATCTTTTAAGAGGGGTTGGTTAGAGTAGGTAACATGTTTTAGAACTTGAGAATGTGACTGTCATTTTATGCAAAATAAAACCACACATATACAGATCCTTTGTTGTGAATTATTCATTGAAGTTTGCACCTTGAATTCAGAGGAAAATAAAATGTCCTATTCACATATTTTAAATTTATACCTGTTTTTTTGTTTAAACATAGAATAGAAATAATAAAACTAATTCTTTATTAGAATGTTACAAATATAATAAAATAAAATGTTCAATAATAAGAATGTAGAATTACCCCAAAAAAATGAGAAAAGAAAGCTTTCATTATGCAAATTGAAAAGTATCTTTATAAAACCTTATTTCTTGTTTTCTTTGGATTTGGTGTTTAACATTTCATGAAGTTTTATATATTAACACAATTGTTTTGTAAAGTACAGATTGATTTGCAGAAATGTTCATTGTTTTTCAATGTATGTGGTGTTAAATTTTAAAATAAAAAAAAATTGTATTTCCACCTTGATTTGTTATGATAGATAATGAAAAATGAAGAGTAATTTAAGATGAAATTATCAAAGTTTACAGTACACTACGTCCTGGTACAAATATAAATAGCATCAAGGGCCACATCTGATATTTCCTTTGAAAATGGTTACATGGTATTTTAATGAAGGATAGTTTAAAGGACATGTATTGCACTAAGTCGTACTTTGGTTTATAAATTTTTTCCATTTCCAATTTTCAATTCAAGGAAGACCTATTAAGATTTCTAAACCCACAGACAAACATTTCTTAGTGAAATAGAAAAACATTAACACTAAAGGCTATGGGTTACATTCTGTATTTACTTGATTGCCTGAATCTTTATGTTCATGTTCAAGTTTTACTTTATGCATAATGCACTGCTGGTTGTCATTCTCCTGTGTTCTCAGCATGAACTTTATCCTTTCAAGGTAGTACCATAATAGATCCTGCAAAACTGCTGTTTTTATCTTCAGCCAGTAGAGAACAGCACTGTTTATCAGCTTTGCTATTGTAGGAGCTGTACTTTTGTAACTTATATTTGCTGAAGCCCATACCCTCAAGTATATTGACATTTTTAAGATGTCAAATTATGTCTATACATCACCACATGACCTTTGGAATTATTCTAAAATTGAAGATGTTTAGTATAGTTTTTAATCATTGATACCCAATGGGACACACTTATTTTATTCATAATTCTTTGCTTTGAATTGACCATCCATTGTATTTTAACACCATGACAAGTCAAATTAGTAGATATTCCCCTTTTTAAATTTTACTTTTTGGCTCATAATCTTTATTATGCCGTATTTCATTCTGTGATATAAAAATAACTGGATCAAAACTGGCGGGCTCACATTTGAAAAGTGAAGCCAGTGAGCAACTAACAGCCACTGTATTGGTTTAAATAAGACATAACAGCGTGTATGTTGTATTTGTTATAATACTACAGTTAGTTAACCATGAAATGTTATATCATGTTTACTGGGGAGGATAGGGGTGCTGTTTAACCCAAAAATGTATGTATCATTCATTAACCCTTTACTGTTTATAAGCCACTAAAGAGCACTCTAAATGGGCAACTAGAATGCCATGATATGTATAGATTCTTTCAGGACAAAAATATTGCATATTATTTCTAAGTTTCAATTATTTTCATTTATCTTCAGCAAACCCTCTTAGTGGGAACTGTTGAAAATTTGATAAAGATACAAAAAAAGCTTGAAAAGATATGGCTGTTAGTGTAAATATATATAGTGTCAGAATTTGTCGGAAATCTAAAATAAATGTAAACAGTAAAGGGTTAAATACAGAGGCTTTGGATCAACATAGGTTTAACAAGTTGTGAATGGATACCAATTTAAAAAATATGAAAGAAATGTTAGAAAGTTGTATATATATAATTATAAAGAGATAGGGCTATAAACAAGAATGGTTTCAAACTAGGAAGCATTCAGCATCAACATTCTGGATCAGAATATTATCAGGATTCAGATCAAACTTTTGGTTCATGTCCAATTCCAGATTACTTCTTTAGGTATACCGGTAACAGACTGTTCCTTCAGTAACTCATCAACTCATCAGGGGAGAGGTTGCTTGAAATTCAATGACATATAATATGAATAGGATAAAGTGAGTGAAAATAATATCTAAGTGAAGGTTTTCCCACAATGATATGTCAATAAAACAATATTAATAAAAGATATACAATTATCTCTGGCCATATGTTGTCAACCTTGGGAGTCTGATACACACTGCAAGCTGGTTGATGACTCTGAGGGAATTATTTTACTCATGTTATTGCAATGTTCCTTTATCTGAAAAAAAACACCTTTCCCATCAGAAAGGGATGAGTGACTGTATTGAAATAATGATAATATTATAAAAATAACATTTGTATGAATAACCTGTTACTTTAAATTTGATCAGTATTGTAAATAATTCTGTTTGTGTATAAAGTAAACAGAAATAACTTAGTGTATTGCTTAGCATATTGCTTCCCAGTCATTGGCCCTTTGTAATCTTCCTAATTAGTAATGTAGTATGTGGTGAAGGTGTATAACTTTAATAACTCAATAAAAAAATTGAATAACCGAACATGCATGTAGCCTCTTATTTTTGCAAAGGTAGCTTTGATTGGAATATTGCAGTTATTAGTTGAAGTGACCATTTATATTTTCAGTTATAACATCATCATGTTGGCCAATAAAACTGTAACATTGTTGTTGATTTGAAAAATCAAGATAAGCAGCAGCAAACAAATCATGTGATGCAGAATTTGAATAGAAAAGAAAAAGTGTGGGTGTTCAATATGGCAGCCAGGTCACTTTGACCAGTGGTGCTTCACCATTGATCCAGTTATTTTTAGACAGTGACCCCCTCATTGTAACAAAGAAAGGAAATCCTCTTTAGAAACTGTTGAATGTTTAAATTTTTGCAGGATCATGCTGTGAACCATGCTTGTTATAATTAAAATTTCATGGCATGTACCTTTAAACTTGTGTTCCTAACAGAATGGTCTCCATTTTTAGCTCAGCTGACTATTAGTCATCTGAGCTGTAGTAGTGGTCCTTTGTCCGTCTGGCCATCTGGCCGTAAACAGGGCACATTTTGAAACTGTTGGACCTATAATTCCAAAATTTGGCATACAGTTAGATGTCCCCAAAATCTCCTACCAATGTAAAAATTAGGTCACTAGGACTTCTTTCCTTCCAGATATTAAAAAAACTCAATTTTCCATTAAAAACCAATTGTTAAAATTCAAGACTGCCTAATATCTAAAAAATCACTGATCTGTTTTTGATCATATTTAATTTACTTTTTCCTCTATACAATTGCTATATACATACCAGAGATTAGGTCAGTATTGCTCTGTTTTTATAAGTTATTGGCCCAAACGAAATGCACTTAGTGAAAATTCAGGAAATATGTTTACTCACTGAACATGAAAATTGCTGAAGCTATAGACTTTTTTCAGGGATGTAAACATATTTAATCAGTATTCAATTGTATAACCAAAATAAGATTGAACTGAATTTTACAAATGTTAAGTTATTAGCATAAATAAAAAGTCAATACCTTAAATTTTGTCCAACTTTGGCCGTGGCACAATATTTTCCTTGTATGCACTGTTGCTTTAATTTTCACAGCATGTATACATAAGGATTTAATCTTTTAAAATCTGATCTGAAATTTCAGAGTAATTGGTTGAAAAGAGTAGCCTTTATTCAAGTTTTTAGACACCATGTCAAGTATTGTTTACATCAGGCCAGCCCAGTTCAACAGTGGTGTGTAGTTGGTGATGGAGCCCTCACCTGTGTTATGTAATCGCACTCCAGGTAGCTTAGCTAAGCTAGGCTTCAACCTAGACCTTAGCTTGGCTTCCCCTCTACACCCCTCCCCAAACAGGATGCATAAACTAGATGACTGTTATAATTTTCCCTATTTAATTCATTGCATTCTTAATTTTGCTTCATTATAGATTTTGTATTGTATCACAAGGAGTAACAATGAATAAAGAACACATTTTATTGTGCCAACAAAGTAATGTATTGCTATAAAAGTGTGGAGCATTCCATTAATATCTCTTGCCATGCATACCACTTGTACACTCAATCAAGAATTTGGAAAACTTTCCTGGAACTTAAACTCTAACTCATTTGGCCATAACTTTAAACTGCTTTTAGAATTATTAATTAGATTTACACATTTTTTGTTTTAAAAAATATCCATTGGCATAACTCTTAGGCCCGTATCCTTTTTTTTCCCTTATTGCATGATTAATTCGTTTCAGGTATAATACAGAGTATTATATAAACTTATAAGATTTAGTTTATGTTCATTTGAAGATGTAAAGTTCTAATTTTTTAGTATTTTATTTAAGTTAATAAATAAAATTTGTAGTATTATCGACAGCTCATCTCCACTTTCTTCCTTATTCGATATTTTACATGGTTTCATATATTCCCAGTGGGTATTATAAACACATATTACATTTACATAGATGAAATACAGATAGTTTTACCAATATTGATCATGAGAGGCTCATGCATCTTTGATCTAGTCCAAAAAGTGCGCATGTAGTTTTTGTCTTGCATTCATATATTTAGTGATTGATTATCATCAAATACCAAGGCCATTTCCTCTTATCTTTTCAAACTCTTATATGTAAAAAAATAGAAATAAGTACATTTCTGCAATAGCTAAAATTTTTACAGAGTTCAGCTGAGTGCCGTGACCCATGGGTCCCTTGTTAATGAGGGTTTTATATTCATATTGACTGTTGCTTTTGGTATGTTTCTTACAGCAGCCTATGCCCTTTGCAGACTTAAGCCTAACAGTTGTACCAAAGGTAATTAGAATTCTCCAGCAGTGTAAACCAGAGGTGGTCTGCCCGGTACATATACCCCTAATCTCTCTGATTTTTCTGGTATATTCATCAGCTGCAATTCAGATGTTATGACTTTGTATATAATAAATTCTCAAAATTGATATATAAAATGATTTTTGTATCTAAATTTTAGATATTAATAAACCATCCAAAGCTAAATCAAGGTCATTACATGAGTGCAGTTTGGCTGCTTATATCATTAGAATTTCAGATATGAATATCACCTGATTTATCTTACATTATATGCTCATTATCAAATCTTCATTTGTGTATGGTCATTTCATGTAGATTAAGTGAAAAACTATTTATAGCAGCAAATTTCTGCTTGATAGAAATGCTTAGTATTCTATGTGCTTCAAATTTTTTTTCTTCATGTAGCGGATTATAAATGTCTTCAAGTTCAAACCATTTTATCACCAGTTCCAGTGGGTGGCAGTTGTGTGATTACTATGATTTGCTGATGCACTGCCATTTTTAGCATTTCATAATTTTGAGTTATCAGAATTTGCTTTTATCAGTTTGAGTATATATAAAAACGTGTCTAGGGAGATTTGGGGAATATGTGTTTAGAGCTTTTTTGCCTCTGGTTTATGATGTATGGCGTGATTATACAATAATTGTTGGTGATGCACGGGCTTGGCAGAGTTAAGCTTATGTACAGACATTAACCACAATCAGTGAACTAGTGATGTAGTTTATGTTTGCTCACATACTGGTTTTAGGTTTATTACTTGCTGTCACAGCTCATATATTTGTTTTCGTGCACTGTAGTAATTAGACTTAGAAATACATGAACACAAACACATCTACATTAATTGTATTTTAAGGCTGCTGCTCAATAAGAATTCCTGTCCTTCACTTCATGGTATGATAATAAGTAAAATTTGCTTGGTTCAATGAAAAAGTCAACAATTTCAAGTTAGGAATTAAAATCCTTGTCAGATAAGACTTGTTCTTCCCTATCTTTACTACTGTTTATGTAAATGTGGATATCTACTCGATGGGGTACTTTGAAAATGTCCTTGTAATCATATACAGTAATACCACATTTGCTTTTCAGTGCCACCTGTTGTTGACTTGGTGATACAAATTATATGTAAAGCTCCATTGTATTAACAAGAAAAACTTAAAACCAACAATTGTTTCTATATTTGATCACCAGATGGTGCTGATAAACATTCTAGGTATTACAATAAATGATCATAAACATATTTCAAAGTACCCCAATCTCTATACATATGCATGTGGTATTTAAAAATTATGACATAAAACCAAATGTCCTGTCTGTGCTCTTCTGTAGTGTCTAATTCTTGCTTGCCTAATGTAGTTGACAACATTGTTTAACACATGACTACAAATCTATCAAATTAATCATCTAGTACTTTTTGATATGATATCTGTATATGCTTGATGTGCTTTTCTGGTGTCTCGCATTGAAACTCAATTGCCTGCCCTCTGTGTCGTGTTTAAGGAAATACTGTGTCCTTTTTATGTTAAGATAAAAAATTTTAATTGTGTTTTGATAGGTATTTTCATGGAAAATGAGTGGTGAATAACAGCCACAGAAGACCTTTTCCAGTACAAGTTCTTTGCATAAATGACATAAATTGTGGTTGGATTTTAATACAATGGTGTTAATATTAAGAAAATTCTCAACTCGGGGACCTTAATTTTAGGAGATGAAGTTTTTGACAATATTGTCTGCACACTGATATGCTCTACAATAGCTCAGGTGTTGTTAAGGACCACTGGCAGCTAGCAGGCTGTGACACTCAAGTTAGGTGGTTCAAAGGCTTGTGCTATGGTGTCTTAACTGGTGTCACCCTCCAGCCCTGACAGCTCACAATAGAGTTTCAGTAGAGCCTTGGACCTTAATTATAGTTGCCAGGTTTCCAGTACACATTTTCCTGCTTCAAAGCATAATTGATTTAATATCCATTCAGTAAAAAATGTGACCATGACATATCCAAATTCAGTTATTTTCTGGTATCTGTCAGCATTATCCGGTGTGAAGATATACCTTTTGCTATTTGTAATTAATCAAGAGTGCTTCATTAGGTTATTCATACTGTATTATTTGTACTTTACAGAGAGAAAAGGTCAAGACATTTGCTGCCAAAAGGATGTTCAAGGTACTTAAAGATGATCCCTTGCATGTTGTTTCATACTAATTTAAATGATGCATATCAAATATACATAAATATAGGAGTTTGAAGGATTTATTTTTAAGTTTAGTATGCAGTACCACTTTGTTTAAATGTTTTTAGGGTTTTTATAAATTTCTCTGAAAAGTTAAGTTATCATCTTTGGTATTTTATTTAGAAATATAGAAGATTTTTTTTATTAATGGAATAAATCTCAAAAGGATTCTCATTATTTTAAAATCTGAATTAGACACTTATTAAATTCAAAATCAGACACTTATTAAATTCAAAATCAGATATTTATTAAATCTGAAATAAGACACTTATTAAAACTGAAATCAGACACTTGTGTAATCTGAAATCAGACACTTATTAAAACTGAAATCACACACTTAAATCTGAAATCAGACACATATGTAATCTGAAATCAGACATTTATTAAATCTTGACCATTTACTTATTAAATCTGAAATCAGACACTTGTTCAATCTTAAATCAGACACTTAAATCTGAAATCACACACTTATTAAATCTGAAATAAGACTCTTAAATCTGAAATCAGACACTTATTATTACTGCTTTAGGGAACATCATTTTGATCAGTATTGCTGTGCCAAAATAATACTCCAGCATTCACACAGAATGATAATCTTCATAAAATTTTCTTATGATAAATCATAAATTTACATAATTATGGAGTCCTGAATTGTAAGAGAGTGTGCAAAAAATCTTCAACTGTTTTAACTTGATTGTCTCATTTTAAATTGTGTGTGTATCAAATTATTTATGAAGTAAGGTATTGATTTGTCCAAAAATGTACATGAAAAGTCTTTTAAATGTGAATTTTCAGTATAAAATAAAGGCCTTTTATTATAAAAATTGCAATATTATTTTAGCAACCTCACTATATTGCAAATAAGTGATGTTGGCCCAAGAGTATCATTTGCATACACAAAAAAATGATATATTGGTCACAACAGAAATCTATCTATATGGAAATAGTTCTTACAAATATAAGAATATGTAGAATTATTTACCCATTTACATAATATGACATGTTTTTATTCTAGGCTGTATTATGCAGTATTTATTTTAAACCAATTTGCAGTGATTTAAAGTGCATGCAGTTTAATCTCTTTTTAAGTAATTTTTTTCCAAAGTCTTATTATGAATAGTGACACAACACGTACAGCAAATATCCATGCATGTTTCTCATTTTTCCCACCAGGCGGCAGTGCTGTCAGTCTTGGCTGTGCATCGTATACAGTACATCTACACACATCCTCCTCCGATCTCAATAGAAACTGCAAAGACAGAGCCGTATGGACTTAAAACCTTCCGCAAAATCATCGATGCTGGAGCATTCCGCGTATACGGACATTGGGTGAAAAGAGGCGAGAATCAAAATCGTGCTGCACTGTTCGAAAATACCCCAAAGAAGGATATGACAGCGTCAGAAAGGTGACGATAGTCACCCATAAGCATGGAGTTATTTTATTTATGGCATTAGCTGTTAATGAATTGGGTTTTACTAACTCCATATTAGGCTCTTGCTTTGGTATGGCAATACTTTGAGGGAGTTCCTGCCTGCCCTGTGCTGATAGACTCTGCTTGGGTTCACTCCCAGTCAAACAAACTCTTTTAGGATGACTCCTATAGACTGTACCACTCTACAGCTTTGGAGCTATCTTGTGTTATTTAGTAGTCAATAATGCCACACATTACCTCATATTATTTATTTCTTAGTTACAATAGAAACATGGTTTAATAAAATTGTATGTTGTGACTGTGATTGAATTTTTAGTGCTGATTTATTAAAGTTTTTGTTTTAACTGTGATCTATAAACTTTGCCACCTATATCTGTGTTCCACTTACACATGTCATTTAAGGTGCACAATGTCACCTTGCACCCACATGACATAAGCCTATCTCTTAAACCTTAAATATATTCTAAACATATGGTATATCCATGCCTATATAAATATCTTTTGCCACTAGCTTTAAGGCTTATAACTTAGGTGGGTTGAAGTGTAATTGAGAACTCTAGGGGCCAAACTGTAATGGCAACGCATGCAGAATTTAATGGAATTTGGTAATGGATTTGTTTTGATGGCTAAACATCTGCCATGGCTTCAATGTTTACTGTTATTCCCACCAGAGTACACTTAAAACCTGAAACTGTATCACAAGTTGCAATAAGTTTAATTTCAGCCATATTCTATAAAACAGTGCCATCTGCGGGCCACCATCCTAACTACAAACACTTCAGTGTCCCCCTTACAAATTTTATATTTTCCATAATGAATTAAACTTTGTTCTCTTTCAAGGATTGTATGCATTGCTGTTAATATATTTAATACAGCATTACATTGCTGTAACTGAAGCCTGTGACTCTTCAGCAAACTGTTATAAACTTTATTTATTTTACATGGATTGCACAACTAGCTATAACAACTATTATGAGCCATTCTCCATGGTAGGGATGTTGGCATTTGGTAGTTTCCATATCTTGACCTCTGGGGATTCTGTGCTTAATAAATTTGAATTGTTCTTTTTAGTAAAAACAGGCCAACAGAATAGGACTCAACATTTAGTTAATTGTGTAAAGTGTCATAATTCTTGAATTACTGGGTTCTGAACCAGCTTTGAGTGGTAAGGTTGGTGCCATGAAATCTTTCCTATCTCTCCAGTTAACAGAATCTACAGTTCAATATGATACATTTAGTAATAAAACCTGCATTGTTGATATGGTCAACAGCATATCCACAAAAGTGCTGTGTTTCAATGAACTACTAAAATGTGATAAAAAACGTGTATCATTTTGCCAAGTTCATACTGCTCAAAGCTTTGTTATATAGACTTTGTCATGAAGAAACAAAGATTGGAAAGATTTTACTTTTATGGATGCAAGGGTGAACTAGTTCAGCTAGGTAGTTTGGGATAAGCTTTAATTAAGGAAGGTAATCTTGGATCCTAGTCCTATGTGCTTATTTAAAGCATGTACCTCCCCTGATTGCTGATACCAAACAGTCACTCCTGCCTTAGGCAGCATACAAGCTTCAGGTATGAGAAGTTCCACTCTTTGCTTTTGCATCAAAGGCATGATTTAAATGAATGCTTTACATATGAATGTGTAATCAATGTGAAATGCCTCTGAAATACATGTTCCCCTTCCTTGATGTACATATTTAAGATAATGAATAAAGTGTTTGCCAAAGATAAAACCAGCAAGTTTTGATGGCTTATAAAAATGCATGTATACAAGGGTTTTGACAAAATTTTTATATGTGTGTTTCAAAACCTTTAAGTCTTTTAAAATAACATTTTCTTCATATCTCTTAATGTCAGTGCCTTTCTTCCTGCATTTATTAAAAAAATACTCTTTGTAAGTACTCAGGTTTTCAAGCTGTTGGATAAAAGAATACCTAACCTGCTTGCATATGTCAAAAGGATTCAGTTAGCCACTAAATATAACCTGATTTTCACTGGCAAAGCCAAAACAATATGGAAATAAGGTAACTGTAAGGGTCAATTTAGTACCTGACATTTATTGAAATGTTCCACAAGCGTGGGGGTGGGATACCATGGTTTTAGCATGGTCCCACAGCTGCTGAAAACCTTATGAATGCAATAACTAAAAAAATATTTCATAGATCTTTATCAAACTTTACTTGTGCATAGGTATGGATGAGAAGATGTAGCCTATTTAAAATGAGGTCATGATCTTTATCAGAAGAGTAACCTTGACCTGGAATAGGCACATTTTTGGTGAAAATCACACAAATTCTTAAATATTTCAATGATAGGGATTTGTCTAAAAGAAAAGTTCACTGAAGATCTTGGATAGCTTTGTCTTGTACTGAAGACTGGTGGCACCACCTATAAAGTCCTTATAAATTCTGGTTTCCTGCCTGTTTATACCATCATAATTGCCACAGTATTTTCAGCTTTAAAAGTCAAAAACTAATTGACAGCACTCATATTATACATATGCATATTAAACACATACAAATGAATATTATTTAAATTTGGGTCATGATCTTCACTATGAGAGTGGCCTTGACCTTGAATACTTCCATATTCGGTAAAGAACAAAGAAATTGGTCTTGTGGCCAGAAGTAAGCCTATTTCAAACTGAGGAATGCACTAGTCTTCTGCGAAACTGTTGTTTCAACTTCTGTAACAATGATTCTTAGGAGGCCTTTGTTCAAGTTTACTTAAATGATTTTTGGGCAGCATTATTGGACATAACGATGAGGGGACTACATCTTTTGTTATTCTTTACATTTTGATTAAACAATCTTAGGGTATGTTCACTTGAAAAAAGCGCTGTAGCTAAAGTCTTTCACTATGTGTTAACAGATTTACCAACAGGCAAAGATTGTGTCTGTATCTATAAATAGCATGGCAGACTACAGATTATTTTAGATTTGGCAACAGGTCAGTCTGGATCTATTTATAGCTTTGACAGACTGCCAACTGTGTCAGATTATGCAACAGATCAAGAGTTCATTCAGTGCAGCCAAGTAGAGGTCAAGAGTTCACTCAGTGAAGCCAGGTGCAGGTCAAGAGTTCACTCATTGCAGTAGCTGCAGAGAGCAATTTGTTCAGGTTCATTTCGGGCACCTGCCTTCCTCACCTGTTCATCCCTGTGCACCTAGCTCAAGAGAAGTTTGATACACTGGCCTGATATTTTGACCTGTCCAAGCATCTTTGATGGCTTTCTTATTCACAAGTCTGATGTCGCCACCCCAAAATGACATTTGCACTGTGTATGTGGCTGCTTTTATAACTTTGGAGGGATTTGATAAATCAGCCTGAAATTGCCTATATTTTTACATATTGGATATCGTTGTCCATTACAAGACTGGTGGCTCCACCTACCATTAATTCTTGCACAGTGTATGTCCCTGCTTATTTCTCAGGAATCCAACCACGTCTAGTTTTTAGTACAACTGCATCATGTTGGCAACTGTAAGTGCATTTTATTTTAGTTATTTTATCAGCGAACCTGTGAGCTAATGGGATGGTGCGGTGTCGTCCGTCGTCTGTCGTGCGAGGTGCGTTGTCTGTATGTTAACCATAGCTATCTCAAAAACGGCAGGAGATAGCATCACCAATTTTTTTGCAAATAATCAGTCAACCAAAAAACTATATCGGATTTTGTTTATTTTTTTTTCTAACTGCATTTTCTTAGATTTTATAGGGAAAAAGCTTTAAAAATCTTCTTCTCCGAAACTGTTCAGCCAAATTGTCCAATATTTCACAGAAATGATCCCTGGAACAATCTTTCTCAAGTTTGTTCGAATGATTCCAGTTCGGAGATTTTTGGCCAAGCTACAGGAGGTTGAACTTTCTTAACTGTGCAAAAAAGCATATTAAAATTTAAATCTCAGAAACGGCTGTAGCTATCATCACCAAATTTTATGCCAATGTTGGTCACATAAGTCATATCTGAAATTGAGGTATTGGTGGCGCTACCTGCATTGGCCTTTTTTGTACAGGGGTCATCAGTGCCCGTAATATACTTACTGCTACAAAAAACTTCTTCTCTAAAACCATATGGCCAAATTGTTTAATATTGCACAGAAATAATCCTAGGGTAGTGCTTTCTGAAGTTTGTTCAAATGGTCTCTTTTCAGTGACTTTTGGCTGAGTTATGGGAAGCTGAATTTAGTCATATGCCATAACAGGCCATTTTAGCTCAGTGGCTACAAAGATCTTCTTTTTAAAAACCACTGGGCCAAATTCTTAAATCTCACATTAATTATCCTCAAATGTTGATAATTCAAGTTTGTTCAAATGGTTTTGGTTCAGTGCTTTTTGGCTGAGTTACGGGAAGCTGAACTTGGCCAGTTTGCTGTATCGTCCTATATGAGTTATAAACCTGAGAAACATTTTTCCACTGATGCCACTGAAGCCAGTTAAATATTTTACAAGAATAATTCCTACAATAATTCTTATAATAATTGTAATTAATGGTTCCACATGAATGATTTTTGGCTGAATTATGGAGATTGAATTGAGTCATTTTACCATGTATGTTAGCTGTGTGATGCTGTTACATCTAGCCTGGCACCAGTTTATCAGCATCTATTAAATCATGCCACTAGACATTTAGATTTCAGGTTATCTTTGGTTAATATTGACAAAGTTTTTTTAAAAGCTTTTAAAAAAATTAGATTTATGAGTTAAGTTATTCATCATACCAGGCAATGTTACAGTCATGGATATTCAGCTCTCTGTGGCTATATAAAGACAACTGTACGTGGATTATAAATTATTGGTATCCCTACTCAACTTAAATCAAGAATTTGCCATCAATTAAATATATCTGTATTTTAATTTTGCATTCAGTATGCATCCGTAATAATTTAACATATATCCCTGATTTCTTTTTTATAAAAAGTCAGCTGAAAAGCATTTTGTATTGGGGAAAAAAACTTCAAAGTTATTTCAAGTAGGGACCACTTTTGTGTTTAGATGGCAGCACCTGGTTTACCACTGGCAGATTGCCAGTGCCTTGATGTTGGCCATTAGCCAAGATGATTACAGCTCTATAAATAGTTTTGGCACAGTGCCTGGATTGGAAGAAGTGCAGCCAGGTATAGGTCAGGAGTTCACTCAGTACAGTAGCTGCATTCTATTTATAGCTTTGGCAGACTGTTCACTGCATCATATTTGGCACCAAAGTTCAGCATAAATCTATTTATAGCTTTGGCAGACTGCCAACTGTGTCAGATTAGGCAACAGGTCAAGAGTTCACTCAGTGCAGCCAGGTAGAGGTCAAAAGTTCACTCCGTCTTGCCAGGTGCAGGTCAAGAGTTCACTCAGTGCAGTAGCTTGAGGCAGCAATTTGTCACAGGTCACTCGGGGGCAACTGCCTTACTCACCTAAGCCTTGTCAGCCCAGTGCATCAAACTCTGGGGAAGTTTGATGTATTGGACTGATATTTTGACCTGTCTATGCGTCTTTGATGGTATTCTCATTTAAAAGACGGGTGGTGCCACGTACATTGACTTTTGCACAGTGTATGTGCCTGCTTATTTCTCAGGAGGGGTTTGATATATCAGTCTGAAAATTGGCATATGTGTATATCTCTGATAGCTTCGAAGAATACAAGACTGATGGTGCCAGCTACAATCTTTTTGTGTTGTGTCAGCAGTGATGTTTGAGTAATTGTTTCTTATTCAAAATGTTTAGTACTTGCATTGTTCATATACATGAAAAGTAATGGTCCAGCATTGAAGCATTATACCTGGTGAATTTCCTAATGCACAGGTTCGCATTAGGCCTGTAGGCCTTGTATTTTGGTCTGACAAGACATGGGTTGTACTGCTCATAAACTGCCATGACAGAAGCAGTTAGAATGTATACGTAGCGGCAACAATGCTTTGTGTACTAAAAACATAAAACTGGGAATTTGTACAATGAGCTTATCATAACAGAACTTAACCTTTAAACGAGGGACCCATTGGTCTCAACGCTCAGCTGAATTAGTCCAAAGGAGCAGATTTATGAGCTTATTTCCAATATATGGGTCCTGATAGGTTTGAAGCCAACCTGTCCACCCAAAGTAGAGTTAACATCCATAAACTAATTGGTGAATGGATGGGCCCTGTGACCTTGACCTAGTGGCCCGAAAATCAAAAGGAAATTTCCCCAATTGGCAGGTGCACCACAAGGAAGCAAAAAGGTTTGGGATTAAAAGTTTAGCTTTAAACACATCCACAATCTTTTTAAAGAAGTAGGTCCTGTGACCTTGACCTTTGACCTCATTTCCCCCAAAAGCAATCAGGTTCTTTTCCTATTGGTAGGTCAACTATATGTTCAAGATGGAAGGCTTGGGATGAAAGTGTGGCTTAGAATGCGTCCATAATCTGTCTAAATATGTGGGTCCTGAGACCTTGACCTTTGACCTCATGACTCCAAAATCAGTAGAGTTCTTGTATTAGAGGTTGGCCATATTTAAGTCAAGTTTGAAGTCCACATGTCAATCGAAACTGGAGTTCATCAGGAAGAAAAATTGACAGACATACATGAAGATGGACAGACGGACGGACAGGGTGATTAAAAAATGGCATCCACTTATTCAAGCAGGGCCCTAATAACAACAGAAGGTTTCAGGACAAACATAAAACCACAGTTGCAAACCTAATAGTATCAATAAATTTGGCAGTCTCAAAATAAAGAAAAATGCATAAAAAATAGAAAAAAATACAGGTGGCACCATCCGTCTTCAGGAACTGAAGAAACCAATTGTAATCAATAAATACATCAGATTTCAGGACACTGGATAACAACAGCTTGGATATTAACATAATTGCTCTGATTTGACGGTATCAATAACAAGAAAAAAACTAGGGACCCAGGGGTCTCGACACTCAGCTATATTTGTCTATAAGGATATTCTGAAGAAATTTTTCAGAATGAAGGTCCTGTGACCTTCACTTTTTAGCTCAGCTGACTTTCAGTCATGCTAGGCTATAGCGATGGGTCTTTGTCCGTCGTCCTTCCGTCTGTCCGGCCGTCCGGCCGGCCGTCCGTTAGCAGGGCACAAATCGTAACCGTAGGGGCTAGGGCCATGAAGCCTATGCAGTCTTAGAGGTTCTAAAAAGATCTCCTTGCAAACCTGAAATAAGGTCACTGTGACCTATATCCTCGAAGTTATGGGGTGTGTTTGCACCCCCTAGAAATAATTCTTTTAGCCAAAATTTTCATCCCAAACTTTCCATTTTGCACATTTAGCTGAATTGCCAGTATGGGGAGAGCATAAATGAATTTGAGGTCACAAGGTCGAAGGTCAAGGTCACAGAACCAACTTCTTTGAAAAGCCTGTGGATGCATTTTAAGCCAAACCTTTTATCCCAATTCTTTGATCTTTCACATATAGCTCACCTACTAATGGGGAGAAGAATCCTATAGATGTTGAGGTCACAAGGTCAAAGGTCAGGGTCACAGGATCACTTCTTTGAAAAGGTTGTGGACACATCTCAAGCTAGACCTTTCATTCCAAACCTTTCAGCACTGATATCGCTTCTCTGCCAACAGGGGAAAAGACCTGTTGATTTTGAGGTCAAAGGTCAAGTTCACAGCACCCTCTTCTTGCGTGGAGTCATTTTCAGGCAAACTTTTCAATCTATACTTTCCATCTGTCATATATGGCTTACCTACCAATAGGGGAAGAAACCTATTGATGTTGAGTTCAAAAGGTCAAAGGTCAAGGTCACAATATTGTTCTAAATGCTTGTGAACATATATTTAAAGTGAAACTGTTCAACCCAAACCTTCAGTCTTTCACATATGCCACATCTATGCCTCACTGAATGTGATTCAAACTTCATATTTATGGGTCTTTTTGCATGAAGAAATAACTAATTGATTTTGAGGTCAGCTGGTCAGGAGGTTAAAGGTTGCAGGTCTTAGTTATTCACTCATTGGTTGCCAAGTAATTACACCCGGCCAGATGTAAGTCGTTAGTAGTTACCCATCATTTAGAAAGAAACCAGTTTATATGTAGGCAAAAGGCCAAGGTCATAGGTCAGGGATGTTCACAACTTATTTTGTAGACCATCTCTATTTTTCTTGTACATATAACCATTGGTTATGGTACATCTCACTGTGTGGCTGTAATTGTGAGTGATGCTGGTGACATATGACTCTCTTTTCTATCAGCCTGTTAAGTGATAAGGCTGAGTGATAAATACCTCGTTACTGCATAACAAAAACACTGTTGCCGGAATGCTTTGGCCAGGCATTAAGACTATGAGAGTTAAGTGTTAAGGTTTAGCGACTGATTTATAAAATGATGGGAACATTTTGCAGTTTATATCATGGAATCATAGCAATAAACTTTGTTTTCTAGATATCTGAATATTATTATACAAATCATCAGATATACCAGCAAGTGTTTGTTCTGATAATTTGTGGGTCTGTACCTGGATTTAGGATGGCTTTATTTGATTACAAGACTCTTAGTGATGCTTTCTGCATTTCTTTTCTTTTAAGTTTTGCAGTTTACCTACCCTGCTGACCCCATTGAATAGCAAGCTGATAATTAAAACAAATTGGACTTGCACTTTTTACATTTGCATGTTCATAAATCTGATATGAGAGCTCTCCAACCTGATCATGCCTTTTGAATTGTTTTGGACATTCATAACTGTTACATTTTTTACAAGTTTAGTGTCTTATTTGAGGATGTGTGATATCAAATGTCAGACTCATCAGAAAACCATTATGTCTGCCAGGTAGCCATTTTAGAAATCCTTTTGCCAGGGCAGTTTCTGTGATTTTTTATGATGTTTGGTCCCTTTTAGAGGATGTTTGTTGCTCAATATCCGACCTGTCAGAAATCCAATATGGCCACCAGGAAGCCATCTTTAAATTCCTTTAGAACATATTATCTAAAAAACTATTAAAGTGAATGCAGTGGGATGTATATTAATGTAATCTTGCATTGGGTCAAAGATTTCTTAATAAATATGACCATCATTTATGAAAGCTCAGTACAGTTGGCTTGTATTGAATAAAAATTAATATGGAAGCACCCGTTTCACAATAATTCTTGCATGGATTTCCTTGATCTTTTGCTATATTTTGATCTTATATGTGGCCTGTGTGGTATTCCCTTTGGAGACTGACAGGATTCGAGCAAGCTGTGGGATTAGTTCCTGATAGCCCAACAACCATACATTTTGCCTCAGACCATCATTCACTATGTTTTAACCAGACATACATGATATAATCCATGGCAACGTAGAAAGTTTAAACAAAATTGGCATATAGGTTCTGCAACAATTTTACTAGAAGTTGTGAATCGCAGCCCATGATGTCGCAGGTCATGCTTGGCAGCTGAGCGTCATGACCCATGGGTAACTTGTTCTATCTCTCTGTCTGTTTTTAAATATTCAATAATTATGAATAAAACTTTTTTTTTACCTGTAAGATTAAATTTTGTATCCTGTATGTTTATGCAAAGGTGTTGTAACTTTCCTCACTCCCTGCCACTGAGTATTTGTTTAGGACAATATTCTTCTGGCAACTGCATAAAATTTATAACTGGTAAATAAAGAAATAAATATACAGAGTTACAAAGGTGTTTTTAAACTCTCATCCCCCCCCCCCCCCCCCCCCCCCAAAAAAAATCAGGTCAAACAGCTGAGTCCCCATGTAACCCTTCACCACCGCACAACACCAGATTTTGAGTCATCTCTTCTCTATATTCACACTTAGACTCAGTAAGATTGTTTTCCTCTATAGGTCACCTGCATGTCCCATCAGTAACTTCCTATCTGAACTCCCCAAGTTTTAGTCTCTCAAGTTGACCACAACCTGCCTATCGTGATCATGGGCGATTTCAATATTGATATTTCTAATATATTATATAACACCATATTGGCACAATTATGTCAATTCTTTAATGTCAACAACTAGTCAGAGAACCAACCAATGACCATGGAAATACCATAGATCTTGTCTTTACTAACTGTTTAAATGCTTCAGTTTCAACATTATTATATATTATTAGCAACAATCCCCCATTCTTCAATTCAGATCAAACATGGCAACTTCTCACAGCTTAATCTACAATTTCTTCTCTATAGATACTTTTTGAGACATTCTGTTTCCTCTCTAATTCAGCAACAACTGCTTCCCAAAACATATAAGTTTTCTACTTTTCCATAAATATTTTGATTTTTTAAATGTGTATTTTTATACTTGCAAATCTCCACTTCCTTCCTCTGCAATTTACAACATCTGGTCATTCCCATTGCAATATTTTAGACACACATTCTTGTTCATATTTAAAATACTGACACTTCTATATAACTATTCCGCTCAACTACATAATTAATACCAAAAAATTACATCTGTCAAAATGAAATCTTACAGACCTACATACAACAATAGTGACACAATTGTATCTGTCTCATTCAGCTGAGAGCCGTGACCCATGGGTCCCTTGTTACCTCTTGACCTTGAAAATCAAAATGTTTCTTACTTAAGTAGTGGGTCATTAATAGATCAAGTCTGAAGCCAATCTTTCTAGCCAAAGCAGAATTATCATCCATAAACTAATTTCTGAATGAATGGGTCCTGTGAACTTGACCTTTGACCCTATGACCCCAAATCGAAAAGAATCTTCTCCTATCAGCAGGTGAGTAATATCTTGAACATGGAAGGTTTTGTGATGAAAAGTATGGCTAGAAATGCATACACATTCCTTTTAAAGAAATTGGTCCTGTGACCTTGACATTTGAACTGTGTACACCAATATCCACAAGGTTCTTACTTTAATAGTGAGCCATATATAAATTAAGTTTGAAACCAATATTCAAACTAAACTGGAGTTATCATCTGGAAACTAATTTGTGAACAGATGGCCCCTGTGACTTTGACCTTGCGACCCGAATTATGCTCTCCCCATAATGGCAAGTCCCTTAAATGTGCAAGATGGGAAGTTTGGGATGAAAAGCTTATCTTAAAATGCAGCCATAATCTTTTCAAATAAGTGAGTCTTGTGACCTTGACCTTTGACTTCATGACTAAAAAAATCAAACAGGTTTTCTCTTTAGTGGTGGGCCATTTGTAAGTCGTGTTTGAAATCCATATGTCAATCAAACCTGGAGTGTTCATCTGGAAACAGATTTGTGTGGATAAACGGATGGACAGACAGACAGATGAACAGACAGACAGGGTGATTACTATAGGGCATCAACTTGTGATCGATAAACAGATTTTGGGCTAGATGGAATCACAGCTGAGAAACTGACATGATTGTCATTTTATAGTTAAAAAAATTAAAAAATAATCATAAAAATAGGGGAAAAAAAACATTTTTTCCATGCATTAATTATAAAGGTATTTGGAGTTTTGTATCAATTTTTTTTATTATTCTGGGGGGGGGGGGGGTACTTACAAGCTCCATTGCTCAAAGGATATAGGTCGCAGTGACCTAATTTCAGGTATCCAAGGAGATTTTTTATTGACCTCCCTGGTCTAACTATTTTAAGATCTGATGTCATCTTAAGGACTGTTGGTCTAATACATTATCTTCTTTTAAAATGATAAAATGCATAGCATGGCAGATCCTTTGGAAGCATTTGATGATATTTTCTGTTCTTCTAGGATTCAAGGACTCCCATATTTAATCTACATTCATGGCATTAACTACATACCGTGCAGTATCTGCAGAGGTCCTTCCAGAAACCATTCGAATGTTTTTTTTTGTTTTTTTAAGGGGGGGGGGGTCTTGTAGGGGTATAATGGCTCATATATATGTGATTCTAGGTCCTTTCAGGGTTTTGTGACACATATGATCTACTATCTTGGCATTGTTTTGTAGAGGTTCTTCGAGGAACCGTTTGAAGATTCTCAAGATCCTTTGATTGTTTTTTGTAGCTCACATATTATCTACAATCATGGCATTTTTCTGCAGCTCTGGGGTTTTCCAGAATCAATTTGTAGATCCTTCTAGGTTCTTTTAGGGGCTTTTGTGACACACACATATGATCTTATACTACCATCATTTCATTTTTTCTGCAGAGGTTCTTCCAGAAACCTTTGAAATTCTTTTTGTGACTCTTACATGATCTACCATCCTGGCATTGTTTTGCAGAGTTCCTTCAATAAACCATTTATAGATCTTTCTGGGACTTTTAAGGGTATTATGGCGCACGCATCTGATCTATTATCATGACATTGTTGTGCGGTTTCTTCCATAAACCAATTGGCGATCTTTCTTGTTTTTTTTAGAGTATTTTATCTTATAATCTGATCTATTATCATGATATTGTTCTGCATAGTTTCTTCCAGAATCTATTTGAAGATAATTCTGTCCTTTTAGGGGATTATTTTGGCTCACACATATGGTCTATACCTTCAACGCATTATTCCGCAGAGTTACTTCCATTAACCATTTGAAGATCTCTCTGGGACTTTTAAGGGTATTATGGCGCACGCATCTGATCTATCATCATGACATTGTTGTGCAGGGTTTCTTCTATAAACCATTCGAAGTTCTTTCTGATACTTTGTAGGGTATTATGCCTCACACATGACTTACCTCCATGGCATTGTTCCGCAGAATTACTTCCATTAACCATTTGAAGATCTCTCTGGGACTTTTAAGGGTATTATGGCGCACGCATCTGATCTATTATCATGACATTGTTCTGCGGTTTCTTCCATAAACCAATTGGGGATCTTTCTTGGTTTTTTTAGAGTATTTTATCTTATAATCTGATCTATTATCATGACATTGTTCTGCATAGTTTCTTCCAGAATCTATTTGAAGATAATTCTATGTCCTTTTAGGGTATTATTATGCCTCACACATATGGTCTATACCTTCAACGCATTGTTCCGCAGAGTTTCTTCTATACACCATTTGAAGATCTTTCTGGGACTTTTAAGGGTATTATGGCGCACGCATCTGATCTATCATCATGACATTGTTGTGCAGGGTTTCTTCTATAAACCATTCGAAGTTCTTTCTGATACTTTGTAGGGTATTATGCCTCACACATAACTTACCTTCATGGCATTGTTCCGCAGATTTACTTCTATTAACCATTTGAAGATCTCTCTGGGTCTTTTAAGGGTATTATGGCTCATGCATATGATCAACCATCATGGCAGTGTTCCGCAGAGTTTCTTCCATAAAACAATTTGAAGATCTTTCTGAGCCTTTTTAGGGTATTATGGCTCACGCGTCTGATCTATTATCATGACATTGTTCTGCGGTTTCTTCCATAAACCAATTGGCGATCTTTCTTGGTTTTTTTAGAGTATTATATCTTATAATCTGATCTATTATCATGACATTGTTCTGCATAGTCTCTTCCAGAATCTATTTGAAGATCATTCTATGTCCTTTTAGGGGATTATTGTGGCTCACACATATGGTCTATACCTTCAACGCATTGTTCCGCAGAGTTTCTTCTATACACCATTTGAAGATCTTTCTGGGACTTTTAAGGGTATTATGGCGCACGCATCTGATCTATCATCATGACATTGTTCTGCTGTTTCTTCCATAAACCATTTGAAAATTTTTCTCAGACCTTTTAGGGTATTATGGCTCATGCATCTGATCTATTATCATGACATTGTTCTGCAGAGTTTCTTCCAGAAACCATTTGAAGATAATTCAAGGTCCTTTTAGGGGATTATTTTGGCTCACACATATGATCTATCATCATGACATTGTTCCGCAGATTTTCTTTCATAAAACATTTGAAGATTTTTTCTGGGATTTTTAGGGAATTTTGGCTCACGCATCTGACCTATCATGATGACATTGTTCTGCAGGGTTTCTTTCATAAACCATTTGAAGATCTTGCTGGGACTTTTTCGGATATTATGGCTCACACATGATCTACCGTAAAGGCAGACCAGGCTTAGGTGAGAAAGGCAGTTGCCCCGAGTGAACTGTGACAAATTGCTGACTCACGCTGCTGCACTGAATGAACTATTGCCCTTCACCTGGCTAGACTGAGTAAACGTTTGACCTGTACCTGGATGCGCTGAGTTAACTTTTGACCTGTTGCATAATCTGACATGTTTGGCAGTCTACCAAATCTGATTCAGACGGAAGTGTGCCAAAGCTATAAATAGAATGCAGCTACTTCACTGAGTGAACTCTTGACCTATACCTGGCTGCACTGAGTGAACTCTTGAACTGTTGCCTAATGTGATACAGTTGGCAGTCTGCCAAAGCTATTGATAGATCCAGACTGATCTTTGACCTGATGCCAAATATGAAAAAGTAGTTACACCATCGCATAAGCTCAAAGATTGGCTCCACATGCAGCCCTGAGGGGCATGACACCCATGAGGTGATCACATGGTGCGCATGAGGTGTTCACATGACACCCATGAGGTGATCACATGCCTTTTGCCTGTCTGCACTGATTGGACTCTTGACATATATCTGGCTGCACTGAATGAACTCTGTTGACCTGTTGCCAAATCTGAAACAGTCGGCAGTTTCTCAACCTATTTAAAGATATAGACACAATCTTGGCCTGTTGGTAAATCTGTTTACACATACTGAAAGACTTGGCTAAAATGTTTTTTTTTTTCAAGTTGACATATTCATAAGACTTTTTATCAAAATGTCTAGAATAATAAAAGATAGTCCTTTCATTGTTAAAGGTCCAAAATTCTGCCAAAAATCATTTAAGTAAACTTGAACAAAGGCCACCTAAGAATAATTTTTGTGCAATGTTACAAAAGTTATAATTGACGCAACAATTTTGTAGAAGAAAACTATAGCAGTCCTCAGTTTGAAATAGACTTAATAATGGCCATAAGACCAACTTAAGCTTATCATGACTCAACCAAAATAAAAAAAACACTATTCTTATATGGTTGAAAGAACCATGTCCTAGGATAATTCTTGTGAAAAATTGAACGATTCAACTTGACAGTTTCATCAAAAACATTTAAGCTGAAAGAGGCAGAAATTATGAGGTTTTTGACCATAAAAAACAGGTAAATGTAGGTGGCGCCACAAAATCTGCAATTTCAAATATGAGTCATGTGACCAACATTTTCACAATACTTGGTGATGCTAGCGCCAGTCATTTCTGAGACTGCTAAGTCATTTTGCTTACTTGGCAAAATGACTAAGTTCAAATTCGCGTAACTCCGCCAAAATTCATCAAACGCAAACAATTTGAACAAACTTGAGAGAGCTCGCCTCTGGGATCATTTCTGTAAAATATTGAACAATTTGGCTGGACGGTTTACAAGAAGAAGACTTAAAAGGGTTTTCAGCTTTTTCCCTATAAAATCTAAATAAATGCAGATAGCAAAAAAAAATGAGCTAAATCCCACAACATTTGATATGTGACAGATTATTGCATAAAACCTTGGGATGTTAGCTCCTGCTAATTATGGGTTAATGTACAAATGACCAATGACCCCTTTACAAAAAAGGTCAATGCAGGTGGCGCCAACCAATACCTGAATTTCATATATGACTCATGTGACCAACACTGGTGTCGCATCTCTCATAAAACGTCCATAAAATCACAACTCAGTGACTTGTATTCAAACTTTAATGGCGGCCCGCTGGATACCAAACTAGACATGCAGGATTACCACTTCCGGCCTGTAAAGACTAGAGATTACCGTATTACGGTAATAACACCAAATAATATTAAACAAAGATATCACATCCCTCATCACCTTAGAGGTTTGTATCCCTACATGAAGATTAGAAAATAAAGATTATAATATCTTGGTGGTCATATCTGTTGAAAAATCTGTTGAAAATATTGCTGTGCTGGTTATAAAATTAAAATGTAATTACTGTGAACGATATACGTGTATAGAGCTTATGAAACTATTAGAACGCGCCAGAATGCTCAGTCTTTCAAGTCAAAAATGTTTGATTGACAGGCAAGTTGATGTTTATGCAAAGAATGATATAAACGAAGCACATAGTCTCTTAAATATTCATGGGGGTTGTTGCTTTCTAGTTGTTTTCCTCACAGCAGGATCTGATGTTGCTGGGGATGTTTCTGGCTGCTGGGGTGCATATGTACTGGACAAAGCAACTGGAGTATTTGTTGGTAGGGTCCCTGGCAGTGATGTGCTTGAGGTTGCATCGATTGGTCTGTTGGCAGTTACGGAAATTGGTGTTTTCTGTTTCTCAAAGATTGCTGTCATCAGCACTGCGTTGATTGTTTTGACTTGTACCGTCCTCCTCCAACTCAGTGTCAGAAAACATATCATTCGGTTGACAGAGTGTCTTTTGGAACTAGGAGGAGTTTCGAGTGACATGACGAGTCCCTGAGGTTGCAGTTATCATACTGCCTTTCTTTGCAGTGACCACGTATGGTTGTGTGTTGAAAGGTGTGGACAGCTTGTTTTGCTTTGTCATTATAGACATGGTCACATAGACATGGTCACCAACAGATATGTCATTAGATTTTGCATGATTGTATACGTCCGCATGAGCTTTCATTCTGGCTTTAGCCTTGTGCATCATTTGTTTTTGCTTGCTTGTCTGTTGTAGAGTCCGGTTGCTGTGACTCTATTTGCGGTAATCGTGTCTGGGGTTCGTGAGCGAATAAAAGTTTGTTTGGGGCAAATCCTGTAGAAGGATGTGGTGTAGCTCTGTACTGACGCGCAAACCGAAATAATTCGCGTTTCTAGTTTGTTTGTTCAACATGGGCTGATCGGATGATCGGATTCATTAAGGGTTTGTTTAAAGACTCGGCTTGAGCATTGGCTCGTGGCCATCTCGTAGTAATGTGCCTGTCCTGGAATCAACTGTATTCAGCAAATTGTCGAAACTGTTCTGAATAAAATGGAGCAATTTCAATTGTCTTTGGGAATCTGAACTGTTAAAGCACTTTATCAAGAACTGGAATCAGTTTGGTGGCAGACGCTGATTTAAGGATTTCCACAACTGGGTATCGCGTGTACTCATCAGTAAGCACAAATATGTAATCGCCTGTCGGAAACGGTCCAAGGAAATCAGCACTTTAATGTAACCATGGTTTATCTGGCATTTTTGACATTTGTAATGGTTCCAGTTGAACCGGAATGTCACCGACAGTCTGGCAGGCATGACAGTTTTTGACAGCAGTTTCTACTTTTTTATTTATTCCAGGGAACCGGACTTTTGAACGGATGAGGGACTTGGTTCGGCTCATGCCCTGACGACCATCATGAGTTAATTTAATTGCTTTGTTATGCAACTCTTTTGGCAAGACAAGTTGAGAGCCTTTGAGGAGTACAGAATCTGTATGACATGTTAGTTCATCACGCAAGTGTGAATATTGCTGTAGTTCACTTATATTAATATCTGGGTCTGTTATTTTAGGAATGTCATGCCAATGTCTTGTATGTGCAAGTTCCATGGCTTTTAACAAAGTTTTGTAACATGATGTGGCATCTTTAACATCTTGAAATGTCATAGCTCTTGGTACAGATATGTTAGCAAGCAATATGTTCACATACTGTTCAGTCAGTTTCTGTTGACGTGGTAGTTTGCCTTTCATCACAGGATCCCGCGACATATAGTCTGCTGGATTTGTACATTCTGGTCTGTAAGTTATCGTAAATTTACATGGCTGTAATCGTAGGCCCCAGCCTTCTATTCGTTGTGGTGATGTTGGTTTCTGCCATATTTTCTCCAGAGGCTTGTGGTCTGTTATTATATTGAAGTGGTTTGCACCATTCATATACATATTAAAATGTTTACAGGACCAAACAACTGCGAGTGCTTCTCGTTCCGTCTGACTATATCTTGATCAGTATCAGTTAGTGCCCTGCTACCATAACTGATGACTCTGCCTTCCTGAACTAGCATGGCACCAAGACCATGAGGACTTGCATCAACAATAACTTCGATGCTCTTGTCTGGACTGATGTATGTCATGACAGTGTTGTCCATAAGACAGTCCTGCAGTTTTTTTAAAAGCATTTTGTTGTGTATCAGTCCATTGCCTAGTGTCATCTTTCTGGGTTTAAGTATGGAGAGGTTTTGTGATTGTGACATAATTTGGGATATAACGCGAGCAGTAGTTGACCATTCCTAAAAAGCTGCGTAACTCAGAAACATTCTTTGGTGGATTTGCAGTCTTTATTGCCTAAGTTTTCTTCGGGTTAGGAGATATGCCAGCAGCAGAGAATGTAAGTCCAAAGAACTCGATCTGGCTCTGGTTGCTTTCACATTTGCTTTGGTTGAGCGTAAGTCTCTTATCAGTCAGCCTTTGAAGTGTGGCTTCTAATTCTGTGTCATGCTCAAGTTGAGTTTTGTCAAATACAATAATATCATCACTGACATGTGTAGCACCTGGAACATCATGAATCACATTTCGGATGGGTTGTTGAAATATTTCTGATAATGACGAAATGCCAAAGTTCAGCCGTTTATAACGAAATAAACCAGTTGGGGTGCTAAAGGTGGTAGTGTACCTAGAACTTGGATCTAATTCCAACTGGTGGTAACCAGCTTTCAAGTCCAGCTTACTAAATACGATGGCATCGTTCAGGTCACTAATAAGCTCATCCAGTGTCGGCTATTGATTCTCTCTCTTGTGATGGCTTGATTGGCTTTCTCATATCAACACAGATTCAATTGATTTAGAGTCCTTTTTCGGAGGTGTGACGATTTGGGACACCCAAAGGGTGGGTTCCCCTTCAACTTTCTTAATAATGTCCTCCTTAAGAAGCTTAGCAAGCTCTGCTTCTACTTTGCCGCCGAGAAGGAATTGGGTGCGACGTGGTTTTTGGGCGGTTGGTTTTACAGTTTCATCAATGTGGAGTTAACAATAGTGTCTTTCAGTGTACCTATATCTCGGAATAATTGAGGAAACTTTCTGTAGGAACACTAATTTGCTTCACAACTTTGATCAACTGCAGTTCTTGAGCTGTAGTATATCCCAGTAAGGTACCATGATTGCCTGACACAACAACAAATGAATGGGGTTGAATCAAAGAGGTTGTTTCAACTAGGTCACAATGACCTAGAACTCTCAGTGGTTTGTTTCCTCTAAATGGATATAGTCGAGGTTTATGTTTATGAAGTTTTGGCATACACTTTGCTGTAGGTTTCTTCATCCAATATATTCATTGTTGCACCAGTATCTACCAGCAGATTAGTAGACACTCCATTCAAACTGACATGTACACGGGGTTGGACTACTTGAGCGTCTTGTACTATGCCAACAATACTGTAGCAGTGATCACTGTCACTAGAATCTATATCAAATTCATCATGACCATCATCTGAGACTGTTTCTGATATATTACGAACTTGATTTTCTTCTTGTGGCAAAATGTACTGGTTTCTTACAATAATGACAATATTGCATCCTGGCTGGACACTGACCTTGATGTGGGAAGGTACCACCACGCTCTCTGCATGTATTTGACTGAACTGGTCTATTAGATGCACTATATAGTTCTATCCTTTCTCTGACTTCTATGGGCACTGTTATCTGTATATCTAGGTGCATGTGCACTGTTCTGGAATCTGTGTAATTTACGTGAAGGCCGTGTAACAGCTTTTACATCATGGGCGAGGTCTTGTTCAATGGTACTGGCATTAGCCTCTGCAAGTTCTAGTGACCTGCGAATACCTATGATTTCAGATAAAGTCTTATCAGGCTGTCTGAGAGCACTACGGCGCAGTCTATTTGAAGTACAATGTTGGATAAGTTGGGACAAGATTTCCTTATCAATATCTACAAATTTACAGTCTTTAGCGAGTTTATGGAGCTCAGTCACGTACTCATCAAGAGACTGTCCGGATTTTTGTTTATGACTACGGAAGCGATATACTTCCATCTGAATGTTCTTTTTGGGCTGAAAGAACGTACCTAGCAGGTTTTTGACGTCTTCGTACGTATCACCGGTATCATCAATCTTTTCCGCCTGAAAGATATCGTAGACTTGTTCACCTGCTTAATGCATCAAGAGAGCTCGTTTTCGTTCATCCGTTTGAATGTTCATTGCGTCGATTAGGTTTCCGAGACGATTTACCCATTTGTCCCATTTCGGGCCGGCGTTTGAGCGGTCTATTTCCAAGTCGAACATAGGAAATACTGGCAGATTATCCATATTGACAATATAGTTCCCGTTCAGCTCGTCGCCAGTGTCGTTACTCTCATAATACGTCCATAAAATCACAAATCGGTGACTTGTATTCAAGTTTTAATTGCGGCTCCCTGGATACAAACTGGACACGCCAGATTACCACTTCCGGCCGTAAAGACTAGAAAATAACACCAAATAATATTAAACAAGGATATCACGACTGGCATAAAATTAGGTGATTTTAGCTCCGGCCGTTTTTGAGATTGTCATTGTAGTATGTTTTTTTTGGACAGATGACTAAGTTCAACTTCATGTAACTCGGCCAAAATTCACCGAACTTGAACCGTTCGAACAAACTTGAGAGAAAGGTATAAGGGATTATTTCTGTAAGATATTGAACAATTTGGCTGGACCGTTTCTGATGAGAAGATTTTTAAAGGTTTTTTTTTTAGCTTTTTCTCTATAAGTCTAAGAAAATGCAGTTAGCCAAAAAATAAACAAAATCCGATAGAGTTTTTCAGATGGCTAATTTTTTGCATAAAATTTCCTGATGCTAGCTCCTGTCGTTTTCGAGATAGTATGGGTTAACGTACAGACGACGGACGACACCACACCATCGCATTAGCTCACAGGTTCGCTAACAACTGGAAGATCTTTCTGGGAACTTTCAGGATATTATAGCTTACGCATCTGATCAACCATCATGGCATTGTTCCGCAGAGTTCCTTCCATAAACCATTTGACGCTCTTTCTGGGTCTCTTTAGGGTATTATTGCTCACGCATATGATCTACTATCATGGCATTGTTCCGCAGAGTTTCTTCCATAAACCATTTGAAGATCTTTCTCGGACTTTTTTGGGTAATATCGCTCTCGCATCTGATCTATCATTATGACGTTTGTTCCGAAGAGCGTCTTCCATTAACCATTTGAAAATCTTTCTGGGACCTGTAAGGGGATTATGGCTCAGGTATCTGATCTATTATCATGACATTGTTCCACGGAGTTTCTTTCATATATCGTTTGAAGATTTTTCTGTGACTTTTTAGGGTATTATGGTTCACACATGACCTACCAGCATGGCATTGTTGCGCAGAGTTCCTTCCATAAACCATTTGCCGATCATTCTATGACTTTTTAGGGTATTATGGCTCACGCATCTGACCTATTATCATGACATTGTTCTGCAGTTTTTTCCCATAAAACATTTGAAGATCTTTCTTGGTCTTTCTAGGGGATTATGTCTCATGCATCTGATCTATTATCATGACATTGTTCTGCAGAGGTTCTTCCTAAAAAAATTATGAGGTCTTTTTTAAAAGGATTTTGGGTTGGCTATACAGCCTCTAAAATGCTAGAAATTACTAATATACACTTAGGCTAAAGGCTTTTGGGTATACATTGGAAAATTCACTACCCAATCCGACAGGTTTTTAATTAACTTACAATTAATTCCTCAAGGACAAAAAATTGGGCAGATTTAGCTCAGTGAACTGAGAAGTCAACTGAGGTATAGCAATGGCAATCGATTTGTCATCCATCCATCCATTGGCATGACACAAATCATAATGGCTGAACCTAGGAAATTTTAACTGAATATCCAGGGAGGTCAATAAAAGTTTCATTGGAAACCTGAAAGGTCACTGCTTCCTATATCCTCTGAGCTTTAGAGCCTGTTAGTGCATACTAGAATATTTAAAATTTTGATATGAAACCTCCAGTGTCCTGATAATTAATGTATGAAGTTCCATGATTTGTGCTAAGCTCTTATATCATGACTAGTTTTATTAGTTCCTCAAGACTGGTGGTGCCACCTATATTATTTCTATTTTAGGCACATTTCTTCCTCTGCTAAATTACATAAATGGTTCCAGTGTCTCCACTGTGGTTTCATCTAGGATATATTTAAAGCAATATATTTAAAACCTTCCATAGATGTTTCACAATTGGCTTCCCTACAAGGAAGACACCAATTTATTTTAAAGTCACTAGGGCAAGGTTTACAGGACCCACAGTTTGAAGAAAGCTTTTTTGACTAATAAATCTGAGCCTGGAAACCCATGGGTCCCTATTACCATATGTTTTTCAGACATGAATGCGCTGATGAACACCAAGACATATTTCTTTGTAAAAATGTAATATACCTGTTTGGTGAAATTAATCAACCATCAGAAGAAAATTGTCAAATTTATATTGATGCGTGGCTCTTTGATATCATGCATATGAACTTTTGCCAAACGTACATCCTGCATTGAATTGTGGCCATTTTTAGATGTCATTGACGAAATGTTTGTAGACTTAATGCAAGTGGTTTTGCCCCGGATGTCATGACCAATTACATATCTATGCAGGCTCTTTTAGGGGGTTAGACCAAAAAATGACTTATTTGAATATTAACACAATATTGGTAGTGGGTTTGTACTGCATAAGGTACTTTCTATTTTTTATATTTCCTATATACATGCCAGAAATAATGTCTGTTTAGTGTAATATCTGAAAGTTATAGGTCCAAACATTAAAGACTTTGTAAACAAGTGATCCATTGGGCATGACACTCAGCTGACCTAGAAGGCATCCACAAAACAAATTTCATCATCTGAATGCCAAATTTTGTAGGTGGTATCCCCATTCAACAGCAGCTTAGCTTGGAGGATATGGGTAACAAAGACCTAGTTTAAGGTTTTTCAGAGATTTTTCATGGACTTTCCTCGTTGAATGGTTACCATTTGTGGCCTGTTAACAAACAACCACATCTTTGAAGGTCTCAAAAATAGAGAAACAAATGTGAAAAATTTGAAAAAAAAATTCAAATGGAGTCACCAGTATACAGGAACTGATAAAGAAAAGCATCATGGTGATAAATGAATTAGTTCAGATTCTGGGGCTCTTGTAACAAATTTTTAGCTCAGCTGACTATAAGTCATAAGAGCTATAGTCGTGGTCCATTGTCCGTCCATCTGTCCGTCCGTAAGATTGGCACATTTCGACACCATTGGACCTACGAATCTGAAATTTGGCACACAGTTAGATGTCCCCAAAATCTCCTGCCATGCCAAAAATTGGGTCAATAGGACTTTGTTCCTTCGAGATAATGAAAAACCTCAATTTTTTATTTTAAAAAAAATCTATTTTTCACACTTCAGGACTGCCTAATATCAAAACCACTCATCTGGTTTCTTCATATTTACTATAAATATTCCTGGCATGTAGTTCCTATATACATGCCAGAAATTAAGTCTGTATTATATAATTTAAAAATGTTATGGGCGGAACATAATGGACTTGGTAAAAAAATCAGGGAAGATATTTGGTCACTAAAGACCAAAAATGTTAAACCTAGGGACTTTTTTCAGTAATCAACTTTAGTTAATCATAATTTAATTGTATACAAAAAAATAGATCAAAATATGTTAATATGTTTAAATATAAGCAAATATATAAATTTGGTACCTTAATTTTGCCACGTATGACCATGGCATGTTTTTTTTCTTGTAAGAACATTTTTTTTACTTTTCACAGTCAGTATATATATAGATTTAATCTGTTAAATTATGAAATTTGAAAGTAAAAGTTCAAAAATTATTCTAGTTTTTTACCTTTTTCTGAGGCTCAAATGTATTACCATTTTGAACCTCCAGACCAGCCATGTCTGGTCCCTACAGCCTTGCCTGGGTAAACTTATTAGTGATGAAACACTGCTGTCACAAATGAAGAATCATCAATCACGTGGCAATCCTGACCGCCCCGCCCCCCCCCCCCCCCCACCTGAATCAAGTGTTATTTTCAGATATTTATTATTTTGCAAATTTCAAAAATATAATTTAAGAAAAAATAAATACATCTGTGTATAATTATGTGATGCAGCCTGAGCAGATCAACTATAAATGTTGATGCTATTTAGAATTGCTAATCAACTTAATTTTTCAAATATAATTGATATATACTGTAAATGTATATAAACATTCATAATTTTTGTCCAAAATTTCCTTTGACAAAAAATTGATGTATTAAAAAAACGAGGATCTAATGTAAACATTCATTCAGAATCAGTAGAATGGGAATTAAAGTGATTTGCATTGTTTTTCTATCTCTGTTTCTCTTTTTAAATATTCAATAATTATGAATAAAACTTTTTTTTACCTGTAAACACTTTTGGATTAAATTTTGTATCCTGTATGTTTATGCAAAGATGTTGTAACTTTGCTCACTCCATGCCATTGAGTATTTGTTTGGGACAATATTCTTCTGGCAACTTCATAAAATTTATTGCTGGTAAATAAAGAAAAAAATTTACAGAGGTACAAAAGTGTTTTTAATCTCTCATCCTCCCCCCCCCCCCCCCTCCCAATTCTTCAATTCAGATCAAACATGGCAACTTCTCATAGCTTAATCTACCATTTCTTCTCTATAGATACTTTTGACACATTCTGTTTCCTCTCCCATTTATCAACAACTGCTTCCCAAAACATATCAGTTTTCTACTTTCTACTTTTTAATAATTATTTTGATGTATTAAATGTGTATTTTTATACTTGCAAATCTCCACTTCCTTTCTCTGCAATTTACAACATCTGGTCATTCCCAATGCAATAAATTTAGACACACATTCCTGTGCATATTTGAAATACTGATACTTCTATATTACTATTCTGCTCAACTACATAATTAATACAAAAAATTACATCTGTCAAAATGAAATCTTACAGACCTACATACAACAATGGTGATACAATTATATCTGTCACATTCAGCTGAGCGCCGTGACCCATGGGTCCCTTGTTAATTATTCTGCCTTTACTTATTTGGCCAATATTTGTGGGTTCATTCCTGCATAAGTGACTACATTTGTAAATATTTCTTGATGATTTTCTCCAATCTGGATCATGTGCATGATCCACACCAAAATCTAATTTATTCTTTTTGGGCAAAGTCCTGAAATGCCCTAAAAATTTTAATGGTATTCCATCTATGAATGCACCAGTTTTCTTGTGAACAGACAGGTATGAATAGGTATGAACAAGAAGATGCACCTTCACCCCTAGGTTTTACCACATTCCACATTCTGTGCATGTAAGAGTATGTGTAGGATACAATCAAAAAACTTGATAAGCATCTTTATCATAAGATTAAAGGATTGGTCTGACAGGTATTTATTAAACAAAATGATGGTTATATATTTGTAGTGTTGAGCAGGAGGATGCAAGAACTCCATCACCACAACCGCTGACTTTAAAGATACCAAGGCCACTGTTTACCATTGGCGAACTCAGTCCAGTTTCTCCAAGGGAAGTATCTCCTAGAGGACGGCCACCCTCACCAAGGAGACCGATGTTGGGACATGCAAAGTGGTGAAAATTCAAAGATCATGAATAAATTAAGAATGTATGTAGGAAAATATAAAAAGACATAGAGGTTACCTGCGGGAAACTTTAAATATCTACAATGCATGTGGCTTTTGAGGTTTTCATCACATAGAGGGGTCGGTGAATATTTCCTACCAGGGGGAGCAATGTTCTTTCCATGAATGCAGCTGGAACTCCCAGCAAAAAGCATGCATACACTCAAGTTTCATATTACCAAGTCACTTGTAGTGGATTTTAAGAAAAAGGAATTAGACTTCAGTAGCTCTGAATATTTAAAAAACAATAACTTTAGCAAAAATCCTTTTCATTTTGTGAATAAAATCCTGTTTACTTTATAAACTAGAAACATAATTTTTCTACAAGTGGAAAATAGAGTTAAACTAATTGCTAAGTTTCTAGATACATGGAATTTTATCAGTTAATAAAGTTTAGAAACTGTGTTTTGCCTGATGTACATAGTTATTCAAATGACTGAGGAAACAAGGTGTTAGGCTATACTAGGTTAATATAGGTAAATTAGGTTAATACAGTCTGTTTAGAATTAATGATGTTGTTGAATGCTGAATGATGTGAGTATCCGATTTAATTTCAGTAAAAATCCTTATGCTAGCTCCATCCGGAGGTATTACAATTTTTGTCGCCATCAGGCAGTTTTTTCCTCAAATGGGTAACAGATTTTTTATGAGATTTTTTTATGAGGGTTAAGGTCACACTGAAGGAACAAAAAAATTAACACTAAAGGAACAAAAACATTTTGCAGATTATCTGGGTCATCTTATGTTTTTGTATGAAGAATTCTTTGCACTGCTGGCTATTAAAATATGACAATTTGTTTGTCACTGCTAAGGCCAAATCTGTCACTTTTCAAAAGCAATAGGATAAACATAAGATGTAAATTTCCAAATATGATGAAAGTTTACACTGCCTGTAAGGTGCACAGGTGTGGTCTTAATGGGGCCACCTTTGATCTGGTTTAAGAGCTGACCTGTGATACAACCATGTTGGTTGTTGAACCATAGCAAATATGGTTAATATATTTTCGCTTTCAGACGTTGTACAGTAACTATAAATAGTTCTATCTTTAGAGATATTACCTGTGTGCAAGAAGTAGATCCAGCTAAACTTGATTGTTTGGTTATGTTTAAAATACTGCAGTGGTTGTTATATATTATTTATATATACACTTCTTGTTTTGTGGATTGTACTCCAGAAGCATTCACCTCCCTGAGCTACCAGAGGTAGTGCTCAACACTACACAGAGAGATAGAAATTTTAACAATTCATTTCCATTATTTCTGTTAACAGGAAACACTGCTTAATCTTGTGTTGTTTTAATTTTACATTAGGACAATTTGAAAGATGTGCATTATTTTAAAAAAGAGTTGGTACAACAGAAGCTATAAAACCCATCTGATTATACTACAGGTAAACTAAATTAACGGTACACAAGCATAATGGAATCCTACTTATTCTACTGTCAGGATCATTATCTTGATACTTCAATTTATAATATGGTTGAATCTGGTTGAATTTTAGATGAAATTGAATTTTAAAGGAAATACTGTTCATGAATGAATTTTCTATAAATGATAGTAGGTAATTGAATCTTAAAGGAAATACTTTTCATGTATGGCCTGTCTATAAATGTTAGTATGTTCATCTGTACTATTACAATATATTTCTTTTGACTGAATTTTTCTGTTGATTTATGTTTTACTCTTTAGCTGTAGTTAATTAAGTTGTGGGTTGAAGATACATTTGTGCTTATATGAAGCAATATTCATCAATTTGCTTCGATGAAGCATATATATAATTTATTGATGATATTTAATATACAGGAATGTGAGATTATATATTGCAGGTTTACTGATGTGATACTTTCTGTATTCAGAAAAGTTATTTCAGGGATAATAAATAAGTGATGCCTTATGACATATAATGGACTTCTTCTAGAATGCCCTTTTTTTTAATTTATACATTAGATATTTAAGTGATGTCTGTCTAGCAGGTTTTCACAGATATTGGAGTAATTTGTTTTACTGATTAACTTCAGAATTTCAACACTGGTATGCCTCTGGTGTCAATTTTGTGTATTAATGGCAATTGGTGCTTGGTTCCCTGACATAATTTAATATTACACTGGTATTATAATTAAACATTTCTGACATTATACTGCATTATAATTATAATTAAAAAAGAACGTTAAAGTGTTGTAGGGTGAGTTCATCCTTTTTGCCACATATTGAACATTTATCAACAAAATAAACTGCTGTTTGAAAATTAGATTTCAACTGCATGAAAAATGTTTTCATTTGAAATTTTTAGTGCAATACAGGATGGTGACCAGCATAAGACAGATAAATGGTGGGACGAGGAGGGAATTATTCAAATTGTTGAACATTTACATATTCAAAATAGCCAATGCTTTTTAAGGTTTCAAACACAATTTGGATATTCCCTCATTATTCTTATGGCTGTGTTTTATTTATTTAGTATGTATTTCTATTATCATCAGCATGGTAGTTTTTTTGTAATAAAACAGTAATATACTTTGAATCGGAGTTAATATTGCATCATAAAGCCTCATTTTTGTTGTTGTAATGGTTATACACATACAATTGTATGTTTGTTGAGTGTGGCGATGTAATGGTGAGGCTGCTGTACTTGTAACATCAAAGATGTGAGTCAACATCCCATGTTTACCCCCTTCAGCAAGGGTGTACCCTGTTCCACCAAGTAGTATTAGGTACTGAACCGGCTTCTGTGGCTCAAGGGCAGAGCATAGCACTCAAAGCCAGGAGATCATGAGTTCGAATCTCAGTCTATAGAGGGTGAATTTTTTACGGTTAGCCTCCACCCAGGGTCTGCACTCTGCAGCCTGTTCCAAACAGTTGTGTTTCACTTACAAACAATTGTGCCCTTTGAGGGGTTCCTCAATGTTATGACCCAGTAATGGGGATGACACACCCAGGAACCACAGGGGTTGTACGCCAAGACTGATTGACACCAGGATAATTGAGTATAAGCCTCTGTCATGTACTTCAAAAGTGAAGTGGAACTCTGAAGATGTACATGGCACAAGAATTAAATATAAATGCGGTTACATCCATAAAAAAAAGTAATTATTACTGGTCATGGGAAGAAAGCAAAATGTAGAAAATATTTCCCCTAGTACCTTTTAGAGTATTTGTATGCTCCCAAAAGGGCTTTGAAAAACTACAAAATCCAGATACCTCTGTAAACATAGTTCTATTTTTTCAAAATAATGTGATGCCATTTTTAAGGTGTAAAGTAATATCAGCTGTCAGGATTATCTCTCTGGATTATTTCTGCATGTTTTTCATACTTAGGTTCAGGTCTCTCCTGCCACAAATGAGTTTCCATAGAAACAAGCTGACTCTCTGGGAAAGTATGGATGGCAGTGTCATGGAAAATATCAGTGTGCTGAAAGTTGTTTTTCACTGGCACTTCATGAGTGTAAGGTAAAATCTGGAAGTCTGAATCAAGGAAAATGAATAATTCTTTTGGTTAAAGCATATAATTTAAATTATTATAAAATATATATATCTAAATATATCAAAAGGAATTATAAATGTCCTTTCAATAACTGAACTATTTTGTTCAATTGTGTCATTTCTGATCAAAACAAAAATGTAAACTAACAGATCTTGGTCCTAACAGATACTGTGGTTGCCTTTTTGTTCGCGAGGGTTTTAATTTCGCGATATCCGCGAATGGGAAATAATCGCGAAAATGAAACCCTCGGGATTAATTGGCCAATGGATTACGTCCTTCTTATTTAATGTAGCCAATATTTGTATGGGAATAGATTAGAACAATGAGAATTGTTATAATAAGTTACATCCATGCAGGTATAGGGGAAAACGTTCCCCTTAATTTGAACTTAAGTACCTGTGCTTTGTGTTCGGGCCCATCGTTATATGAGAAAAATATCACAAACTCATGACTTATTCTCATTTTATAACACACATAGGTATGGCTTACCATATATTTTGGTTCTGGTGAGATCGCGAAAATGAAACCCTCGCAAAACAATAAAAATTGAAAAATCGCGAAATTTCAGCCTCGCGAATATGAAGCCAACCACAGTATGTGTCAGGTAAAGGGGTCCGTACATGGGTCCTAGTATAAATACATCAGAATCTGACAAGCACAAGTACAGGTACAAGCACAAGATATATCAATTTATTTGAGTACAGGTGTAATGGGTTTGTACTTGATTATGAGCACCTGGTACTTTCTGATATATTTTAATCAAATTAATTAAACCATTATAAAGTACAAAAATTATTAATTTGCCTACACTTTTCAAGTATTTGAAATATACTTGATTTTTTTCAATTATGGTACATGGCTGGCAAGTACAAGTACAGTACATGTACTGAGTTAAATGTACAAGTGCAAGAGATACAAACATTCTTGAAATAATTATGTGTGTAGGTACTGAGCACAAGTAGATATACGTATCAGAAATTTAGTGATGGTAGAATCAAGTTTAACATTAATAGTACTCCTGAGAAATACCAAATACAAAGATAAGAATTTGTTTTGGAAAATTTTCAATTACCAAGTTTCTCCTTTTTTTCAGTACGTAGTCTGAATACACTGTGGGTAACAACATATTTAGTACAGTGAAATTAGTACATTCAAAAACACTTATTGCAACAGAATATATTTAACTGCAGTGCCAAGAGCCCACTTAACACCATACTAAAAGTTAAGAAAAATCTTATCAAGGTGATAAGATGTCTAATTTGCATGATATGCAAATAAGCTTCCGCCATTGGTTTTCACTGTATCTATTTATCTAAATTTACTAATTAGATAAATGAATTGTTCCAACATGTTTTCATGATCATGGAATATGACTGACACAAATGTAAACTGGTATCTTGAACATAATTGCCAATACATGTATATAAAATTTAACAAACTCCAAGTAACATGAACAAATAATTTTATATGAAAATCTGAGATTGATACCAGACACACTAATGTATACAGTGTAAAAATGTATCGAAGTTGTAAATGCATGAAAAGGATACTTTTGCAATGTATGAAGATTCTTCTTTAAATATTCGTTCTGGTGTCCTGGAATGACATGAAAGTATATTCCAAACTGATCATCATTCACTTGCTTATTACATTGTGTTCAACTGCCAATGTCTAACAGTTCTCTCATGATCAATTAATTTAAACCCAATAAGGCACCATTTTGGTTTCAACAGCAGACGAGAAAAGTGTGGCAATTGTGTAACAGTAAAATAACATTACATCATGTGTGAATGCAATATAATGAATTTGAATTTAAGCATGTGAGAACAGCATTTTTTTTCCACCACATTTTCAGGTCTAAATTCAGAAACTTATGTGATCTCAATATGAACCCCTTGGTTTTGTCAAGTTCATTACCTCACACTCATGTTGTAGAAACTATTTCCTATGATGACAACTTTACTCAGGCTCTCTGGGTTCCAGTTTGCCCACAACATGTTGTTGTACAGAGGTCGACCACAGTGAGGCATGTAGAACAGGGTAACAGCCTCAGCCTTGCGTTTACCTTCCTGTAACCAAACAAGTTATATGCTGCATTACACTCCTCACGCAGCATTAATTCCCTACAGTTATGCCCAATATCCTTTCATGTACCCGCTTCTTCAACTCAGAGCAAAGAATTGTAAGCAGACCAATAAGAACGTGGTATCACATTCTGCATCCAGCTCCAAATTTTAAACAAGCAGCACCCTCTCTCATTTGGCTGATAAAACTGTTTCTGACACAGGGCCAAGAATCAGATCAGCAAAAGCAGGTGCCCTGATGTGATCAGCCCAACAAAAGCATGTGTCATATGTTTTTTAAAATTTGGAGCTGGATGCATATTACAATTTTTGCTCTCTGCACACCCTGGTGTTCAAATCCAGACAATCTAGCTATACAAAGCAGTGGTTACACAAGCAGATATCTGGGATGACTGCAATGTATATACAATCTGAGGTTCTTCCATTTACACACTTCTTTAATAATTAAAGTTAAAAACTATCATAAAAACTATTTGGCACAGGACATAGCCTGGTGAATAATGCAAAGTTACATAATCTTGATGCAACCTCAGAGGTTCACCCTAATGCATATATTTTGACATTTCTCTGTTATTCATAACCCCATCCATGTAAAATTAATGAAAACCTGATAAAATTCTAGAAATAAATGACTTAGGAGTAAATCTCTGATCTGAAAAGTTTAATCAACTCAACTAGCAAAAATGCAAAAATAGAAATACCATAAGACACTGTTTAGCTGGTTTTGATGAATAAACTAAATGAAAAATCACGCTATATTAAGAACTATTTAAAACGCTAGGTGAGATAAAGTAACATCATTATATATGACATATCATCATACCTCATTTTGCTTAATGATATCCATGTCAAGGTCACACAAGATTGACTTTTCTATATCTTTGAACAATGGATCATAGCAGTCTACTGCCTCAACCTGAAAGAATTAAAAACCAATGTTGTTAGACACCACACATAATTCCTGAAAAATTCAGATTTCTTATTGACTGCACCTTCTTACTTAAAATACACTGAATGTGATCAGACTTTTTATGTGCACTTAAGAATCAAACCATAATATTTACCCTTTGTATTAAAGTGAAAACTTGAGGGAATCTGGAATCTGTATGACAGGCTCAGACATTCATCACAGAGATGCTATAAGATCGATTCTTAAACAGAATTACCCACAGTCCATTCATATGTACACAAAGCAGACCACAAATGTACTGAACAAAACAGGTCATATGGATGTTCATTAACTTAACAAAATTAACTTTAAAATGGGATGGGAACATTTACTAAAGAATTATAAAAGTAAGAAAAATCACAATTCATTTTTTCAGGGGAAAACAAATTCATGAATTTTTCAGTACCTGCATGGGTCTTATATTACACTTTGCAATTCATGACATTCATACTGATGTATGACCCTGTTCCATAAAAATGTTGATACATGTAGAAGAAATGATTAACCTTTACATGAGCTCTCAGTGCCAGGAGCAGAGCCAGCTGATACCTGGCGATTGGACAGGTGCTGAAGTTGCCAAGGCCATAACATACAATCTGCTGAACTGACCTTGATGTCTGGCCTTCAGTGTCATCTACACCCTCACGGCAACAAACCTGGTTTAATGAGCCTAAAATAATATACATTAATTGTAACAATGTAATACGATATACAAAATAAGGGGAAACTGAGCTCTTAAAATATAGCCCAGAAATATGATTTATAGGTTTTTATTGGTAGTCTGTTCAATTAACAGTGGTCCTTTAATAGTGCTGCTGAGAAAATTTGGTTACAGAAAGCTCTTAAGTTATATAATAGAAATACTGTGTTTGTGTTTAAAATTGCCAGTTCCACTGTTTCACTGTGGTTCCATTTTAATAGCCTTACTATTAAAAAAACCTACAAAGAATAAATCTATTCTTACATAAGTATCATAAATTATTATTTTTTGATATGCCAACAAAATCTTAACAATATGCAATTATATATGGTATCTATCTAAAAAAATAGATATGTAATAATTATAAACACATAAGTCCACATACCTATAAAGTCTCTCCAAAACTCACTACAGGACAGCTCCTGCCTAAAACATTAACAGTTAAAAAGTGATTATCACCTATAAAGTGAAAAATCAGAAAAACTGCATAAAATGTCAAGGTTACAGATAAATATATAGTGAATTTATATAGAAAATTATCAGAATAAAAGCTTATATGACTGCAAGGAGGAATATATTTAAAAATATTACTGAAAATAATTCAGTTCTGTTTTGAATATGATATCACGTGCATACTGTGGTTGATTTTCTATCTGTGAGGCCTTTAATTTTGCAATATTTGTGAACGTGAAATAATTGCGAATATGAAACACTTGGAAATAAAATGCCTCATCAACTAAGATGAATATGAGGGGATGATGCATCTGCAAAAACATTAGATAACACAGCTCTGGAAACAAGATAATCAGCAATCTAATGGTTGCACTGTATGAAAACTGGCACGGTATACAAGCACTAATTATTGTAAAACATGCACTTATTACATGAGATATATCAACATATAAAGACACAGATCATAAGTGAATGACCGAACCAGAAATGAATGAGGTATTGTAGAATGATTTTTAAATTTAAAATCAATACAAATACTGCTGCACTTAGATCTTTCCAAGAAAACCTTCGCAAAAAAAAAGCAAAATGAAAAAAATTGTGTAATTTCTGCCTCAAGAATATAAATATATATGATTATGGGATTCAAAATGCCCTTCATGGAGCAATTATCCTCTGCAGTCATCACAGGTCATTCTCTTTTCGTTTTTAACTGCTCCTTTGTATAGCAAGGTTCCCTGGGTTTAAACACCAGGGTGGGCACTTAGCAGAGAATTGTAATCTTCTTTTTTTTTTTTTTGTGGAGGTAACTGCCTCCATTTTATAATGCTGACATATCTAATTCTTAACCTAAGTATGTACATCTGCAGAGTTTCCATTTCGTTTTGGGACTACTTGACAGGGCGGTAGCACTCGCTTCCTATCATTTTTATATCCTGGTGTCACCTAGGCCCGGTGTCTACCGCACCTGTGGGTCCTGGGTGTGTAACCATCCCCATTGCTGGGTCATAACACCGAGGAACCCCCCTAAGACCCTTTTGTATGTGAGTGATACACGGCTGTGGGGCACAGCCTACCCATTAAGCTTGCAGAGTGTTCACCCTGGGTGGGGGCCGACCGTGAAAAACCTCACCGCCTCGGCTGAGATTCGAAACCATGATCTCGCGGCTTTGATTCCTGCGCTCAACCCCTGAGCCACAGAAGCTGGATTGAAACAGAGAATTGTAATCTGACCAATGACAGCATGGTTTGCATTGTGCATCAGCTCTACATTTTAAACATGGTACACCCGCTTTCAGTGGTCTGATTTCTTCGTTTCAAGGCCAAAATAAGACCAACAAGAGCAGGTGTTTCAGTGTCAAATCCGGTCACTTAGATGTAATCCAGGTGTCTCATGATTAAAATGTGGACCTGATGCACACCTTAAGTGTACTGAAATATATGTTGCACCTGAAGAGGTGACTGATTACTGATACCTAGTGGCAGGCTGCCACACAAATGATAAATTTCAATGAACTGAAGACACTGAGGTGGCAGTACAATAAAGCTATAGAGTTCAGATTATTTTCAGCCAGTAGATACGCATGCCATTTCTAACAGTACTTTAATTTTATTTTTCATCTGCTAGTCAAACTGTCATTTTCCTGAGGCAAGACAAAAAGTGACGTTTTTCTGTTGGAAAAAATAATAAATTTTGCATTCACAGTGAGCTAATACATGTACATTCATGCAGCAGTTATTAATAAGAAGGCTGGATTTACTCAGAAAGTTTGTCTCTCTGTCCATCATGATGGCTTGAGAGCGAATATTGTACTAATTGTAGTAGCCAAAACTGCTTCAATTTCAATTCTCATCACCAGGGTAACAACCCAAAAATTTTGTAACACTTTTTCTTCTTCATTATTTAGAGAAAAAAACACAACCATACAAGTCTCTGATGCCAAGTACTACCACGCTTGGAATGCGTGTTCTGTTATGACTTAGTCATGACTCGCAGGCCAAAATGTTTTTTATTTTAAAAAGGCCTGAATGTAATGTTCTGGCAAACCAGCCCATAAGAATGGGCTCCTCCACTGTTTTTTAGTGACTGGGTGCAATGCAATAGACTTAGAAGTTTGATAACTGTTGCTCGCTGTCAGCAGCTACCCAGTATCCATCCTAGCCTGATTTAATAAGACTCAATAGGCCTATGAGTTATTGTATTGAGTCTGTTTAAATTGGGCTATATCCATGCAGCCTAGAGATGGTACTGTTGCAGTATGACTCTGTAGAATAATTTTCTTCTAAGTGTGCAATGAATTCTAAATCAGCCAGTTGTTCAGAATCCAGTCTTCATTTTCGCTAAGGAAAAATGAGAGTCGCATAAAATACTGTTTCCTTAAAATGGGTGTCGCATAAAATATTGTTTCTTTACAAAAGCTGATACTCATATTTTACTCAGAGAAATTCCTGTTTTTCTATATAGTTGGCAAAACAGGTACATGTACATATTATATAAAAATATAAAATACAAACAAACCCTGATATAGCCAGGACAGCACTATAAAGTTAAAACATTATTTCCATAGCGGTCTTTACATTCAAGATGGGTGACAGGAAGAGTAGTTTGGCTTACACTTATGTATACATCTGCACTATAAAGATATATATAAGTAATGCAATTGCATGGATGAGATAACTAAGATTATTTAAAAAATTATGTTATACCAGTAATTAAAACAAAGATATATAAAATGATTCATACATATGATATTTAATTGCACAATCAATTCCCTAATCAGTTCTGCACGAGAATAAATACAACTTAAATGGGCTATGACTAGGCAGAAATGTAAAATGATAGATATTAAAAAAACACATAAAACATTCATCCATGTGAACACCTGGAGTTTATTATATTAGAGGAGGAGGGGTCGGAGGAACCAGCCTGGGTTCCCCATCTGAGTGGGGTGTTGGGGCAGCAGCCCCACCTTACATTAAATTCCTCTATTTGAAGACAAAATGGTTCCCTATTTATGTAGATTACGCTTCACTCGGAGCTATATATCACAAAAAATCACCCCAACTGGTATCTCGTCTTCACTGCTTTATTAGTAGCATGTAGGTCTGGGCTCCTAGTCTAGAGAACATAGGTTTCAATTCCCATTATTCAGGCGACTTCTGATATTCACTAGTAGTTCATGTTAGAGTGGGTGAAATTAGTGTAGGGACATCTGCAGGGTCCAAGAAAAGCCTTTAACATTTTACCTCTTATGTCATTAGGAGGTAAAATAATAGAAAAAAGAAGAGGTAGTTTTATTTATATTTTCATGTTCCACAACACAGACCAAATTCTATTCTGAACACACTCCCTAAATTGCTTTTAAAGTTATATTTCCAGATCTAATATTAGCTGTGAACAATATCTCATTAAAATAATATGGCAGGCCTTATTTCCATTCCCCCCATACTTCCACTCCCTTTTATGATAAAGGCTGGTAAAGTCTAGGTATTTTGGCAGTTAAAGTGACCAGAATTTGAAGTTTAAAACATTTATGATTTGCAGAGTAACATCTGACAATAAAAATGCATTCATATTGCAAACAAGTTTACATGTGAATTTATATCTTTCTGCAGATGAATTTTGTTGAACTAGTTGCATGGTTTATTATTTTGAATTTTTTTTGTTGAACATGACAACTAACATTAAGTAGCTCAAGAAGGGTTTTGAAGATTTAGACAACACTTGTTTTCTAGTCAAGTCCTTATCAGTACATGGTTGGCACCTCATCAGGGGTGTATCTAAAACCCGGAGATCTCCGGCCGGAGATCAAAATAAACCCGGAGATCTTAATTAATAAGGCAGCAATAAGTATTAAACGTTCCCCTTGACATTTCTTAATGACATCCGCATCGAATATGATACTTAATTTGCAAGTGCACAAAGTATTTATTCAGTTATCCACAGAAACCTCACCCGGAGATGACCTGGAGATTGTCCGGAGACCGCCATCTTGCCAGGACGATCGCCGCGTCGTCTCCGGGTGAGGTTTCCGTGGATAACTGAATAAATACTTTGTGCACTTGCAAATTAAGTATCATATTCGATGCGGATGTCATTTAGAAATGTCAAGGGGAACGTTTAATACTTATTGCTGCCTTATTAATTAAGATATCGCGATCTCCGGGTTTATTTTGATCTCCGGCCGGAGATCTCCGGGTTTTAGATACACCCCCTCATCAGTGAGGCTTGGTATCAAGGGTATTGTGTCCATAAGTTCAGACTTGTGCAGTAAGCTCTTGGCTCAGAATACCAGGTAAAGTCCAGACAGTAAAACTGGACTGGCACCTGCTACCCTGGAAGGTTGTTGTCTCAGTAATTTTGCAAACCACTAATTTCGTCTTGAACAATTTGTAAGATGTTACTTGGTGACAGAATAAGTAAAACTCCCCGGGGAAGTGGAAATCAGCACTTCCTAAATTAGTACCCACATATCCATGACACTTTCTCCAGGTATATTACTTTTATGTTACACCTCTCTGTTTCAGTGTCGCTCACCTGCACCTGGCTATACCACGCATCACATATCCTTTGTCCACCTTGCAGTCATCTTCAGCTGAGGAGAACTGATTCACTCTCACATCTGTCTTGTTTACCCGCTTCCCTCGACGTGATTTCTTTGTAACTTTAACGAAACCGTCGCTGTCCATGATGAACGAGCCGACCTTCACCTTCATGCTTTGGTGTAATCGACTTGGACGACATATTTCTTTTTCGCATAATATAAATCGACAAATTAAATGGTCATTAATAATTTAATATCTTCACGTGAAAGCATTTTAGCTTAAATTTAAAATGAATAATAATTTTTAGCTTTAACACTTATAATAATAATAAAATAATAATAAAAATTTCATCATCATTATTATTATTACTATTATTGATTATTATTATTATCATTATTATTTCTTCTCCTTCTCTTTCATCTTCTTCTTTTTCTTCTTTTTCATCTTCTTATATTTATTATTATTATTATTATTATTATTATTATTATTGTTGTTGTTGTTGTTGTTGTTGTTGTCGTAATTTTTATTTTTTTTTATATTATTATTATTATTTTTATTATTATTATTATTATTATTATTTTTATTTTTATTTTTATTTTTATTATTATTAATTATATCTTTTTTTTAAATTACCCATAAAAAACCATTAAATTATGAGGAAGGTTATGTTTTGCTATCCTTTTTTCTAGAAGAAAAAATGGCGTGTTGGATACTGATTCTTTAATTGTCTTATAACAGGAGCAACATTATCAATCAAAAGCCATGGGTGTGCTTAAATCTATCCTCGTGGACGCACACACATTATTAACTGTAGATTCATAAGTAAATTAAGATTCCATGAACATGTAGCCATGATGATAATATGTAATATACGCCTTTTTAAAAAAAAGCCCTGGGTTACGTAACTATAGCGGCCCTGAGCTAGCTAAGCGATCTCAATTAGGAGGTCCAAATTTTACAGCTTCTGATCATAATAAGCAAAATCACGCGGTTCTGAAATATCAACATTTAACATTTTGCGACAGTATTTCCTGTACAAAGGGTACGTCCTATGTAAATTGGTTACTGTTCCTTTAAATGTTATAATTTAACATTTTATGTTACTATAGCTTGTTCCTAAATTTTAGCTCAGATGACATAATTTCAATCATGCTGGACTATATACATATATAGCATTCCACTTTGTCGTTTGTCCTGCCGTTAGTCCGACCGTGGGTCCGTCCGTGAACAGGCAACAAATCATAAATGTTGACCCTAAAGTCATCTAAAGTTACGGTTCTATTCACGCGTCGCGGTATATGCAGTTCGGGCAAGGCCGATTCCTTTTATGCGGTCATAGTAGCGGATAAATTGTATGTTTGTAAGTGTAATATGCATAATTTGTACATATGATACATATGATATTTATGTATGATGTAATGTATATATATGTAGGGCCTATATATATATCCCTGCATTGAGAAAAGTGACAGTAAGAAACCAGCTGCTTGAATCGAAAAAGATACATGTATGTTTTGCAGATTACTCAACAGTGAATGACAGGCAATCGTTTCACATATTTACAATGTTTTTAGTCGATGTTTTCAGGCGGAGAACGTACGTTTTTCCTCGTGGCATACACGCTGATAAACATAAAAGGCCTAATGCTGGGAAAATCCCTATTTAATTGAAGTCTAGGCCTCGACTTCAGCGGGATTTCTCGTCCGACCCAATCCGTTTATTTTTTTTTCATTTTGTCATACTTGTCGCTATATGATCCGGTATTTTTTTTTTAATTTGTCGCATGACAGGTCGGATATATACCGCAACTGCATAAAAGGAATCCTTCCTTCATAAAAGCACATGTTCGACTCTATCCGCAATCGCGACCGCATGCACCGTGGCTGCAACAGCGGCCGCGTAACAGGGAAGATAGCTTTACCTGACTTTAAGGAGGCCTTTAAAAATATCCTTGGCTAAACAAAATTAGGCCATTGCGGCCTATAGGGCCTATTAAGGTCTCAAAAGTAGAGAAAAAAAATTGTAAAAAAATTCGAAAAAATACAGATGGCGCCACTAGTCAGCAGGAATTGATGAAACACTCGATGATGAATATGAATGCAAAGAATCATGGCAATCAATGAAATATTTGTTGAGATACTAGAGCTTTTTTTATCAAATTTTTTGTTGTTCTTGGTTGTACTTCAAAGCCCTATAGCTCAGAGGTAAAAAAAATACAGGTGGCGCCACCTGTCTGAAAAAAAAACTGATGAATCACTCCATGATCAATATCCATGCAAAGAATCATGGTGATCAATACAATAGTTGTTCAGATACTTGAGCCTTTGTATCAATTTTCCATTATTCTGGGGGTACTTCGGAGCCCCATAGCTCAAAGAATATGGGTAACACAGACCTAATTTTAGGTTTCCAAGGAGACTTTTCATAGACCTCTCTGCATATTAAGACAGAAGATTCTAGGTCCAGTCCTTAGGATTTGTGCCCTGTTAACAGATGACCGCATCTTTTAAGGTCTCAAAAATAGAGAAAACAAATCGTAAAAAAAATAAAAGAAATACAGGTAGCGTCACAAGTCTGCAGAAACTGATGAAACACTCCATGATCAATATCTATGCAAAGAATCTTGCTGATCAATGCATTAGTTGTTCAGACAATTGAGCCTTTGTATCAAATTTTACATTATTCAGGGGGGATTCAGAGCCCAATAGCTCGAAGAATATGGGTACCAGAGGCCTTATTCCAAGTTTTTCAAGGAGACTTTTCATGGGCCTCCCTGCACGTCGAGAGAGAAAATTCTAGGTCCAGTCCTTGGGATTTGTGCTCTGTTAACAGATGACCGCATCTTTTAAGGTCTCAAAGAGAAAAAAATCGTAAAAAAATAAAAAAAATACAGGTGGCGCCACCAGTCTGCAGAAACTGATGAAACACTCCATGATCAATATCTATGCAAACAATCATGGTGGTCAATGCATAAGTTGTTCAGATACTTGAGCCTTTGTATCAATTCTTGGGGTGGGGGGGGGGTACTTTGGAGCCCCATGGCTGAAAGAATATGGGTAACAGAGACCTTATTCCAGGTTTCTAGGTCCAGTTATTATCATTTGTACCCTGTTCACAGATGACCGCATCTTTTAAGGTCTCAAAAATAGAGAAAACAAATCGTAAAAAAAAAAAATAAAAATAATAGGTAGCGCCACCAGTCTGCAGAAACTAATGAAACACTCCATGATTAATATCTATGCAAAGAATCATGATGATCAATGCATTAGTTGTTCAGATACTTGAGCTTTTGTATCAAATTTTCCATTATTCTTGGGGTACACCGGAGCCCCATAGCTCAGAGAATATGGGTACCAGAGACCTAATTCCAGGTTTGTAAGGAGAATTTTCATGGACCTCCCTAGATATCAAGTAAGAAGATTCCAGGTCCGGCGGTTACGATTTGTACCCTGTTAACGGACAGACGGCCGGATGGTGATCGCTATAGCTCAGATAACTTACACTCAGCTGAGCTAAAAACATGAGAGGGAGTCCCATCTTGAAGGGCCGCAGGGGCGGATCCAGGATTTAGGAAAAGGAAGGGTCCAACTAACAAGGACTAATGGCAACGCCTTGAATATAAGTATCCAGGTCCGGAAAGATGGGGGTCCAGGCTGCAAAAAGTGGTCTGAAACCCTTAAAAAAGGTTGCGGCGGGTGAAAAAGGGGCGGGGGGTCCTGGCCCCTGGATCCGCTTCTTGGGCCAGATACAGAGCCCAAGCCCCCATCGCCCCCACCCTCCCCACCCTCCTCCGAACCATCACCACCACCATCAACAACAACAAGAATTCCCCGGCATTAAATTATCTATTTGCACAAACATGCCACACACGCTATCTGGTGGCGTATCGCCCAACACCAAAACATTCAAGATTTTTTTTTTCAATATTCAAACCGGTGTTTCTTCTGTGTTTCTTCTTTCATTTTCTTCCCCTTAACTTGAATGTCATACACCAGGTCTTGATATGATTAACAGACACACGTTGACGATGTTTACTCACACACTAAACCATAACAACGTGCAGGTTAAGTAGGTGAAATGGAGATACTTAGTCCATGCGCAGGGCTCGTTTTACCGAGAAACATTTCCATTCGGGGAAATGAACCAATAGTGTGAGATAATAAACATTTTATTGCAAATGTTTAGGTACATGAATTAAAAAAGAAAGCGTAGACAAATTGGTGACAGATTATATAGTGAACAATACTAATCAGTTGATACTGAATTGAAGCTAATAATTTTCAATTTAAATTTCTATAAAGTATAATATCTCCGACAATGGTCCCCTGTAGGAAACCTTTCTTCCTTGTTATCTGAGACGATACATTTTCTCACAAATCGAGGGCACAGGTGTTAACTCAAAAATATCATGCCACTCGAGGCTTTCCTTGACATGCACACAAACTGCATTTTCTCCACGGCCAGCTGTTCCCTGCGGCTGATCCTCGCCCCAGTTCATGTAGTCGATCCTACGACCCGTTGCTTTCCATACCCAATGACCCTCTCTGTCTACATCACTCCCTGACGTAAAGTAACACAATCCAGGAAATTCTGAAATACAGTTGAATCAGACCGTTGACGGTGATGGTGATAATAATAATAATAATAATAATAATAATTTTGCTCTAAACATTTAACAATAAGAATAAATACTACAAACTTAGAAGTAAAAACACTCTTAAAATCTGGTTGTCACAACGATATAAAATTCAGGTAATTGAACGCTACGGAGATTTAGTTTTCGGACAGAATTAATGTACGGGCTTACTTTTGTTACATTTTAGAAAAATGTTGCACAAAAAGTATGTTTAAATATTGAATTAAACAGCGTCAGAGACGGTGACGGTCTTTAGACCCTGAATATCCGTGCTGCCAGAGTGGGGATTGTGTAAGACACAAGAGAAACTCCTGGTTACCAGATCTTAGCACCCTAGAAGGGTTAAAGACGAGTGAAACTGTTCCTAAAGTGAACCTGGTGCTATCTTGTTAACAGCCTTATAAATCAGACTGAAGTCTTAAACGTGATACGCCTCTGCAATGGCACTCAGTGTAGAGAATACAAGACAGGAAGAAAAAAATTGTCCGGTTTATCATTAGTGGGGTGCTTGTCTGGAGATTTTGAGAGAGTAATCTCATTTCGGGACTGGGTCACCTGTGGGTATTATCTTTGAATTGTCCACCTCACAGTTCCTTGGCTAGCAAGGTCCATGTATGTGTTCATGCAAATAATTAAGAATAAGAACAATATATTATCAAGCAATTATACACGTATTTTTACTATACCTCTTCCGTCACTTTCCACAATAACTTTCACGTGATCATTCTCGGCTTTAGACTCAATGCTGATTAGATCGGCTCCACGTTCCTTGCAGCCAGCCCTTGCCAGCGGCCAAAAGGCTGACTCCTGGACCAAGTAGCATGAATAATGCTCCACCGGCATCGTCCAGTCTTCTAATGGATTAGCAAAGTCTCCTTCGCATCTCAGCTCTACAATAAAATTCAGAGCGAGACAGGTCTCTTGCAAAAATAATTAAAAAGAATGTTTATTTATTGTTGCAATATACTACGGTCCTTTAACAAGAGCAGATATTTTAGAATGGATAAAGATAGAAATATATATAATCATTGTATAAAACTTGTCTAAACATTTTTTTTAAATGTTAAAATCAAGTGAATACATATTTTTTTGTTATTTCATTTAAATGGATCGTCTTTAAAAATAACTGAATTCACGACGTTTCTTTCTTTATATGAATAAAGGCAAGTAGATGGATCTAAACCCTTCTTACAGTGGATCATTGCATTCTCTGATAAATGGAAAATGGGAACCCAAAAATACCAACGGAATAAAAAAATAATAAAAATAAATATTTCATTTTCTTAATCTCAGTTTATTCTTACCGGTGTTAAAGCAGTGACTTTGAATATTACGGTATTAATATCATTTACAGATACATTACGCTATTTTGACAGCAAATCTGTTTTATTAAGAGATTATTGAAATACACTCAAAACCTTTACCTCTTGGTCTTCCATTACTCGCTCAAAACCTTAACCTCTTGGTCTTCCATTACTCACTCAAAACCTTTACCTCTTGGTCTTCCATTACTCACTCAAAACCTTTACCTCTTGGTCTTCCATTACTCACTCAAAACCTTTACCTCTTGGTCTTCCATTACTCACTCAAAACCTTTACCTCTTGGTCTTCCATTACTCACTCAAAACCTTTACCTCTTGGTCTTCCATTACTCAATCAAAACCTTTATCTCTTGGTCTTCCATTACTCACTCAAAACCTTTACCTCTTGGTCTTCCATTACTCACTCAAAACCTTTACCTCTTGGTCTTCCATTACTCACTCAAAACCTTTACCTCTTGGTCTTCCATTACTCACTCAAAACCTTTACCTCTTGGTCTTCCATTACTCACTCAAAACCTTTACCTCTTGGTCTTCCATTACTCACTCAAAACCTTTACCTCTTGGTCTTCCATTACTCACTCAAAACCTTTACCTCTTGGTCTTCCATTACTCACTCAAAACCTTTACCTCTTGGTCTTCCATAACTCACTCAAAACCTTTACCTCTTGGTCTTCCATCGCTTACTCAAAACCTGAACCTCTCCGTCTTCCATCGCTCACTCAAAACCTTCACCTCTCCGTCTTCCATCATTCACTCAAAACCTTTACCTCTCCGTCTTCCATTACTCACTCAAAACCTTTACCTCTCCGTCTTCCATTACTCACTCAAAACCTTTACCTCTCCGTCTTCCATAACTCACTCAAAACCTTTACCTCTTGGTCTTCCATTACTCACTCAAAACCTTATCTCTTGGTCTTCCATTACTCACTCAAAACCTTTACCTCTTGGTCTTCCATTACTCACTCAAAACCTTTACCTCGTGGTCTTCCATAACTCACTCAAAACCTTTACCTCTTGGTCTTCCATTGCTTACTCAAACCTTAACCTCTCCGTCTTCCATCGCTCACTCAAAACCTTCACCACTCCGTCTTCCATCATTCACTCAAAACCTTTACCTCTTGGTCTTCCATTACTCACTCAAAACCTTTACCTCTTGGTCTTCCATTACTCACTCAAAACCTTTACCTCTTGGTCTTCCATTACTCACTCAAAACCTTTAATTCTTGGTCTTCCATCACTCACTCAAAACGTTTACCTCTTGGTCTTCCATCACTCACTCAAAACCTTTACCTCTCCGTCTTCCATTACTGACTCAAAACCTTCACCTCTTGGTCTTCCATTACTCACTCAAAACCTTTACCTCTTGGTCTTCCATTACTCACTCAAAACCTTTACCTCTTGGTCTTCCATCACTCACTCAAAACCTTTACCTCTTGGTTTTCCATTACTCACTCAAAACCTTTACCTCTTGGTTTTCCATTACTCACCCAAAACCTTTACCTCTCCGTCTTCCATTACTCACTCAAAACCTTTACCTCTTGGTCTTCCATTGCTTACTCAAAACCTAAACCTCTCCGTCTTCCATCGCTCACTCAAAACCTTTACCTCTCCGTCTTTTATCATTCACTCAAAACCTTTACCTCTCCGTCTTCCATTACTCACTCAAAACCTTTACCTCTTGGTCTTCCATTACTCACTCAAAACCTTTACCTCTTGGTCTTCCATTACTCACTCAAAACCTTTACCTCTTGGTCTTCCATCACTCACTCAAAACCTTTACCTCTTGGTCTTCCATCACTCACTCAAAACCTTTACCTCTCCGTCTTCCATCACTCACTCAAAACCTTTACCTCTCCGTCTTCCATCACTCACTCAAAACCTTTACCTCTCGGTCTTCCATTACTCACTCAAAACCTTTACCTCTCGGTCTTCCATTACTCACTCAAAACCTTTACCTCTTGGTCTTCCATTACTCACTCAAAACCTTTACCTCTTGGTCTTCCATTACTCACTCAAAACCTTTACCTCTTGGTCTTCCATTACTCACTCAAAACCTTTACCTCTTGGTCTTCCATTACTCACTCAAAACCTTTACCTCTTGGTCTTCCATTACTCACTCAAAACCTTTACCTCTTGGTCTTCCATTACTCACTCAAAACCTTTACCTCTTGGTCTTCCATTACTCACTCAAAACCTTTACCTCTTGGTCTTCCATTACTCACTCAAAACCTTTACCTCTTGGTCTTCCATTACTCACTCAAAACCTTTACCTCTTGGTCTTCCATTACTCACTCAAAACCTTTACCTCTTGGTCTTCCATAACTCACTCAAAACCTTTACCTCTTGGTCTTCCATTGCTTACTCAAAACCTGAACCTCTCCGTCTTCCATCGCTCACTCAAAACCTTCACCTCTCCGTCTTCCATCATTCACTCAAAACCTTTACCTCTCCGTCTTCCATTACTCACTCAAAACCTTTACCTCTCCGTCTTCCATTACTCACTCAAAACCTTTACCTCTCCGTCTTCCATAAATCACTCAAAACCTTTACCTCTTGGTCTTCCATTACTCACTCAAAACCTTATCTCTTGGTCTTCCATTACTCACTCAAAACCTTTACCTCTTGGTCTTCCATTACTCACTCAAAACCTTTACCTCGTGGTCTTCCATAACTCACTCAAAACCTTTACCTCTTGGTTTTCCATTGCTTACTCAAACCTTAACCTCTCCGTCTTCCATCGCTCACTCAAAACCTTCACCACTCCGTCTTCCATCATTCACTCAAAACCTTTACCTCTTGGTCTTCCATTACTCACTCAAAACCTTTACCTCTTGGTCTTCCATTACTCACTCAAAACCTTTACCTCTTGGTCTTCCATTACTCACTCAAAACCTTTACCTCTTGGTCTTCCATTACTCACTCAAAACCTTTAATTCTTGGTCTTCCATCACTCACTCAAAACGTTTACCTCTTGGTCTTCCATCACTCACTCAAAACCTTTACCTCTCCGTCTTCCATTACTGACTCAAAACCTTCACCTCTTGGTCTTCCATTACTCACTCAAAACCTTTACCTCTTGGTCTTCCATTACTCACTCAAAACCTTTACCTCTTGGTCTTCCATCACTCACTCAAAACCTTTACCTCTTGGTCTTCCATTACTCACTCAAAACCTTTACCTCTTGGTTTTCCATTACTCACCCAAAACCTTTACTTCTTGGTTCTCCATTACTCACTCAAAACCTTTACCTCTTGGTCTTCCATTGCTTACTCAAAACCTTAACCTCTCCGTCTTCCATCGCTCACTCAAAACCTTCACCTCTCCGTCTTTTATCATTCACTCAAAACCTTTACCTCTCCGTCTTCCATTACTCACTCAAAACCTTTACCTCTTGGTCTTCCATTACTCACTCAAAACCTTTACCTCTTGGTCTTCCATTACTCACTCAAAACCTTTACCTCTTGGTCTTCCATCACTCACTCAAAACCTTTACCTCTTGGTCTTCCATCACTCACTCAAAACCTTTACCTCTCCGTCTTCCATCACTCACTCAAAACCTTTACCTCTTTGTCTTCCATCACTCACTCAAAACCTTTACCTCTCGGTCTTCCATTACTCACTCAAAACCTTTACCTCTCGGTCTTCCATTACTCACTCAAAACCTTTACCTCTTGGTCTTCCATTACTTACTCAAAACCTTTACCTCTTGGTCTTCCATTACTCACTCAAAACCTTTACCTCTTGGTCTTCCATTACTCACTCAAAACCTTTACCTCTCCTTCTTCCAATACTCACTCAAAACCTTTACCTCTTGGTCTTCCATCACTCACTCAAAACCTTTACCTCTCCGTCTTCCATTACTGACTCAAAACCTCCACCTCTTGGTCTTCCATTACTCACTCAAAACCTTTACCTCTTGGTCTTCCATTACTCACTCAAAACCTTTACCTCTTGGTCTTCCATCACTCACTCAAAACCTTTACCTCTTGGTCTTCCATTACTCACTCAAAACCTTTACCTCTTGGTTTTCCATTACTCACCCAAAACCTTTACTTCTTGGTTCTCCATTACTCACTTTAAACCTTTACCTCTTGGTCTTCCATTACTCACTCAAAACCTTTACCTCTTGGTCTTCCATTACTCACTCAAAACCTTTACCTCTCCGTCTTCCATTACTGACTCAAAACCTTTACCTCTCCGTCTTCCATTACTCACTCGAAACCTTTACCTCTCCGTCTTCCATTACTCACTCAAAACCTTTACCTCTCCGTCTTCCATTACTCACTCAAAACCTTTACCTCTCCGTCTTCCATTACTCCCTTAAAACCTTTACCTCTCCGTCTTCCATTACTCACTCAAAACCTTTACCTCTCCGTCTTCCATTACTCACTCAAAACCTTTACCTCTTGGTCTTCCATTACTCACTCAAAACCTTTACCTCTTGGTCTTCCATCACTCACTCAAAACCTCTACCTCTTGGTCTTCCATTACTCACTCAAAACCTTTACCTCTTGGTCTTCCATTACTCGCTCAAAACCTTTACCTCTTGGTCTTCCATTACTCACTCAAAACCTTTACCTCTTGGTCTTCCATTACTCACTCAAAACCCTTACCTCTTAGTCTTCCATTACTCACTCAAAACCTTTACCTCTTGGTCTTCCATTACTCACTCAAAACCTTTACCTCTTGGTCTTCCATTACTCACTCAAAACCTTTACCTCTCGGTCTTCCATTACTCACTCAAAACCGTACCTCTTGGTCTACCATTACTCACTCAAAACCTTTACCTCTTGGTCTTCCATTACTCACTCAAAACCTTTACCTCTTGGTCTTCCATTACTCACTCAAAACCTTTACCTCTTGGTCTTCCATTACTCACTCAAAACCTTTACCTCTTGGTCTTCCATTACTCACTCAAAACCTTTACCTCTTGGTCTTCCATTAATCACTCAAAACCTCTACCTCTTGGTCTTCCATTACTCACTCAAAACCTTTACCTCTTGGTCTTCCATTACTCACTCAAAACCTTTACCTCTTGGTCTTCCATTACTCAGAACCATACGAAGCAAGTAGGTGACTTGCTTTTCCAAGTCATGGCCCACACACGTTTCCTGGCTTAGACCTCTGCACTCCTGTTGACGGTGTTTTTGCTTATTCAACTCCGAGAAAGAATTTCTTGATCCCGTGTTGGGGTTAGAGGTGGCGACAATAGACCATAAAAGAAAGAGAACTGAAAATTGCGAGGTAAGTGATACTAAATTGAAAGAACACGTGTAGATAATAATGGACATATAAGAATAATGAATATATTACTATTTTGGAAAATAAATATTTTTAGTAAGAAATAAATTTGGCTTGACATGAATAATAATACACCCGAATAATCTATGCAAACATGACCTTTGCCGAAAAATACTTATAATTGTATTCCTCATGTTTGCCAGTATAAATTCCTCAATATATAAAAACATCTAAGTCATGCCCAACCTTTAGTTTTTAAAAAATAATAAATATAATGAAAGGTATATTTTAAGATATGCTCACCTAGTGAAATTCCGTCCATGTTCAGTAACGAAAAGAGTCTGAAATTATATCAAGACAATTCTTTCGAGACTTTTTCAGGTAATGCATTGCCCGTTTCTTTGAGTTATAGCTTTCATATACATGTGTATTTTGGAAATACTATTTTCCAAAATATAGATAAAGTACCGATTTCAACAATTTTCAAGTAAGTGGATTGTTTGTTCTCAAAACATTTTGACTCAAGTCAAGATAGTTTATGAGCAGTTGGGTACTTACATTCATTAATGAAGTGGTGAACAAGAACATCGTTTTTATCAACATTATTGTTAGATGGCAATAATGTAAGCGGGCGAACAGTTAAAGAGCAACACGCATAAGGTGAATATCCTTCACATAATTATATATCTATTATGTATAATAAATATGTTACAGCTGTTTAAATGTAAGACGATTTTGTATACTCTTGTATACTCTTGTACTTTTGTATACTCTCTATACGCCAACGCCTTCATTTCCTGAATAAAGCTGTTATTGTTGTTGTTGTTGTTATCCTTTACAGTCACTTTTGCTAGTGTATAAAAATATGTCAAAATTAACCAATATCTCTTTAAAAAAAATGCTTTGGATTTCTAAAGTAAATTTATTTCAATAAATTAACCTATCAAAAACTACTAAGCGTTTATATAAAAGTCAGTTCCTCTGTAGTGGTACAGGTTTACTCACTGATGGTCCAATGTTGACGTATTCTTAATCAGATGTACTTCCTTTTTAACATGCATTTCAGTAAATGAATACCTATTAAGACATCATAGGGACCTGTACGGTCTAACAAATGCCACAGAATATTCTCATTGTATTTATAATTATATGAACTGATTCGTTATATGTTTGACAGTCATTGTACATTGTTTTTTCGATATAAACATGAACACGCCTGAAGCTAGACAGCAAGTTGTGTTTGGCTCTCCATCGTTCAATGAAAAGGATTTAATGTGTATTGATACTCCACTGTGGAATAAATTAATTTGAATAAAATTTAAAATTCGGTCGAAATAATTTTGCTTTACTGAAGTGGTGGAAGGTCGAATCAAATTAACAAAACAGCCTTTTATTTCCTTATAATTTACAGGTAGACAATTTCTGCTTTTCCAAAAAAAAAAAATATTGTATTAGTGACAAGTTTTGAAAACATTTGAAAAAATATTTTATCCAAAGCTCCTGCTAAGGTCCAAAAAGGCCCATTCAGTCAATACAATGCGTGGATTAATATCTTTCTAATAAACTTCTTTAAACACATGAATAGGCCTGGACCTAGACCTACATTTCTTCCTCTATGCACTCATTTTTCGGCCTGCGATTTTCAGCAATGTGGTTCCCTGTCATGTAAATGTTCAGGTAAACATAATTAGGAGATTTAATTTTTTTGGATATATATATATATATATATATATATATATATATATATATATATATATATATATATATATATGGGCTTTCAATAGGGCTTATATTTTGAGGGTCAATATTTTAGAGAGTCCCATGGGATTTTGGGGATCCCGTGGGTCCGTGTTTAATATTAAAGGGTCTGCATCAAATCAATTTATTATTTTATTAGTTCTTATCTGGAAGGCATGTGAATACACGAGATGCTAAACAACTTTAAATAGATGAAGAGGTAGCCCCGTTTATGAGCAACATTGAGGCGTGTCAGTACACTTGTAAATATTCACAGATTTGATTGTTTCGTATATGAGTAGAAACCGTACAGTTTAACAAATCGTTAATCGGCAGGAATAGCTGAGGATCGTGCTAGAGACACATTAGAAACCTTTATCGATTAAACTTACGATATCATAATGTATGCAGATACTCGATGTGTATAATATAAAATAATCCCGTATCGTATTGTACAGCTTCAGAATGCATATTTATATGGCGTCTCTACATCCCTACGTTTATACTCATTATAAAAGTCATCTTGAATTGATTTAATCTATTTTAGACGCCTTATCGTATACATCAATTTAGACATTTTAAATGTTCATTCTATGAATTAATTTGTGGTATTTTAATATTATCGCTTCTAAGGATCATACTTTTTATTGAAATAAAACTTAATTATCAACTTGACGAAAAGAAGACAAAGAAACACAAAAGCAAAAATGACTCGCACATTAAGACATTTGTGTCATGTAGTTTCAGATAAGCCCTTTAAAAAGTGACTATAAATCCCCTATTAAGTGACAAAAAATAGGTTTAAAGTGCTCTATACTTCATAGGTTTGAAATTAATTTAATATGAATTCTGGACTGATTATACAAATGTGGGTGTTTTATCAGAGATGCTACCTAAATCATTTTGTAAATAGTCGTAGAGATCACGGCGGTCTTTTGCACACGGAAATGCACTGAAATACCCCTTTGTGAAACACTGCATGCATGAGAGTACGTATCTGATGTCCAAAATCTTGCTCAATCTATAATACAATTAATTGCTAAATCACTTATTTCATTTTTTTTTTCTTGTTCTTAATGCATTTATTTTAAACTTTAAATTTTTTTTCGAGATATGCCATTTTAATATGAATAAATAGAGCCACATTAACGGAGCTGCACTTCTTTTTCTTATCAAGTATCATGTGAAAAACTCCATCCACACGAAAACAACTGGGAATTATTTGATTCTTTATTTTGAAAATTGCATATTGCATTTGCTAATGTATGCCTACCATAAAATGATAAAAGAAGGCGTTTTTATGTATTCTTAATTTGAAATGTCAATGATGAAAGTTATGCAAAGAACATGACAACAAGCAACATGTATCAAGACTCGAAATGTAAAAGAAAATACTGAACTTTATTAAGTACATGATCTGATCAGAGACCTGAAATTTCGATTATATACTGTAAAAAAAAAAAAAAAAAAAAAAACAGCGCCGCTATTTCTCTGAAGTACCAAGAAACGTTGTACAGACTGATACGTGATAAAAATTCCTATACTAATGTACTTTAAAGGCCCTGTTACTGAACCCTTGGTTTATATTGGAAAACCATTGTAATATTAGAGCTATGTATGAGGCTGTAAATGACTGCTAGAGTCAAGGCTTATCATGCAGACACCAGACTGAGCAAGTGTTTTATTAGGGGATATCTAGTCTGTGTTTTGGTATTGGTTATTGGTGTGTATGTGGGTGAATCAGTAATAAACAATAAGAGTTCTTCCTGGAAAAATATTTTATATAAAGAATCAGGGCTCAAGATGGAATGCAGCAGATTAAATAAAACCAAGCAAAGTTGTAGATTATTTCATGCATTGCAGTAAGTCACATAAACAGTATAGTAACAAAAATGTATACACCATATATAACTTGTTCACTTTGGATAAAGTCCAGATTTTTTTCCCACATATGTCACATATCTGAACTACCTCGAGTATCGGGCAGCCAATATCTCACAAGTTTAAGTACACAGGTTTGCATGTTATTTCTCTCCTGTGATTAACATATTTCCTTTTTGTGGGTCTCCATTTAGAGCCTGTGACTTCTTCTCCAGATAGACAGGATAATTCCATACACCCCTATTTTGTAACATGGTCCAGAAAAAAACTGTAATTTGCCTTTCTTATATGACTGATCCGGCAAGGTGGCAGGCTGCGTACTGCAGCGGCCAATGACACAAGGCATTTCATGTATCCGACTTTTTCACACAAAGCATTTCCTTTCTTGTCATCGCCAGACTTACAGTAACAGTTACTTGCGCCATTATATGAAGGAAATCAGCATAATTTAGTCGAATGAGTAATATTGTCACATAGCTAACATAACATATATATATATATATATATATATATATATATATATATATATATATATAGTGTTTAATATCTTCTTTCCTGTACATTTATTATGTGGACAGCATTTACAAAAATGATCATGAAATTATCTTGCTTTTACTCATTTTGTTCAGAAGGAACCCTATAAAGAATGTAAGAACAGGATATTTCTTGACATTCCAAATAAGGTTTAGTGCATATGGTAGTGCTGCTGTTACTCCTGCGTCTAAGTCAATCGCTTTTAAGGTGCGTTCCTCGTTATCATCATGAAACTACAGCATGAGGAAGGCTCTTCCCGTTGGTTGTTTCACTTCCCCTCCAAGTTTCCGGGTAACATTTTATCCAATAAAAGGCTTTCCTTTTGCGAAATCCTTCAGCGAATTATTTATGTGTATTTTTTCTCACAGATTGAAAGTGCAGGAGTAAGTTCATATATATCATGCCATTTCTGACCCACTTTATAGACACAAATCACATTTTCTCCCCGGCCCATGACAGTTTTAGGTTAATCTTCACCCCAGTTCGTGTAGCCCACCTTTTCTCCGGTTGCTTCCCATACCCACTCCCCTTCTTTCTCCTTGTCGCTGCCAGACGTGAAGTAACAGTTATCTATTCCAGGGTATTCTGTAAAACAATCCAAACAGCATAAATATTCGGTTGTGATCCAGTATCTATTTGAGAAATGTTGCATTATATTCACAAGTGACAGTAGCAGAGTATCTGACCTGTTCCTCCCCCTGCCATTAACCCTCCTTTTTTCATTGCCAGAATTGAAGCAACAATTATTTATCACGGGACATTTCTGAATATAAGTCGGACGGCTAATTAAAGTATTCGCACTTGATGTAGCCGAGTATCTGACCGGTTGCTTCCCTTGTCTATTCACCTACCCTTTTTTTCATTGCCAGACGTGAAGTAACAATTATTTATCACGAGACATTTCTAAATATAGGCCGAACGGCTAATTTAAGTATTCACAGTTGATGTAGCCGAGTATCGGACCGGTTGCTTCCCCTCCCATTCACCCTCCTTTTTTCATCGCCAGACGTGGGGTAACAATTATTCATCCAGAGGCATTTCTATATATAGGCCGGACGGCTAATTATTTTAAGTATTCGCAGTTGATGTAGCCGAGAATCGGATTGGTTGCTTCCCCAGCCCATTCACCCTCCTTTTTTTATTGTCAGACGTGAAGTAACAATTATTTACCCCGCGACATTTATAAATATAGGCCGAACGGCTAATTTAAGTATTTGCAGTTGATGTAGCCGAGTATCTGACCGGTTGCTTCCCCTCCCATTCACCCCTTTTTTTATTGCCAGACGTGAGTTACAAATATTTTTCCGAGACATTTCTCATTATGGGCCGGACGGCTTATTTAAGTATTCGCAGTTGATGTAGCCGAGTATCTGACTGGTTGCTTCCCCTGCCCATTCAGCCTCCTTTTCTTATTGCCAGACGTGAAGTAACATTTATTCCGATACATTTCTGAATATAGGCTGGACAACTAATCAAAGTATTTGCACAGATTATAATGGGGAAGATTCAATAATATTTACAAAATATGTTTATTCCTTAATTCATAGTTTGCACGTTTTTGTATTTATTGTAATAACAGTTACTCGAACAACGTTCAATAATACTAATATATTTTAGCACAATGTGTTAATATTTGCTTCCTACTTGCGCATAGATCTGGTAATTACCCCTTTCATCGTTCATGGCAATCTCAGCCACGTGTTGATTCTCTGCCTCAGACTCAATACTCATCAGGTCGGCGCCACGCATCTGACATTCGCTTCTTGCCAATGGCCAGATCAACGCCATATGGATCATATAACAGGAATATCCTTTCTGTGTGGCATCCAAATTCGGAAACAGGCAACAAAATTCGGGATCGCAGCTCGGACCTGAAAGTTATCATCGTGATTAAATCATTATCAGTTAGACGGTTAAAGAAAACCAAACACAGGTTTCTTACGTATCAAAGTAAATATAACAGATAAATAGGAAAGATAAAATCAGTACGGCTAAATTGATTAAGGAAAACATGCGAATTTGTCTGAAACGATAAGATTATATGGCATGACGTAAAGTTCCGTTATTATGAAACTGCAAAACGAAAACTCAACCTGTTTCGAACGTTACATTGTCCAAAGCCGTCTGAACATTTGACTGCTTCATAAGCATGTCCTTTCCAATTTGAAAGGCTACCAGAATCCGAACATCTGGGTCCAGGCTACTTGTCTGTGCCACACCGTGACACACCTTTTTATTTTTCAATATCGCGTCTGATGAAGAATTTCTTGGTTGCATTCCTGCCATCCCAAATGCACCAATTTACCATATGGGGAAGAATACTACAAAGCATTTTAACATAGATAAGAACGAAACCGGCAACAGACAAGATACACGATATGGAATGTTATACTATTGTAAAACGTGAATAATTCATCAAAACAATACCTATGAAATTGGAATTAAAATGCCGCATAAATATGCGAAAATCCTAAACCGATCAATATTAAGGCAATAATAAATTATAATAAATAATAGGAAGTATAATATAATGTTTGTTTGAATTGCCCGAGCATACATTTGATTAAATAACGGTATCATTATACTTATGAAATACAGTGACATTTGTACCTGATTTTAAACCAAACAGTTATCAACACAACATTAACATGTTCAAGACTATAAATTGAACCGTTCTAGATTTCAAGATTGCGCTGTTCCGAAACTCAATGAAATCAACACAGAAGACAACCCTTACCAACCACCGCTCTAACTGATCGGTCGTTCATTCCCGGTCAGTAGTGATGCAGGTTCAAGGGGGATATTTTGGTTCCAAGAAGATCTGGGAGAGCTGCGGCAAGCCTATGCTAAAAGTACTTCCAGCAATTATATTTCACTGTGAGATCATCAATTCATCGAATAATTTATGAAAACGGAGAACGGGCAGTTCCATTAAAAAATACTTTATGATACCATAGGTAGCATATTCCTTGCTAATTAATCACTTCAACAGACCCGCACCAAACAGTTCCGGATGTATTCAAGCCCAGTTGTGCCATTTTAAAGTATCTGATCTGGTTGCTTTCAAACGTGATGCGAGTCGGCTATTTAGCAAACGAGGAAATATGCCTTTCGCCATCTTGAAGAACCGGTAGTGAAGAATTGCAAATAACGAAGAAGACATTGATCTGGTAATACTGACATCCGTTGGTGCCTGTCCGTTCCTCTTTGACATTCCAAGCCGAAGTAAGAGAAACTTATTCTGGAAATATGGCTTGGGTAAACCCATAATTGAAGATAGACTACCAGCCCTTTATCAGGTGTATTAATGCCGAAACCTAATGGTGACAACTGCAACTCCCGAATAATAAAAAAAATCCTGAAGAAGATTCCTTGTTGTCTACAAGAGGTAGTTATTCATCCGCATGATATCTTGATCAGCGGTGCAAATGAGGAATAACACTCATAGAAAACCTACGAGAGCTACACCAGAAGAGAAGTCTACTATGTAATTAAGGAGATGCGCGACCACTCCCGAACCCATACAGCCATTAAACATGCGGGTCCGGCTTGGAAAGCCTTAGGGCCAATTTTTATTTGTGATATCATGAACTTCGTGGGTTGCACAAAAGACATTTTTTTTCTTTTCCTCTGAAGGTTCCTTGATTTCATATTCATAAAAAGGAGAACTAATAAAATACGGAAAAATAACCTACATAATCAGGCATTTTAATTAAACAATTCAATTACTTTCTGTCACATCAATTAAATGTTTTATTTACGGTTTCGCTTTAAACTCTCGACATTCATATTTTAAAGGGGCCTATACCGATATCTGGTATGTATTAGGTCAGGATAATCTCTTGGATCTTTATATAGAAATGAGTCAAAAAGCGCCGATCCCAAAGTGTATAGAATGGCGGCCGTGTACAAGAAATGTGGTGGCAAATCAGAAGAGCATGTAGATAAACGAACACATAAATCCGTCATAGGTGCATAATAAGATCATTTATGAGGAACTATTATTGAAAGGTAGGGGGACTGGTAATTACTTGTTATTATATGTTACTTCTATACTAGTCGCCAGTGCACATGTAGGTGTTGGCTTAATGTGAATGTTTATAAATGAATGAATTATATCATAGTCAGATAATGAAGCTTGTATATATCTTGTTTATTTTAACACATTTTTTGTCAGATTCCTGTGTAGTTTGAAATAGGTGTAATTTGGCTTAGTCTACCAGCTTGAATTTGTAATTTCGATTTCCCTTGTGAATAACTGTTAGGGGAACAAACCGATATCATATTCAAGCGCAAATAGAATTATACAGATAAGGATATTTTCTTTTAAATTTCTATCGAAGACGTTCGAAATCATTACAAATGTAACATTCTAAAAATGAGAAGTTAAACAGTGTTTACCTCCCGTTACCTGTCTGCTCCAATCCTTTTGCACAAATGATCGTTTTACCCTACCCGTTGGTGTTCTATTAAAGATAGACATTAAAGATAGATGCCAAACGTTTACACGGTGAGGTCCTTAGGTACTGAATGTGATTAACATGCTCTATGCAGTGGGTAGGCCCGAACATTTTAGTATATTATAATGCCATATTTATCTATCCCTTGACAGGGATACGTTATTTTAGGAGCCACCACTGTCTGTCATGTGTCAATAAGTTGTGCAATATAAAGCCAAATGTATTATTTTTATCCATTTGGTTTTAAGGAAAATATAACATATCTTTTAGTTGTCCTAGTTGTCACATTGTCACAGTTGGCACCTGTACGCTTACATGAGTGGATAGGAAACCGAATTGGCGTTTACAATAGTGTCAATAATTGTACAGTTATGATGTTATTGTATGTCTCCTTTAAAAAAACCAAAGCTATTCTTCCTTTGCTGTATACATACCTATTTGAAATTGTCTAGCATTATTGAACCATTATGAACAATGACTGTCAAATTGTATCAGACAGGCTTTATTGCGGTGCATATTACGAAATATCATCAAGGGGAGAAAACTGATGCGCACATGCAGGTGCACATACAAGGGAAGTTGCTTCAAATTTATTTCCGAAATTGCCGAAATCCCTACTAATGTACAAATCCAAAAAGGTAACGCTAAACAAAGCATTCAACCTAAAGTCTTTTCAAATATTTTCCTTTATAGAGAAATCGCTTGCTTGAGCTAAATTGTCCTTTGTAATCATTGCTGACAGTTATGGCTGTAAAGGCCTCCGTCGAACTTATTTGGACGTTAATCCAAATATACATTTATTCTAAATAAACACATATATAGCTATTATGTTCCTCCATTGAACGGAGCAAAGCTGTATACGGCAATTCATTGTCAAGTAAATTCGCTTATACTGAAATCGCTAATATGGCGATCACTCAATAGGGCTTCCCTCAACTGGCATTCACTGAACTTTTAAATCCAAAGCCAAAAGCTTGATGATCGGTAAATGACCTTTTTTTTCATCGTTGGTTGTTCATTCCCTTATTTAAAGATAAGGTTGCTAGTAATTGTCCAATTATTCTTCGCAAAATGTATATGTAATTTTTTTTTGTGTTTTGTTATGGCGTACCTGGAATAAAATTTCTGTAAAATTTAATTCAACCAATAAAATCAATACTTATTATAACGTATGAATAAATAAAACAATACAATATATAGATTCGGTGTATAAGTTATACATAACAATAGATAAGCAGTGGATTCCTACATGGCCAGATAAGTCGAGTTTGTTTAGTATGAATACCGATATATAACGGCATTTTATCCATGTGCATGAATAATTAATTTTTTTTATCATCCGTGTGCGTGTCCGATTGACATGCGTGATGGAGACAGAATTTTGGGCATTTTGCATTTCCTTCTAAGTCGATTCGAAACTCTCAGTCTTGCCCGGTAAAAGTGCGTGGTCTGCTAAAGGATCTCTCGGACATCTGATATTCCCAGGAATTAAAGATCATTCACATATGTGATCTTTCAAGGTAATAACTATCCCTAATGGTTGGAAACATTTCATCTATATTAAAGAAACCTTACAAAGGTTGATAGATGCATCATTATTATGTTGTATCCTCATTCTTGTCATTGGGACCTTAAAGAGTGTAGTTTTATCATGCTGTGTTAGCGGAGGACTTTGTGGAAATAAAAACTGGGGGACTGATATTGTAGTAAATGACCTACTAAATTCTACAAATTGCTGATCACGGACAGCATAGGCTAGAGACGTAATGGACTAGTGGATTGATTAACCAAGTGAAATGTTCTCCGCACGAAGGATAACACATGTATGCAAATATTTGTATGTTAATCCTTGTACATTAAACCTATACAACAGAGATTATTACAAAAGTTTAAACAAAAATGGGATGAGCTTATTTAGAATAAAAGATGAAGCATTGATGAGGCATATCATAACACTGAAGTATTGAAACGTGCTAAAGTTATCCAGCACCTGGTACCATTGTCAATGTGACACACTGGTGTGAATTATTTAAGTGATTGCAAACTGGGCTCCTTATTCTCAAAATTATCTTGGATGCACAAAACATATGGCAATGTATGTTGTATCACTGACTAACGTAATTACTTACATTACATTCACATGATCAGTAAGTGTACTTTTTCTCAAAGAAAGAGAGTGCAGGAATTCGTTCATGTATATCATGCAATTTCTGACCGATCTTATAGACACAAATTACGTGTCTGCTATCGTCTAAAAATCGTGTTTTGCTTCAGACAACTTGATGCTATTTGCTGTGCCATGTAATAGGATTATTGATTATGTGTCATGTTCAAGTATTTTATAAAATTGATAACCGAATAAGATCATAATATACAAGCTATTATACGAAAGACATAACGTTTATAACTACATCAGATATAGAAGAAATGATACACCTTGGTCCAGGACTGTTAACATGTAAAAAACGGATTCTAAAACTACTGCGAAGAAATATTCCTATTATACTATAGTAAAGATGTATGCTGTTTTACAATAATACTAACCTGACGCTGCTTGGTAAGGGCTTAGGGCAAGAATTTAGCAATCACGATTAGAGAATGCCGGCCTGATAGAAATACAGATAATATGCAGTGATCTTTTAAAACATTATTTGTAAATATGGTCGAACTGAAAGGTTTCCAATCTAATGGATATTTAAAGATACTTATTATAATATACTCTTTTGTATGCCATACGTTGTTAGTTAAGAACCGTTACTATCTGCCATGTTTGAGGAAGCTGTACCATACAATTTACAGCTCCTCGTATCTTAATGCTTTCGGTCTAATTTTAAGGAAATATATTCAAACATTCAACTTTAATTACTGACATGATGAAAATTGATACCTTTGTCATTTCTTGAGCATAGTATTTTCGTGAATTGCTAGTTGCCAAAATGTAAGGCAACTGGGTGTCAGCCTTGATAAATAGAGTTTGATATAATGAGTGTCCGACGAAGCCTGACACACCATGAAGGTATTTTCAGTGAAAACTCGCACAGGAATTTGCTAAACTGTTTGAACCTACGAAATGAGAAATAAGACGATCAAACGCATGCCACAGACTACTTAATTAAAATGATTGAAAGATTGGCATTTTAAGCCGGGGATGATTACTTAAACTAATGAATATATTGATTTTAAGCCATTTTTTGCTACATTTTTATTGTTCTAGCGCAATAGTATAATGTGTAATTAGTACAGGTTTAACACAATACCCGTATTGTTGTTCTGCACTCCCTTGTCAGTAACATAATATATTTTCTGTATGATCCCTAAGAAATAACAGTACGCATGCCCAGAAAGTTCCGGGCCGGTCGTTTCTGCCAAGAATAACCGCATTTTATTCCATGACGTTTTATGTGTGAAGAGTGAAGATCACGCATTTTATGATATTATTATTGTTGATGTATTGATGGGAAGCTGGATAATAAAGCATTTGCGTCTGTAAACATCGGTTTTTTTATCTCCATAACATATAATAGCGTTTGTTAATAACAAAGGTTTGCTGTCTGAGCAGAAAAAATGTATCGCAGTTATTTCGTCATTTAGTTCGATAATTCAAATAAAATCTGTCCTTCATCGTCATGGTGTTTAGGATTTTTTAAAATAAAAGTTTATAAAATATTGACATGTTACCAGTAATGAGACACGATGTACTAATATACCAAATGAATATACAGCAGCGTCAGTAAACAGAATTTCAACAAATGTATAAATCAAAACCTTATGCTGACAGTGTTTAATTTATAATCCTACACTCTGATTTTGCAAAGTAATTTTGCCTTTTTTTATGGTTAAATTGTCGTATCTATATACTTATTTTTTGTCCAGTTTTATTGAATGTTTCTTTTGGGTATTTGACACCATGCATTAGAAGCGATTACAAAATCTTTTGTCTTCTGTTTAAGCCATCTAACAAAACCAGAATATATTTTCTTATTTACATATATTATTATTGTATGGCCTGCCAAATTATGTCTTTTCACAATAAAATGCACTTCAAAAGACCATTCATCATTTAATTTTGAGTTTCCAAAATCAGAACTTTATTCTTTCAGTTTTCAATACCAGAATTGTCAAATCGTACACCTGGGCCTTTAAATCGGGCCTTTAAATGGAAAATAACATAGTACAAGACCAAAAGTACATATTCATGTTTTATCCTCATTCTTACCTAGTTTATTCATATAAAATTATTTTTATGGTCATATATATTGACTTATCATTTTTAAATGTTGCCTGTATCGATCAGTTGTAGAGTCAATAAAAGTAGTTTATAAATACAACGGAAGAGGTATGTGTTTCTTTGAATGTGATTAAACATTTTTTTGGGGGGGGGGCATGCATAATTTATGGAAACAATTACCATAACAATGCCCTGTTATACCGCAAAGGGGAGAAAACATTCATTCCCTTTCGGCATAAGATCACCAGAACACTAATCTGGCAATCTTATCTCAGTTCCCTATTTCCGCTGAGTTATTCTTTTACATTAATTACAAAACATTTCCTTTAATTTCCATCAACCTTCTTTAAAACGTAATATATAGCCTTCTCACACATTAAAGTGATTACTTTGACATAAAAAAATCAAAGGGTGCAATAGCAGCAGGGTAATTTACGCAAAAGATAAGATAATTATGATTCAACCCATTGCTAAATATGTAAATTAGCAAATGAAGCGTACTATAAAATTTATAGGGAAGATCTATTTCCACAATGCCCCTAAGCAAAGATTCAAAATATTTTTCACAATCAATAAATATGAAGTGAGTAAGGGTTATATAAATATAAAAATAAGTAATTCTTTCCTCTTGAACATGTACAAGTTTACATATACAACTTAGATTGAATATATTGAGTTACCTAATTGATTAATTTACATATAATGTAAAAGTAGGTAAAATGAATCAATATTTTCTTTGTCATAAAGATAATATTTAATATACATTGACATATAAACAATACACATGTGAAGAATAACATATATCACGTATTTAACAAGCTTTAAAATTAACACTAGTTATTTTCAAATATTAATTTATAAACCTAATTTTACATAATATTGTATCATATCTGATGAAATTGGAATATTTATACCCTAATTACATGAGTCTGCTAGACAATATATCAGTATACTTCTTGACAATGTGATTATTATGCTAATTTATTGACAAATGCATATTATCTAATTAAGTATACAGAAACAATAAAATACTCTATGCGAATCAACAGAACCATTTTTCTCAGATTAACTAGGACAGTTATAAAAGTTTCCTGGGTTTTGTTCCGTCTACAATATGACAACCTGGTATCTACTCAATATTTCCCTAATTTTCCCTTATACATTTTAGCATGACAAAAAAAATTATCTTAAACATAAAATATTACATCCTAAAGTGCAAAAACAATATCCTTTGGATCAGAAACCACAGGGTACAAAAATATATGATAATCATAATTCGATCCAATTCTCAAAAAAATTACCCTAGAATAAAGTAGAAAACGTTAAGGTAACGACGATTATCGCAGTTAAACTAAGCAGTTATTACGTTGATCTATTGACCTATCCACCACAGCCCAAATGCTCCGCCCTTTTAACGTATTGTTATAATGAGCCTTCAAAACGCTCCTACACTGATGTACTTCCATACCCATGGTAGCGAAAGCTGATTATAACATAATAATGACGTCATAAAAGGCGATGGAGCATGACGTCGTATTGACTGACGTCATCAATTGGTATCACCTGACCATTGTTTACTATATCGCTGTCATATATGAACTGTGTTGCAATATATATTGGATTATTTGTCCCATACGAATAATGTGCCAGGTAAGACATTATTATTCACTCGATCGTCGTAGGAATGGCTCCCGCAACCTTTAGCCTAGAAACTTTTTATACTGTCTCATTTGTATAATAAGATATCCCGGAAAACATGCCGACATGGGTACTTATAGTATTTACAGAATACACGTGTTCTGTTTGACAGAGCTCTGTCAAATTATGCAAAATTTTATTTTTGTTAGATGATTGACGCTTTACAATGTTTAAGGTCACCTGATTGGTTGCTCCTTAGTCCCTTGCTTATGTTTATTCATTGAATGAATATGCGATTAAGGTCGCATAGAGTTCATGGATAGGTCAATTGAGAGCAGCTGGTGTCCGTCAATATGATTTTTTTCGAGTTTCCTTTCCCTGAAAGAGGTGCATTCATTCCTCTGCATGGTCCTGTGTCAGTTTGAACGTACCGTCTACCAAATTTGGGAGACAGATGGTCAGTTAAGAAGGATAAATAACTAAAACATAGCATCGTTAGTTATCGTCGTTCAAATGTGTTGTACAACAATGATTTTAGGTGCCTTAGTCTTGTAACAATATCACCTACATGTTGGTGCTGTATGAAGGATCACTAATCTGGCCATGACAATTAAGGAAAGCAGACTTCAAAGATATGTAAATGTAATAGTGAATAGGATTGGGAAAACAAATGAATAACTGATTTATGCTTTAATCACATTTTCTTAAAGATCAGTTTCAAGATATAATGACAATAGTATTTAAACGTAGTATTGACACTTTTATTCCTATAAAACATCCAATAAGTATTTATGATTGTCTTTAACTGTATCAGCTTAAAGATATATTTTGAAATTTATTTTATTATATTATTCAATAGAATTGTTTACAAGCAAATATAGTTTTTGTAGTAAAATATATTCCCATATAAACCTAAAGAAAGTGTTTTACATAAATTGCCTTGCATTTACGTAAGTTTTACTTCACCCCTGGATGGTTGTTCGCTGATTTTGCCGAAAAAGAAATGATAGATTCTGGCGGGTTTCTTTTACGGCTTTCAGGTTTCATTTATTTAAATGCGAATAATCAACTCATGCTTAATGCAATATTCGCCAATATGACTGTTATTTTCTAATACTGCCTTAATCTACCTGTTACGGTGATATATTGTCAATTGTGATTGAGCGTCCCGGGCTTTGTGTATCAGTGCTTAATGCAATGGTATAGACCTAATAATACTAGTGTCTTCCAATGCCAAAGCCACATTAATCTTTTCTATGTAAGTGCGACGTTATGTTTTGGACGTGAATGGTTTCCGTGTGTGAGTAGGCTGCACAATGCAATTCACGGCTTTCCATACTTTAATTTTAATAGCTTGATTTTAAGGAAAAAGAATATATCTTCCAGGTGTCACTGTTGACATGAAGATAATCGAAACCTGCATACTAACATGTGTGACATCTCTTTGAACTGTAAAAGAATTGGTAGGTAATTGCATAGTAATAATGTTAATTTATTCCGCCAAACTTACCAAAGCTAAGTTATTTATTTCTTTACCCTAGACATACATATGTTATTGCTTTAGAATTACTGAACGATAGTGAAAATTGAATATCATCTCACATACTGGCCGTTTAATAAGGCAGTTCATTAAAGAGCACCCTTAAGAGAACGGCAAAAAAAAATATCAAAGAGGAGCGCACATGTATTTTTTTTATCAAATCTCTGCTCAAACTAGACGGAATGTCTAAAAATGTACAAATCCAAACGTGTGATACTTTACAGTCAATACCAGATTCACCTAACCTGATTTAGTGAATATATTATTTTATGAGTCGTAATAGTAGGGAGATGCACAATACTCACTTTAATGCATCCTTTTATATTTAATTTGGAGCTTCAAAAGTCAGAAATTGCTCCAGTTGTAATTATCCGGGCTGCAACATTTTTCATCCGTATGCAAATATTAGTACGTATCTTAGACGGGCTCTTTTGAACCTGAAGAAGACCTTACGTACATTTATACGTATTGAAAATAGTTGCAAAGTTATAAATCATTTTTTCATTCAAGCTTTCTATCAAGCTAACTAAAACTACAGCAGGCTTTTCTTTGATATTTGTAAAGTGGGAAACCATTAATAGCCCAAAAAAATCTGATTCTGATAGAAGTAAATTAAACATAAAGGCGATGCAAACTCTTCGTCGCCCAGGTTAAAACATTTGATGTTTCATGATGTTTATAATATATTTAAGAGCCGGTAAACCAATGTTTGATTATGTATCAATTGCTGCCGATTTCACACTTTTGCATAATTAAAAAAAGGGTTTTTTTTTTTAACCAAAAATCCCTCCTATTGTTCAATCAAATAAGTTGTACATGCTTTTTATTTTCCACAAATATTTTTTTCTACCACTCACCAAAGTAACATATGTTATCTACCAAGAAAAGGTGTACATTGTCAATGTCTCGAAGTGCTTAATCACGATGTACAGTTAATACAAATTTTGTTCTAACAGGGACATGAAGGATATATTCTAAACATAAATATCGTTATTTCTGGCATGTCATTAAAGTGTGTTAACAATTTTATATATTTTTTGTTTATAATGAAAGTTAGGAAGAAAATGATCGGAGGTTTGACATACTAATGACTGTTGGCTCCAGGGTTTGAAATAGTTAACAAGACTCTTATCAAGGAAAAAGGGAAAAAAGTATCTTTACTTTCACTGACATCAGTCTAGTTTCCATGTTAAACTGAGTATATGCATGAAGACCCTTGTGTCCTGTTACCAGCGGATACTTAGTTTAACAGCTTCCTGAGACAGGCGTACTGTCAACACTGTGGTGTAGACCTTTTTCAATGGGCAATTGTTATTTATATATAACAAGCTAATCTTCGGGTTGGGCGGGGGTGCATTAAATGAGGTATTGATGAAGAATGTTGGTTTAATTGTTTATTCTAAAAATTATAACGAAATAGAGATTTTCAGTAGGATTTTGCGCAATATATATATATATTTATATACATATATATAAATTTACATTAATTTTATGGCGCTGTGCACGTGGCAGTATGTTTACCTTGAAGACCTGGCCAGTGATGATGTTTACATTTGCGAACAGGAAAAAGGACGTGGGGGCATTCAGATTGTGGAAGATCTTTGACTGGTTACATATGTTATTATTGTTAGATGTATAAAGTATAGACTGATGTAAGAAAGATGAAAGATGAATCAGTTTTAAGGCATGGAAGCTATTCCTGGAGAAAGTAACGGGTATATGCATTCATCGTTAGTCGCAAAAGGGGCACCAGGGGGGGGGCGAGTCTGCGGCACCTGGGGGGAGGGGGCGTAAGGAATCATGTGTTTTTTTGGGACTATAAAATACAAATGGTGTATTTTAAGTGGACATTCACTAAAAGTAAGAAAACAGAGTTCAACTGTGAAATCTAGGTGGAAGCCCTGCGCGGCAAAGCCCCGTTTCCCTTGATAATCGACCGGGTAATGTCCTTTTTGACGATTTGTCAATTTTTCCACACAGACGGTCTTTCAATGAATATCAAGTATAAACCTCCTGTGGGAATGTACACATGTAGAAAAAATATAGAAAGAGATCAAAAAGTGGTGTGTAGAGCGAGGATGTAAACTAGGACCGTTATCACAGAGCAATGTGATATTTAATGATTTGTCAGCAACTTTAGAAAACAATAATATTGTTAGTTCAAAGGTTTATTTACGTGTGTAGATGCAAAGAATAAAGTACCGGATGTACAAAGGGCAATAGAATTCATTAAACATATGCATTTTATCGAGAACAATTTTTCTAAAAATAAAGATAAAAATAGGAGAACATTTTTAAAAATGGGTACACTTTGTAGAGTTTTTAGGTAATTAAAAAAAAGTAAATTAATATTAATAATTCTCAGATTTATTCGAAGACAATTTAAATGTAAAGTCTAGTTATAGTTACGTTATTGAATGTGTATGTGTATTTGTTACCTTGTAATATGTTTAGCTGTTTGTAACGTGTAATGTTTATTTTTTGTCTGTTGTGTTTTGTATTAATTAAAAAATGTACAGAAAAATTAAAAATAGTATAAACCTTATGCCCACGTGTTTTCACAGAGCACGCTTTCAAGCCAAAAACCTGAGTTTATAAAATTAATTAAATGGAGAAAATATAGAGCATGCATCGACAACATCAATGCAAATTATAACCAACAGTAACAGTAACATAGTGCAGTAACACATGGTGTGGTCACAAACCGCGTTTTCAGAGAACTTGTAGGACAAAAGTAGACCAACTTCCTTTTATAGACACAGGTTCTTAAATAAGGTCATCCACTGTATGGGCAATTCTCATTGGCCAAGCCCTATATCTAATTACCTAACGTCACTCTGGTTTTAATACTAATCCTTCAATAAAGAATGAAATAAGTATGATCTAACTTTAGACAACATTTAATCATAAATACATAAAGAACACAGAATCAGCTATTTTGGATAAACAATGGTTAAATTCAGGCAAAGAAAGTAAAAAGAAACAGTTTTCGCTACATTAGGTGGATACCTCTATGAGTGCACATCTTAGCTTAAGAAGACTTATTCCATTCCAAGAGGACCATGGTATATTTACGTATATATATATATATATATATATATATATATATATATATATATATATATATATATATATAAATGTGTGTCTTTGTAATAATACATAGACCTGGTGTGTTTAAATCACCAAATATATACACATACACAAATATATGTTTATATATATAAATATATATATATATGAACGATTGCCAAGGAGCAATACTGGTATGTTGTATATTTCAAACAACAACGGTTAATTACTCTATAACTTTCATATTTATAAGTAATGTTTGAAAGGTCTCATATTTTCTTCATTTATCTATGATCTGTAATGTGCCTTAAATAATTAATTTTGTTTTCAATATAAGAATGAATACATGTTTACTATACGACTTTTCTACATCTCTAGTTGACTACATGCAAATGTAAATAGAGTGAGCTTAAGTTAAATACAAATATGTACGCATGTCCGTATAAACTGTATGTGGGCCAAAATGATCAAATCAAGAGGCTTTTATGTTTATATAAACCCACATATCCGTATACGTGTTCGTTCGGTACCGGAAGCATAGGTCTCCTGATCACGTTGATATGGCGACAAGCTTTTTTCTTTATAGGATTGTTCCAAACATTCCATGATCCACAAAGGAGTTGGATAGTTAGATTCGGCTATTATTCTCCTCAAATATGTTCTCCATATAAACAATCACATACATCAAGGATATAGCGCAAGTTTATAGAGTACGGACTTGGCATTAATCGTTATGAAATCTTCTCATATGAATACATTCACCCTATGACATCATTATTTCAACAGTATACTTAAACTATTATTTACGTCGGTGATGGGAATCAAATGACTTTTGAAATAAAAATGAATATTGAATCAGTTTACAAAATTTACACTGGGATGTATAGTAAAGCATCTCCTGAAGACAACATTAGTATATCTTCACTGTTTTGTTTTACACCTTTTCATGTAGATATCCTGGAATCTACCTTGCCCATTGATAAACTGCCATCCTTTTGTAATTGCACTTGCACTCCACTAGCACTCAAAGATTTCAACATTTTACTTGTAAGTGTACTTTTTCTCATAGTTAGAGAGAACGGGAGTCAGTTCCAAAATGTCATGCCATTTCTGACCGACCTTATTGACACAAATTGCATTTTCTCCTCGATCCATGTCACTTTTTGGTTGATCTTTCTCCGGTTGCATACCATACCCACTCACCTTCTTTTTTTATGTCATTACCAGATGTGAATTAACACTTATGCACACCAAGGAACTCTGTAAATCAATATAAACAGCAAAACTTATCACCTTTCACCCAAAATATATAACAAAACAATAATTGTATTTAGAAAAAAATATTTTGTTCCCTTTTCATTTATGGTTCAAGAAGAATAAGCCTATTATCCCTCTCGGCTATCTCAGCAAATTATTTGATCACTTTTTTTTACTTTTAAGAAGAATTTTAAACCACTAAGAAAAGTAAGTAAGAATATTTTAAAAACATTGTGTTCAAATATTCGTAGATAAAAGTGAGGAGCAATTCCGACCGATGGGATTTTTTTCTTAGTTTGTCCTGTTTATGTTATGCTATAAACATCTATTATCGCTCTTTGATAAATCAGCCTGGTGTGGATTTCTTTCTTTCATTTATGATTCTAGAATACTTTTAGACCAGCAGAAAAATGTACTCATATTTTAAAATATTGGTCAAAATATTGTAGATAAACTCTTATCTTATCTTATGCTGTTCATCTTATGTTTATACCTCTTTAATTGTTCTTAGCTATCTCAGCCACGTGTCGATTCTGTGCCTCAGACTCAATGCTCATCAAGTCACCGCCACACTTTTGACATTCTCCTCTCGCCAGATGCCAAAGAATGAATTGAAAGCCCATTTATTTGTTTAATTAAAAGCCATACAACTGTTGATCTTAGACAATGTCGTTAGCTTGGTCAGGTGTCTGGATGGATGGCTGTAAACTTGATTTGACAGGAGAGGTAGTCATTGTTATTAGGAAATGGGGACTGGTCAAAGAATCAAAAGACACTGAAAACGGAAACACGTAATTAGATTTTTTAATGGTTAATGTGTTGTTATCAATTTAGTTTTGTTTTTCTTTTCATTATTGAATTGAGCCTTGGATGGTAGAGTGCTACCTGATATGTATGAAAATACTGCAACAATCTAATCTGATAAATCTAAATGTTGTCAGAAATTTCATGACATTAATGATTTTTTTTTAGTTTTGTAAGCTAATATTCCTTTACGGTTCTTAAGTATTGATCAGTATGAACGGCGATTGATTGACAGATGCAGATGAAGGAAATCCTGTCATACATCCAATTTAATGAAAATTTCACTTTGCTAGATATTTAAGAGAGAGCCTTTAACAGTTGGAAACAACGAGAAAGTACTTATTACATTCCATATCATTCGCTCAGTGTTGAGAAATATTTTCAATAATGTATTAATGTATAAATTTTCAATAATAAATGGATTAACCAATGAACATTTGACATGACAAGGTTTTACATGACAGAATTTGTGGTTTATGTGGTTTGTTGATATATTTCTTTTTTTTATTTCGGATTCTTTTGTTTGCCGAACAAAGTCTATTTATTATCCCCCGTTTTTATTTTAAAACAATAAAACTCCATCATCTTGTGTATCTGGTCAGGATTTCTGAGAACTGGAACACACAAAATAAAATCATGAGACAATCAGTGAAAACATTGCTTAGGAGCTTATTCTATATACATTTTATGAAATCAATCACTATATTTTGCAAATTTTAGCGAAAATCTGAAGGATTGATTGGGCCATATATTTGATGGTATCTCGTGACTTGAATATCTGTTTTCTTGCAAAGTATGTAAATATGTCCAAGATATTTGTACAGAAATACCTCTATTTGCACTTTCAAACGGCCGGAAGGAGATTAAAAACCCACGAAACCAAGTTCTGGCCCAAGTCAATGGAGCTAAAAGAAATAAAACCAAAGCCAGTTAATATGAAAGAGTTATTCATTTGTTGCCTTTCAGTTAATATATTTTAAACTTATTTATGATTTTACCTGAAACGTTTCTGGAAACAGGTGACAGTTTGTAATGTTAATTAACAGAAGAAACGGTTATATAACATTAACTTATATTATATTTGATTTAGTAATCTCCCTCTTCAATTAGTCTTAACATTTCATTTGGTATTAAAAAAATGATTTAATACCAACTGTCCAGTTGGTGAGTGTCTAACTCCGAAGTGGGATGAACTTTAAATATAGGGCAGTGAACAGGCCCATCAGTAATCAGGTCACCTTGCTACCATGGCTTAAGAGTTTCACAAAAAAAGGTCCACTATAGAATCAAGAAAACATTTGATAATTTAAAATTAGGAGTTAATGGTTAAAGCTAAACGTAAACTTCGCTCCCGCTGGGTTTGTCAGCTTTTTCACGCAAAAAAAAACATGGCCTGAAATTTGTCTAAAATCCGGTTCTATTCTAAGTGCCCTCCTATACTTTTATTTATAAATTTGAAATATGAGATTTTAAATTAGATAAACCAATGACGGAAGTAAAACATGCAAATTAGTTTTTCTTTTCAGTGGAATAATCTCACTAAAGATTAACTGTTCTGGAGAAGTGAGGCATGGATTAAGTGGCAAGTGGAAATAATTGCAATTAGCATGGATGTCTGTCACGTAAACATCATAGTAGTAGGCACCACTTGCTATTTGAAAGAGAGACTATACAAGATGTATACATATGCAAAATTTCTGGTGGATAAATCAAATACTGCTCAGATATGAGTGACTGTAACCAAGACAGATGAACAGATGGACACCTTGCAAAAATAGTTGTAAGTAGGACAACTAACTTTGTATAAGCGGTAGAGCTAGATCTATAGTCGTCTAAAATTTCAGGTCTATACGTCAAACCAGTCCTGAGATATTAGCATGGATGTTTCAAGCGTAAATGTAACGGTGGAAATTTAGCCAGACATTCAACTAGAATTCCATTGAAAAGACTGTAAAAAACTAAAACTAGAAATATAAGCCGTATATTTTTTTTCAAATAATTCAATTGTCCTTGTGTGCCGGCTTTAATAAAGACGTGGACACCAACATGAGGATTCTTTAAGTTTAAACGCACTATGTTGTAAGTTATAATTACGAATTGTTATGACACCATTTTATTGGTTTCTGTCCATCAAATTTTATGTAAATTTTGTAATATTTTTTGCAATATGACAATAAAACTTGTCCGTGCCGTTTGTGTGTAAACTTACTGATATGATGAAGTACGTTCAATAATGAAGCATATATATATATATATATATATATATATATATATATATATATATATATATATATATATATGTATTCAATGATTTTAAACTAAGAGAAGCTTAAATGCAGTGTATTTTGGCTATAAATGGGAAATGTGATTGTCCAGCAATACATGTTTAAGACTTGCCTCATCAAAATACCAATCTTATGCAAAGTGTCATGCCAACTTAATTCTCATAGTTAGTTTCAATTTTTAAGATTCAAACTAAAATTCAGGTTTAAGTAAAATATTTAAATTAGATTTGATTTTAGTCAAATTAAGAAATATAATTTCAGTGGAATAGACCAACCAGAATTCTTATGTGCTTCAGCTCATAAAGATAATTATTATCAAAATATAAGCGTTATTAATTTAATCCAATAAACTATCTTCAAATAGATAATTTTAAAACTGAAGAAAGAAAGAATTGGGACTGAATTAACAAAATTATTTGCTAAAATTGATGATAAGGACTAGATGTGCCTGTTTATACTAAAAGCAACAATAACGTTTTAAAATTAAATGCTTATGTCATTTATATTTATGTTCATATTTATATTCATATCAAGGTTCAAATAAAAGGTAAAAATTAACATTGTAACTTTCTTTAGGTGGGCCAAAGCAAACAATAGTGACATTTTGTTTTTACAGGAAACTCATGGAACTAAGGAAACAGAAAATCAATGGTGCAATGAATGGCATGGGAAAGGTTTCTTCTGTCATGCAGATTCATTAAGTAAGGGATGCGCTATATTTTTTAAAAGGAATTTAGAAATAGAAGATCTGACTAAATTATATAGCTCATCAAATGGTAGAATTTTAATTGTAAAACTAAAGTTAAAACAAGAAGAATTTAAACTTATCAATATTTATGCACCAAACAATGTGACAGAACAAAAAATCTTCTACACAAAGTTATATAATATATTAAGACAGTACATAGATCCTTTTGATCAAGTAATTTTAGGAGGGGATCTAAACATTATTTTCAATGCAAAATTAGACAAAAAAGGAGGCTTAACAGAAAATAGGAAAAATGTAGTAGAAACTTTCACAAAGATATCAGAATATTTTTCTTTGATAGATATTTTCAGGATCAAGTACCCTAAAAAGAAAAGTTTTACCTGGAGGCTTAAAAGCAAGAACATTTGTAGTTGACTTGACTATTGGTGGATCTCGAGCAACTTACAAGATAGTATTAAAGAAGTTGGAACTCAACCTTATATCAAATCAGATCACTTTGCTATTTTGCTGGACATTGAAAAATTAACAGATACCGAGATGAAAGGAAAGGGTTACTGGAAACTAAACACTGAGCTGTTAGATGATGCTGAATTTACATTCGAATTAATTGGTGAAAAAATAAAATGGGATCAGGAGTATGACAGTGTGAGCGATGAACGAATTAAATGGGAAATATTTAAATATAAAATAAGGCAGTTTTGTATATCATTTGGTAAGAAAAGAGCAAAAGCAAGAAAGTCAAGAGAAATAACTCTTAAGCATAATTTAAAACAATTATATGAAAACATGGATAATACAAATTCAGGTCAGGACCAAGAGATACTAGATGAAATAAGTCAAGTGAAAGCTAAGTTAGAAGAAATAGATAACTATAAAACACAGGGCTGTATGATTAGATCAAAAACAAGATGGTTTGAAAACGGAGAAAAAAATTCAAAGTATTTTTTGAATTTAGAGAAATATAATAATGGACAAAAATGTATCAGAAAACTCAAATCAGCAACAGGAGAAATAGTCACTGATCTTAAACAAATTGTGTTAATGCAAAAAGAATTTTACTCACAGTTATATCAATCAAAGCAAGTAAAACAAAAGAGGAATTAGACGCATATTTAAAAAATATAGATCTACCAACCATATCAAAACAGAGTTCAGAACTACTTGATAAAGTTATTACAGAAGAAGAATGTCACAATACTCTAAAAACTTTTGCAAGTAACAAAACTCCAGGTAATGATGGACTACCTGTAGAATTTTATGTTAAGTTTTGGTCATATTTTGGTTCAGCAATGGTAGCTTCATTCAATAAATCCTTCAAGGAGGGTGAACTGTCAGCATCGCAAAAGCAAGCAGTAATTATATTGATAGATAAGAAAAAAAGACCGGTCACTCCTAAAAAATTGGAGACCCATATCGCTTTTAAATGCAGACTATAAAATATTATCAAAAACACTTTCACTAAGAATGAAAAAGATTATGCCAACTATAATAAATGAAAGTCAAACAGGTTATGTTCAAGGGAGGTATATAGGAGAAAATATAAGAATTTTATCAGATATTCTCAATTTTACAAAAGTTAATGATATTCCAGGTATCCTTTTAAGTATAGATTTTGAAAAGGCTTTCGACTCTTTAGAATGGGATTTCATGTTTTCAGTTTTGAATAATACAATTTTCCTAACTCCTTTACACAATGGATTAAAATTTTATACAAAAATGTTGAAAGTTGCACGGTAAACAATGGGGTCACCTCTGGATACTTTGAAGTGGAAAGAGGGGTTCGCCAAGGCGATCCACTATCACCTTATTTATTTGTAATTGCTGTAGAAGTAATGGCAGAGTATATTAAAACGAATAAAGTTATAAAAGGAATAGAAATTGAAAATCATAATTTTACTCTACTTCAGTACGCAGATGATACAGTTGGAATAGTGCAAGACTTAAAGTCAGCAAAACTATTTTTATATACAATACAAGAATTTGGTGTTTACAGTGGTCTAAAAATGAATTATGATAAATGTGAAGGACTATGGATTGGTCAAAATAGGAAATGTTTGCAAAAGCCATTGGGGATTAAATGGCCGGAGGAGCCCATGAAAATTTTAGGAATTTATTTGTCTTACGATAAAAAAGCGGCACTTGATTTGAACTTGTCTGCCAAGTTGAAGTCAGTAGAAAATACTCTGACTCTCTGGAAACAGAGAAGCTTGTCTTTACTTGGAAAGATACAAATTGCTAAAACATTTATTTTCTCAAAATTTAATTATTATTTTACAAATGAAAGTGTGCCAGAAAGCTTTTACAATGAGCTGAATAAAATTGTATTTGCCTTCATCTGGAAAAATGGCCAAGAGAGAATTAAAAGAATAAGATTAATGAGGAAAATAAAAAATGGAGGGTTAAATGCTCCACACCTAGGGTCTGTTATATCTTCATCAAGAATATCTTGGTTAAAGCGATATGTGTCACCAGTACAAAGACCATGGAAAGTTCTATTTAACCTTTATTTGAAGTATATTTGCCCTGATATAAAAGTTTTATTAAATAGTTATATAGCATTGAAAGATATTGATGTATTTAAATTTCCTGACTTTTATAAAGAGATTTTAAGAAGTTATATCACATTACGTAAAGGATATTTTGAAGCAGTTCCATTGCAGAGGCAGATAGTGTGGAATAACAAAATGGTTAAAATATCAGGAAAATCTGTATATTGGAAACAATTTCTAAATGCTGGAGTAATAACAGGTAAAGATCTATTTGATGAATATGGAAATATAATACCTTTCACCCTTTGGATACAGAAAGGTATTAAAGGTTCAGATTTTTTAAAATGGTATGCACTGGTCTCAAAGTTTTACCAGCATAAGGTCTGTGAACACTCAATAGAACCACAAATAGATCCACTTACACTCCAGAATTTTAATGGGAACTTTGTTGAGGTGATAAAGGTTCTTTCTCGTGTGATATATACAGAGTTTATACATAAGTTGTTGGAAAAGGGGCCTTTTCCACCCAAAGTGTGTATATATACCAAGGGAATTGAGGTTGATTATCAGAAAGTATATCAATTGCCTTTTAAATTATGTGTGGACACTAAATCCAGAGTGTTTCAGTACAAGCTTCTAAATAATTGCTTGGTTAATAATTATTGGTTACACAAATGGAAAATTAAAGAGACTAATATATGTACTTTTTGTAAATGTGAAACTGAGACACTTATACATCTGTTTTGGTATTGTGAGGATGTGAAGCAGTTGTGGTATGAAATAGAGACTTGGTGTAGAGAGATAAAAATTAACATCGAAATAAGTAAATTAACAGTCTTGTATGGAGATTTATATTCATCAGATTTGAGCAATTTAATTATTTTACTGGTCAAACAATATATTTATTGGAGTAGAACAAACCAGATTGGTCTATCACTATCACAGGCATGTTTCCATGTTTGGAAATATGCTAGATTGGAATTTAAAATAGCACAAAAAAATAACAAGGTTACTAAGTTTAATGACAGATGGGGGGCCTATGCAGTTGGGAGAAATATGGAAAATTATGATTAGCCACACTGAATTTAAGTATCTATCAAAATCTATTTTTATATATAAGTATATGTATGCATGTACACATATGTATGTAAATGAGAAATAATTGAAAATTTAACCCGGGAAATGTAATTATATGCAATGCACAGGTTTTGCGCACTATATTGCATGGAACTTTGTACTTTTTATTTTTGTTAATAAAAAAAAAAAAAAAAAAAAACATTGTAACTTTATTTTGGTCGAATTAAAGAAAACACAAACAGATTAGAATGCATACATCAAAAGTTTTACACGGATGCAGAAGATGGTGTTTACCTTATTATAAAAAAAAACACTTATTTAATTAACTTTAGTAGCTTAAATTGTACATGCAGGCTTGAAATACGCTGAATGACAAAAATTATATTTTTATTCCAGTGGCTCATAAAACTGATGATTAGGAGTAATCCTGCCTCTTTATATCCGAGATAGGATTAAGGTATAAAATATGCTTTTATATATTTAAAAAAAATAAATAAAGTTTCGAAAATAATTTTAATGGAAACCTTACATCAAAATTAGGTGAAGTCGCAGCCCTGGAAAAAAATATAGAAGAAAATATTTCTCCACATAATTTCAGAGATTGAACCCATGATATTAAATCATATATTTCCAAAAAGTTTTGCAACCAGGTTAGTTTATAAAATTGCCGATTTCAAGTCTTTTGGACACTTTTCCAGAGGGGTAATTTTTAAATATGGTCTCCATGAATCACATTTACAGAAAATGTCATCAAACCTAATGATGACGGGGAGAGCTGCAAATATTCGAGCAAATATTTGACGTTCAAGCCAAATTTCCCAATTATGTCATTGAGTGTGGGCAGAGTTCGAACCCGGGACATCGGCTCCGAAATACTACGCTTTTACCACTAGAAACCCTAAAGGAGTGTAAGGCTAGGCAGATGAGCAAAGAACATACAATATAGTTTCCAGGTTAAATATTTTAAATCACGATTTGCGTTTAAAACAAATATGCAATTGCGTGGATTTTAACTATTATTTTGTTTATCTTAAATGCATATTTAATACACTTCCAATAAACTTTTATATTGGATCGTATAACCAGGTTTCTGGTTTTAAAGGTTTCTAGCAGACCTGCCCATGGCAATGAAGTTAAAGCCCTATTGTATTAATAGCAGGGTGTTTGCCGGGAACTCTGGAATTTGCCAGCAGGTGTGCCTACACAAAAACCCTCCGCTCGTGTGTGTGCGAAATTTTAGGTAGCAACAGTTTGTCTAATAAATATAAATAGGTAAATATTAAAAGTAAAAAAATGCATTAACAAAGTATTATCTAGAAAATCAAACAATAGTTTTGTCGTCCTTAGGCAAGTGGGGTTTATTAAATACTAGAGTTTTAATATTAGTGTTGATTAATTTAACTTGTTCTGTTTTAGTGAACCGATAAGTCGACACGAATACAGGGCACAGGACCACAGGAAAACAGTTTAGATATGCTATATGTGCAGCTGGTGAATCAATAAACATTGTATTTCCTAACCTCGACATTGCCTGTATTCATAAATGTAAATAAAAATTCCGATACATTTAAACAGTAACCTGCCAAAACTAAATGTGTTTTTAGTTGCGAAGCAGACAGTGTCGCTCTTTGTGAACTCTTTGTGTACTTTAACAGCATTTTATTCGTGTCACCTTGCATTGTTGTATTAGCTTTTGTGCTGAAACTGAGAAACAACAGATTTTCGTTGGTTCAGAAATAAAACATGTAGGTGAGCTAGCGAAGTATACCTTTCTAAAATTTCCGTACATTAAATACTGAACTATATTGTTGAGAATATTTCACCGGCTTTAAAAACATCATGCTCTAGAGATAATACTCGCATGCATTATTGTTTATGCTTATATACACGAATCCAAATACAGGAGATGAGCACTTATATGGCAATAAGCAGATAAGAAATGATTGAATGATAGGCTGTTCGCAGGAGAAAATGTAAATGTATATGAATAACGATGTGTTTTGTTATGTGCTTTAAAATGATACAATGCCTGTTATATTACATGTTACATGAGTGAGGGAGATTTGTTTAAATATGTTGATGCAAATGAATTTGTGAATGAATATTATTTATAAATCTTTTTGTTTTCCAAGCCATATTACAATATTATTTCCTCCTAGTAGGATTTAAAATCACGTTGGTGGATTTAAAAATTATTCCAGTAGGATTTTAAGTTCGCTTAGAAGTGATTTTCCCCAGTGAAGATTTCAAATTCACTTAATTGAACTGGAAAATGTCCTAGTAAGATTTTTATTTCTATTCGTGGGGACTATGATTGCGATTTCTACTTGACTCAAGCCTTTAGATATTAAAATCGTGATTTTTTCGAGTAGAATCTCCAATCCCACTGGGTTGAAATGTAAATTTCTCTACTGTGACATATATATATATATATATATATATATATATATATATATATATATATATATATATATCCGATTTCCCATTTCCGACCGTGCCGCTAAATAAACACATGATATTCAAATCAAGGCAAGACAAATGTCGTTATGCAAGATCGCTGAATAGGCCTGATTGTCTGTGGGACTAATTAGCTAAGGATATCCCAAACTAAATCCCTGTCCCACCCTATAACAACCTTATATTAGGTAAGCGAACCTGCATGCAATATTTCGGGTTGGCTTCATGGTCTCTTATAAACCATGTGTCCCACAATTATTGCCTTTGACAATAAAATGATCATGTTCAGTGGTGTCATAGTAATTACGCATATCTAAATGCGTTCACTTAAAAAATTAGTCATAAATACTTTCTTGCGAAGTAATAATGCTCTTCCTATCGCTCATATGCCAATATCATTTTGAGGAATAAAGAAAAACACATAAGGATGTAGTATTGGACATGTTGTTTCGCTTTATTTCTTTTCTGATATGAGCATTTATAGATTTTATTATAAACTAACCTTTGCCATGGATGTTCTTCACGTAGAGACAAAGTCAGGTGTCGATGGATATTAAAATGAGAATATTAAAATGGGGTGAGCGTCATGGATTTAGAGGCATTAATAGGCATTTAAATGCATGAAACAAACAAACTTCAAACTTATGATTCAAAAGGGAAGCCCATTAGAAATATTGACATAGAATGATAAATATTTATGGGTTATATTCAGTTATATAAATTATCTGAATTAAGCTTTCGCATGACTAAATCACTGCATTTATGGTAGTCTCCTTAGTAATTTGTTTCCTTGTCACTGAGGGAATGATCAGCTACAATATATATATATATATATATATATATATATATATATATATATATATATATCTGTCTTGAAATCGGATCTGTTGTCACGGCTCTTACAACTGATATATATTCTTCTAATGTATTGGACACGCGCTGATAAATTTTCATTTTTGTTTCTTTACCACATTTACTGTCAATGTAAAACCGTTAATCCCTGATGTTAATAATCTCACTTTTTCCTTGTTATGAACTGGGTTTAAATAAATTAACTCTTCATCTATTTTTTATATAAAATGCCATTTGCAGTCTGTTTTGGAATTGCCCCCAGGACTGTTATTATTAAACCTTCTGGATTTAAGTTTTATATAGACGGGGTAAGGAATAATCCACAACACATCTCATGTCATTAAAACCTTCAAGCAAAATTTGACGTTCAAGCCAAATTTCACAATTATGTCATTGAGTGTGGGCAGAGTTCGCACAGGGGATATCGGCTCCGAAATGCTACGCTTTTACCACTAGGCTACGTCCTACCCAGGATCAGCAAACCTTAAAGGAGTCTAAGTCTAGGCAGATGAGCAAAGAACATACCATATAGTTTCCAGGTTAAATATTTTAAATCACTATTTGCGTTTAAAACAAATATGCATGTGCGAGGATTTTCATTATTATTTGGCTGATCTTAAATGCATATTTAATACACTTCCAATAAACTTTTATATTGGATCGTATAACCAGGTTTCTGGTTTTAAAGGTTCCCAGCAGACCTTCCCATGGCAATGAAGTTAAAGCCCTATTGTATTAAAAGCAGGGTGTTTGCCGGGAACTCTGGAATTTGCCTGCAGGTGTGCCTACACAAACGCCTCCGCTCGTGTGTGTGCGAAATTTTAGGTAGCAACAGTTTGTCTAATAAATATAAATTGGTAAATATTAAAAGTTAAAAAAATGCATTAACAAAGTCTTATCTAGAAAATCAAACAGTAGTTTTGTCGTCCATAGGCAAGTGGGGTTTATTAAATACTAGAGTTTTAATATTAGTGTTGATTAATTTAACTTGTTCTGTTTTAGTGAACCGATAAGAGGACACGAATAAAGGGCACAGGACCACAGGAAAACAGTTTTAATATGCTATATGTGCAGCTGGTAAATCAATAAACATTGTATTTCCTAACCTCGACATTGCCATTATTCATACATGTATAAAAAATTCCGATACATGTAAACAGTAACCTGCCAAAACTAAATGTGTTCTTAATCGCGACGCAGACAGTGTCGCTCTTTGTGAACTCTTTGTGTACTTTAACAGCATTTTATTCATGTCACTTTGCATTGTTGTATTAGCTTTTGTGCTGAAACTGAGAAACAACAGATTTTCGTTGGTTAAGAAATAGAACATGTAGGTGAGCTAGCAGTGTATACCGTTCTAAAATTTCCGTACATTAAATACTGAACATTGCACCGGCTTCAAAAACATCATGCTCTAGAGATAATACTCGCATGCATAATTTTTTATGCTTATATACACGAGGAATAAAGAAAAACACAAAAGGATGTAGTATTTGTGGACTTCTGACTTCATGTCACCTACCATATGGGAAATTTCTATCGACAAAGATCTGTATACTGTTCTCTTTATGGATCAATCAAAGAAATGATTATGACGTCCCTCTGGTTCTAGGCTCTCTTTCTTCAATAAACTTTGAAATAAATATGGTCTTTCCTTCGACAATATATTATCGTCAATGCATAAAAAACACAGAATAAGCTGTCACCTAATTGCACGTGGCAAAACCCATACATCTTATAAACAATGATACATTCAGGCAAAGGAATTAAACAGAATCCCTAGAGTAGGTTGATTCTCTTCGGTGCACCAAAGGCACACACACACACACACACACATATACACACATATAAATATATAAACCTTTGCCAACGTTTCAAAGTAGTCACCGCAGCTTTCATCAAGTTACTTATCTCCCTAAACGCGGACAAGCACAGACCACCAATAAAATTTCTTTTCAAGTTCTCTGTGTTATTTCTTTGTCTAGCCATTTCAATGGGCATTTTTACTATGTGACAACTGTAATGCGGCATCATTTACCTATTTTTGCATTACACGTGGCAACAAATAGCCCATGTGGCCAGGATATAAACGTTCCACATTTTTTACATTGGTCCGCAATATCAAACGAAGGCTGTACGTTGTTCCAAACTGTCTCGTTTACTAGATAATGAATGTATTAATAATTACCCTTAACATGAATTATTATCATATAGCATCGTTATAATTCCTCATTACATTGCCAGATTATCCTTCCCTATACAACAGGCCTATAGCACCGTCAGTATATTACTGCTTAGATTTTCTTCTGTTTTGAAAATATTAACCCGTGTTATTTTAATCGGCGAAATGCTTAAAAAAATTAAACATTTTTGATCACATGTCAAAGAATTTTCTTAAAACGCAGATTTGCGAACTAGAAAAAAACAAATAGTTTTCAATAAATCAGCGGGCTTCAACATATGATTAAATAAAGCAATAGATGCTTATGCGCAAGGCACGTCCATTATTCAGGTAAAAACAGTTTCTATTAAAGTTATGAACTTAATTTAACTTTTTTTTTATTTTTATTAACTTAAATTTAATTGATTTTCCCAGGTATATTAGTGTAACTTGTGTAATTCCTGTCGTAATCGCATGGTCAATCGTTTAGGAAGATTGGTAACTTGAGGTAAGATGCTGATCCGCGTGCGAATCAGCATTTAGGGAGATCCAGTTCAAAGAAGACCACAGGTCTTTGGGTCATATTTGTCTTCAGATGTAATATAAATACATAAAAATATAACACAAGTTTATACATTAAGGAATATGCATGAATAGTAGGCACAACTTTGCTTTTAAATTTATGTAGTTATCTTATATACATATATATGTGTGTGTGTGTGAGGGTGTGTGGGTGTGTGTTTGTGTGCGTGTCGGACTCCTACACGATAATGCAAGGGTATTCTGCTACTACCTAGATTTATGTCAGGAGGCCTTATGTTTTAATTATCTATGTATATGTCAGGATGCCGCGTAACTTTATTTTAACAAGTGACCCATGGGTCATTACGCTCAGCCGACTGACATGATGAAAAATGTGTCCTTGCACAGCAAACAAATTAAGATAATGTAGGTGGCATCATAGTTCATGCATATTAGCTGAAGTTCATCAAGACCCATAAGCCCATCACATTTGATGACAATCCGTCCAGCTGTTCCTGAGGAATATGGAAATTTGTTTGTATTTTGCGTTATTTCTGGAATGCTCAAACATGGCCTGTAACTCAGATAATATAGGTTACAGCGATTCAGGTTTCTGAGTAGAACTTTTGAGGAACACTTAGGATGTTAAGTAAGAAGATTCTAGATCAAATGGTTATGATTTGTGGCAAAATTTTGGTATCAAATTTTCAATTATTCTGAGGGGTGATTATAAGGCCCATAGCTTGGAGAATAACTTGGTAAAAGAGACCTAATTTCGATTTCCAAGAAGACTCTTCATTGACCCCCTGGTTGTCAAAATAGAAGATTCTAGGTCAAATGGTTATGATTTGTGTCCTGCTTTGGTATCAAATTTTCAATTATTCTGAGGGGTGCTTATAAGCCCCATATGCTTGGAGCATATGGGTATAGACCTAATTTCAGGTTTCTAAGAATACTTTTCATGGACCTCCCTGGATGTCAAGTAAGAAGATTCTAGGTCCAGTCATAACGATTTGTGCCCTGTTAACAGATGATCGCATCTTTAAAGGTAACAAAAATAGAGAAAAAAATGGTAAAAAAATAGCCAAAAATACAGGTGGCACCATAAGTCTGCAGAAATTGATGAAACACTCCTTGGCCAATATCCATACAAAGAATCATGGTGATTTATGCATTAGTTGTTCAGAAACTTTTGTATCAAATTTTGCATTATTCTGGGGGATGCTTCGAAGCCCCGTGGCTCTGAGGTTTTGGGTAACAGAGACCTAATTTTAGGTTTTCCAAAGAGACCTTTTATGGACCTCCCTGCATGTCAAGAGAGAAGATTCTAGGTCCAGTCTTTACAATTTATGCCCTGTTAACAGATGACCGCATCTTTTAAGGTCTCAAAAATAGAGAAAAATAGTCGTAAAAGATAAAAAAAATACAGGTGGCGCCACCAGTCTACAGAAACTGATTAACACTCATGATCAATATCCATGCAAATAATCATGGTGATCAATGCTATAGTTGTTCAGATACATGAGTTATTGTGTCAAATTTTCCATTATTCTTGGGAGTACTTCAGAGCCACATAGATCGAAGAATCTGGGTAACAGAGACCTAATTCTAAGTTTCCAAGGAGATTTTCAATGGACCTTTCCAGCGGTTACAATTTGTTACAGACGACCAGACGGCCGGACGGACGACGGCCAAAGAGTGATTGCTAAAGCGCAGATGGCTTACAGTCAATTGAGCTGAAAATGGACAAAAGTTAACGCGACTGAGAGGTGTAATTAATACAGTATTAATTCTGGGCTGAAAGGAGTTCTCAGAAAATTCAATTTTTGCACACATACACAAACACAGTGATAACACAGTTATATAAGTTTAAGACTGTTTAGAATAAAGACATTAAAAATAACCTCACCAGAACATTGAAGGGTAAAGCAAAAGTATATATAAGTTAGCTTGGTACTAGGTGTTTGGGTTGAAATCCCAACTACAGTCTATCCGTCTATGAACAATTGTTACCGAGAGCATACACTCCTTGGTTAAAACATACATGTAACTGGTAATCATTGTTATGTGATTATTTCTGTGGATATTTATATCCTGATATTAGTTCCTTAAATTAAGACGAATAATTTGGAAAAGATATAAAGAAATACGATTGATCCACTTTGATCTCATATCCACAGGCATCATATGATATGGTATTAAACTACTAAAGAATGGATTATTGCTCCCAAAATGAGCCACATCTCTGATTAAAATACTACAGCATTGCCTATTACTTATCATTACCAAGGGTAATGCAAAAGTATCCGGTGATCAGCGCACATTGCGTGGTACCTGCCTCATATAAACGAATATTGAGCAGACAGTTATATTTTGAATGTTATCTTAAATATAGGAAATCTGGTAAAAATAACCATTTACCTATATGAATGAAATATCGAGAAGCCCCTCTTATTAACCAACCAGATGGCTATATCGCGCCCTGTTACGGCACCGTAATATGCAAGTCACGGGAAAGAGTTTCAGCTGCGTGCCGAGATAAAGAACTTTTGAACAGTTATAAACATTTGTCAATTATTTAAGACTAGTGATTTATTACCATCGCAAATCATGAGAGTTCAGTCATGGGACAATAAGCAAGATGGAAATACTTGCCAAATAAATACAATCGGAAAAATATTATGGTAAAGTCGTATTATCGCCCACGTGTCAATGGCGTCATGCCGGACCACCAAGTGGTAAGTAAACCACGTGCAAACACAAATTACAATGAAGCGGGTATCCTAATCTTCTAAATAAAATATGAACATCAGTTAATCTAGTCTTTTTATATTAACAACGCTGAAGCAGTTTTCGGATTAATATATATTCTACACTGTGATACATTCATATTATCTCTTGCAGACCCCTTCAGTACATATATACCGATTGAATTTACACTTTTTTCCTGTTATATCCTAGAACATCGATCCTTAACGACTGAAGAATTGCCGTCCTTCGTTTCATGCTTGTTCCAATGGCATTCAGTGTTTTCGACATTTTATCTATAAGTGTACTTTTTCTCACAGATTGAGAGAACGGGAGTCATTTCAAAAATGTCATGCCATTTCTGACCGACTTTGTAGACACAAATGACATTTTCTCCAAGGCCCATGAACTTGTTTGGTTGTTCTTTACCCCAGTTGGTGTAGCCCACCTTGTCGCCGGTTGCCTCCCACATCCACTGACCTTCCTTTTTCTTGTCATTGCCGGACGTGAAGTAACAATTGTCTACTCCAGGGAATTCTGATAAACAGTACAAACAGCACACAAATTATCAAGCGTGACCAAGTATATATATATATATATATATATATATATATATATATATATATATATATATATATAGATGGAAAGGGTATACACAGAAAGGTGGTTCACTGCCAGTGGGATTCGAACCCACGATTTCCGGTGCGGCTGCCTTAGTCCTCTTAGCCATGACAGATCCCCAACCCCTCTGTGAGTTTGTACACATTTATAGGAACCAGCGAAGTGACGTCATGGTAGTGACGTTATAGTCTCACCCACTACACGTGTCGGCACGGCGACTTTTGCATGTAGCAGGGAGAACTGATGGTTTTTATTTGGTAAACGGCATATATTATATATATATATATATATATATATATATATATATATATATATATATATATATATTCGAGACAGATTCCATAATATTTACAAATGTGCTGTTACCTTTTCATTTATGGTTAAAAAAGAATTACCTCTATTACTGTATCGCTCTTCCTAACTCGGCAACACAGTGATTATCCTCCTTTCATTTATTGTTCAAGAAGTCTTCTTCTCATTTTATATTATTTACCTCTTTTATCGCTTTTGGCTATCTGAGCCACGTGTTTGTTCTCTGCCTCAGACTCAATGCTCATCAAGTCGGCTCCACGTTGCTGACATTCCATCCTCGCCAGCGGCCAAGCAAGCGCCATTTGGACCATATAACAAGAATATTCTTTGTTTGTGTCGGTCACGTTCGGAAACTTACAACAAAATTCGGCATCGCAGCTCGGGACTGAAAAGCAGTATTTTTTTTTAAATTACATTTGTGTGGTATGTTCCCAAACTATGATTTTCAAGTTCGTGTAGAAACAATATTTGCTTTCACTAGAATTAATCTCCTACCATGAGTCTAGTGCTACTTAGGACTATATCCCGTTTGATAAATAAATTGACCCAGCGAGCCGTCTTACAAATCCAAATGTGGTCAATTTAGATGATTCTACCTTAGTTTCTACTTAAGAATCATGCGTTAAATAGTAATCAAGCATCTTAATGGACGGATGCAATACAAAACACAATCATACAAACCTTCACCTATTATTTCATCTACTGACATTTGTTTTTCTTCATTCGTCAATAAAAGCATTAAACTGGCAACGTTTTTCGCCATGGCTCCAGCCATACATCCTTCCTTACATCCATGATGAAAATAAACAGATGTTTTCATGGAGACCGAAGTGTTTGCGTTATAAACTGATCTTCCACTGGCAGCCCAAGCCATTTGGAGTAAGAAAACTGCAACAGTCATTAATAAGACAAGTTAAAGTACCATACCGAGGCAGTCATAGTATGAAATTGCTTATATATACCCTTTTAAATTAAAATTTGGAAATATATTATATCATGGTATTGTCTATCGGCAATGGTAGCTTAAACGTTAGCGTTTTGTGTACTAACAGAGTGAATGGATATAATAGCAACATTGAGCTCAGTATTCTTTTTTAACATACAATTTTACAAGATTGTTTTCTTGGAATATATGGCATACGTTTATGTTATAGATGTAGATTGTGAAGACAAATTAATAATTAGCAAAAACTGTATGGCATAGAGGAATCGTTATTGCATGTAGAAACTGAGATTTGCAGCTTTACTTTTGACAGATTCATGTTGCCATTTCACTTACGGATCCGCAAGGTCAAAGTGTCTGCCATGTTTGCCGAAGAATATGGTCCTGAAAATATGAACATTCACGAATACGGTATAATAATCAAGTATGAAATATTTTAAAGAAACTTTATTCATGTGTTATAGTTCCCCATGCATCTTATAGGCTCCTTTACTTTCAGACCTGGTCAGTCGAGTCATCTTTGCTTTAGACAAAAAGGGGTTCTACACTTGAGCGTGCCAGGGAGAGAAGTAACTGCTCTGTCACCATACCAAGGTATTGGTACTGCTCTGTGAGAGCGTGAAAGGATGTGAAAGGCTGTCAGTCTGTGAGGTACCCAAGCAGTGTCAATAATTATATATAAAACAGAGAAAATAATTCTAGTTTCAGATAATGTTTGCTTTTTTGTCTGAAAATACAAATCATTGGTCATATATAAATAGTGCTATATGTTTCTATCAAGTGTCATGTTGCAACAAGTCACTTAATGTTAACGAATCAGGTTATTGTGTAGATTTAAATGCAGAAATGCCTTGTGGAGCATTCCATACACACACAGCAAGAACTATTGAGTTTTTGTTTTGTTCTTTATCAACGGAAACCAATCTCACGTTTAAAGAAAATTATCTCCATTTTCTCCATAATTGTGCTTATATTCTGTACGGGATCCGTGCAGCATATTACAATGTTGCGACTCTTTATGTCGAGAGCATGATTTATGTAGTGGCCTCAGAATTTTGTCAATTATGGGGTTCAGTATTAATTGGACGAGAAATTTTGATAAGCTTTATCGACATTACCATCTTACCTTCAAGTGAAATTATTTTAACCAATGAAATGATCTCGACGCAAGCTCCTGTTTCCCAGCTTCAGCACATAGGCTAATACAGCAATGCTAATTGACAATAATCAAAGGCTGTACGGCGTACACAACAATGACTGTATGCTTTTGACTGTATATACACTGTCAGCGTCCCTATAAAGAACACACTTGGTTTCGACAGGTTGCTTCTCAAACGTATTTGAATTTAATTAAAAGGTATAAATACTTAACAACGTACGACATACTGGCACTGTCAAGGTTATAAATACAATGTTTATTGATCTGCCGGCTGCATACGCAATTTATAGGACCAGCTTTCCTATGGTTCCACGCCCAGTATTCGTGTTCTCCTTTCGGTTCGATAGAAGACAACACTATAAATTTAACAATAATAATATAATAAATAGTATCAAATACATCACACTTGTCAAAGGATGACAAATTCGAGCATGATTTTACATTATGCATATTATTAATATCCTTATTTTTTAATTTATATTTTTGACATAATTATTACTACCTTAAAACCGCATACACGAGCGCGTGTGTGTGTGCACACAGGCAGATAAATTCCAGAGAGCCCGGCAAACACCTCGCTTTTTAACGATAATCCTTTTATCGTAATTGCAATTGGCAGCTCAATTGAGAACCTGTAAAGCCAGACAGCCGTTTACCCGAATATATAAGCTTGTTAAAGAAGCATTTTAAAGGAATTGGAATGTTCCAAATGCACAGGAGAAATGCATGCTCACATTTACTATAAAAGAACATCCCATTTGGAAACATGTAATCTAGGAAGTATGTTGTTTGTGTTTCGCCTACCTATCTCAAGATTTGAACTCTTCTTAAAGGTCGTTGGTCTTATTGTAAACAGCCCAGGTTTTCAAAGATACAATAAATGGATGTGTTTTACGCTTAGAAAAAGACATGGCACAGATATTGAATAGTGCCATAAAGGGCATGATGTGTCCTCTGTGTAATGATTAAAAGGGGAACGATTCATGTCCAAATACTGAGGCTGATATGACGGATGATATCGATTTTGCGTCAGTTTAATGGAGACAGAGCAGATATTGTCTGTACTAGGAAATATAAATGGAAACAAAGTATGTGACAACTAGATGATTTTGCATTTGTCAACAAATACATGAAGCGCCCCACGTGACACACATTCTTTCTGTTACAGAGGCATTTCCTCAACCACCTACCCTCCAACTCACTCACACCCGCGTCTTTCTCCCTCTCACACACCCTGTCCCTGACACAAACCTTTTACTCTTTAATCAGCATTGTTCCCTGCAAACAAGTATCTGACAATTATCATGGGTGTGAAATTTAAACCCGAAGGGGCGTCACATAAAAAAACCGCCGTAACAAGCACAGACCAGTTTGAAGAATATACAGCATATATAAATATTGTATTGATCAGTTTTCTGAAATGCACAAATGGTGTATATTTTCGAAATACCAAATGCAGTGGCATGGACTATAGGCACTGTATACTTAATTGAATTATTGAATTGAACTGGTAGCATAAGGTATTATATAATTCTAATTTACTATGAATGGTATATATCACGGATGGGGTAAAATGTGAGGGTAATATACAATTACAGCATTCAAAGTAATGGTATTGCTAAAGATATAAAAAAAATGTTTATAGTTTCTTAGTATACAAAGCTCATGTTACTATAGAACTATTACTTCACATGCCCTGCTAGATGGCCAGATAATGCAGGTCTGGTTTGTTATAGGCCTGTTATCACCTGGTCTACAACTGACTGTCAGGACACAAGTTTGCCAGCTGTTTGATACTAGGGAACTAGTGCATGGTGCTAATTAATTTACTGAATACAGAGATTACCAACTGTCTGGCCTTTGATCACTAGGTTAGACTTAATTAGTGATTGCCCAGTGCACAGGGGTGATCATCATGCAGCGAGGCTTGACTCTGTTATTATGAGGCTTATTTTATTGGGCAAACATGAGATAATAGTAGTAACTTAGACTAGTGCGTGGTGCTAATTAATTTACTGAATAGATCAGTTCACATACAGAGATTACCAACTGTCTGGCCTTTGATCACTAGGTTAGACTTAATTATTGATTGCCCAGTGCACAGGGGTGCTCATCATGCAGCGAGGCTTTACTCTGTTATTATGATGCTTATTTAAATGGGCAAACATGAGGTAATAGTCGTAACTAAGACTAATAGACTATTACAGCTTTTTTCAAGTTAAAGAAATAAACCCAAACATATCAGCTGAAAGAGTAATAATTGCAACAGAAGGCAAAGTTATATTTAGAATATTACATGTACACTTATTTCCTATTCCCTGTTAGGTCATTAAGCAGATGAGCAACTAGAATACGGGTAGTCGACAAGCGACTACGTGTATCCGCCGAAATCAGAGTTGGACGGGTGAAGTGAGGCATGGATTGAGTGGCTCGGGGAAATGGGCAGGATGTTTTACATATAAGCACGGATGACGCGAAACCAGAGTAATAGCAATAGCAATAGCAATATAATAACAGTGAAACTAACAGTTATGTTTATATAACTATTGAACGAAACCCAACCCTGATGAGTATGTTCACATTTTTGTGAGACTAAACATCCAGGAGTCAGCATGAGCAGAGAACTGTCTACACCAAAGAAATATGTAGCACTGTTTAATGATTTTGGAAAGACTCATGTTTAGAGTGCATTCACCACTGTGTGATACATTTTTTATCAGATTTTGATATGTGTGTTTATTGAAAATAAACAATGTACTACAAAGATGTTTGTTGTTACGGTCACAATATAAATACCCTGAAAGCACAAAAGTAATTGTAAAAGTAATTCCAATTACTTTGAAAGGTATTTGTAATTGAAATCGATTAATTTTATGAAAACACAAAAGTAATTGTAATTGTAATCGATTATTTTTAAAAGTAAATGTATTTGTAATCGATTATTTTAAAAGTAATTGAACCCAACCCTGATATATATGTGTGTAAAAAGATGTTGCATATGGTTACTCTTCTTCATATCGATATCCGACTAAAACCACTCTTTATATGCAGTCAATCCTCCTTCAGTGGGCACCTCTACAAAGTGGACATGTTTTCGCAGTCTCATTTATTCTTCTCTTTATTTGTTATGCTAATGTGAGCACCTTTACATTTTGTGTATTAAAACGGGGCACTTTTTCTAGATAATGTGAACATTTCATTGGTTTACCATATCTGCCATTTAAACTTTAGAAGCCTTATTAATTGTGCTTTTTTTATGAAAAACAATAAGAATAATTGTTCATCATTAAATATTCATTTTTATAAGGATAATGGTAAAACATATGATCAAATTTCAGAGGTGAACAGTCTGATGGACCATCATGATAAAAGCCTCCGTGAATTAAAGTTAATTTTTTAAATTTAATGTGCCTGCAATGCAAAGATCAGGCTTCAGGTAAGATTTGATGTTGCTGTGATTTTATATACAAATCCGTGAAAAAACAACTTTGTAGGAATTATATTGGACTTATAGGCGTACTTTGATCTGACAGTCCCTAGACTTTTTATGTCACAGGGGTATAATGCTGCTTTAGTAAATATGAGTGGACGCTAATTCGCCTAATTACTTGATATACTCTTTGAAAACGTAAAAGGGCAAGTGTAATATTTCTTTAGCATTTACCTGTTAATGACCAAACCCAAACTCTAGCCATTTTGTATCACATTCTCTGTTACCGTCCACTTATAAAATGTCAACCCCAAACTTAAAATGTAAGGTCTGATATAGCTGTAAAGGTGCTCTATAACTTTCAAAAATGTTGAAAATGGCCCGTCTTAGAGGAAGCTCGTAGGAAAGTATGGTGTATCTGAAGATGCAGTAGGCAACATCCTCAAACAGCATAACAAGAAACTTACTGAGATAAATGAGGGTGAAAGGTTTAGGGCCAACCATAAAAATGCTAAATATCGCATGCTGCTTTGCCTTGTGGAGCTTATCAATATATCAAAATGATTTGAATAACAGCATTGGTACATGTTCCCCTCGCTTCAAAAACGCAGAACCCTCTGATTATTGCCAGGTTGATGTCTCAGGCAGACCGCCTAGAGAAGTGTGCAGATACTTTTGTGAAAGATCCTTGGACCCAGCACTCTGAAGCCTCAAACACGCACAGGTGGAAGTCACTGCGAGACACTTTGCATCGTGCTACATTGACTATCATTTGGAAAAGACATCTAAGAACTTAATATATATATATATATATATATATATATATATATATATATATATATATATATATATATATATATATATATATATATATTATTCTACCCTAGGACAGACATATGTCGGTAATGTCGTGGGCCTTATTGCCTGTATGACTAATACAATCTAACACCACCTCTGTCCCATCCTGTGTAACAAGAGAGTAAACCGATATATAATATGGGGGTGGGCTTCACGGTCACTTTTAACCGATGTTTAAAAAAATTATGGTCTTTGAACAATACTATGTCCAGTGGTATTATACTGATATGAAAAACTAAAGGTATTCACTAAAAATATTAGTCATAAAGCCTTTTTTGTGAAATAGGAAGGTTTTACCTGCTTCTGAAAATGCAGAAATATTTTTAAAAATACGAAAATGTTACATTAAATGTCTCCTTCGATATCAGGAATTATATATTTTTTCATAAACCAACCTTAGCCATGAACGTTCTTCAGTCCGCTCAGATGAAAGACGGAGTCAGGGGCCAATGTGTTTAGAAGCTGAATATTAACACAAAGTGAGCGACATGCGTTTAAATGCATATAACAAACACGCTTTAACTGTATGCTTCTGAATAAAAGCCTACGAGGATCATTGGTATGGCAAGTATTGGTATTGGAAATTGATTATATTCAGCTTTACAAATTATGTGAATCTAGCTTTCTGATGAGTTGAATACTGCATTCATTGGTGTCCCGAATGGATATTTGTTTCCTTGTCACTGACGGAACGATCAGCTGTCCTGAAAAACATATCCTGAAAAATAGTTTCGACATGAAGTACTGGACATGTACGAACATGTAAGGGTATCCATAAGACCACACATGTCTGCAAACATACGATAAATGGATGTGACCAATATATTCTCCTATAATGTATCGGACAAATTTCATTTTGTTCTCTTTACCACATTTATTGCCAATGCAAAATCGTTAATCTCTTTTCTTACACGCTAAGACAAAAGGGTTCCAGCTAGGTTTCTTCAGCGTAGACTGAGTGAGGAACCTTAATCACGGAGTTCTTTCTTTCACCACTAGAGGGTTTCTTTTATTGAACATATAAGGTTTTCCGAATTTCGCACACGTATCGTCGGTGCGCTCTTCTAGGACAAGTTCGTTTTCTTTCGCGGGTTTATTTCACATTAAACTTCATAAATAATAGTTTAAATATTTCCCCGTAATGTTCCCCTAATTCTTTTTGTACTTCGAGGTCTTCCTTGCATTTTAAGCTTTTTTAGGAGGCGCCTTTGGGGATTTTTGTTATGCATTTGGAGCTCATTAGCCTGTTGAGACCATGACCAGAAACAATTCCTGCCGGTGCTTGATAATATGCGGTTAAGCGGGTCGCCTGTAATCCCCTTTAACCTCCACATCCGTTATAGCGCCTCTAAAGGAATTTTTTTCCTTCTGTCCGGGACCACTCTCATAAGCCAAACTTGGCGAGTTTAATCAAGTTCCATATGGAACACGGTGCCAAATACAACTAAGAAAAATAAGCAAGTGTTTTGCTGACTTTTTATAGAGGAGTAAAACAGAGTAATCATAACAGAATTTAAACAGACAAAGATACACCGTACCCGTGCACAAAAAAAAGCAAATTACAGGTGAATCTAACAGTCATCGCCAACATTCCTCCCACCTGTTGGGGTGTACTCCAACACCTTTGTTTTAAGTTAACCTAAACTTAAGTACACAAATAATTCGTAAAATACTTAGTCCTTATATACTTCTAAGAGCAGATCTGACAATGAAATATACTTTATTAGGTATTGTCTGATATATCTTGATATTGTGAAAATTACATGAAAATTAGCATGTTCAGCGAATTTAAATGTCTAGTATAACCCATTCAGAAATGTTCACACTTTAGTTATACTTTAGTTGTACATCTTGTAGATGCACACAGCTCTAAAAGTATTGTAGGTCTGATAAACACCACAATACTAATGACAAGTTAAACAAAAGACAAGCATATCTGAGAATTAAAGAATGAACTTTACAAACCCAACGTATTTACATATTTAACAACGTTTCAAGCACGCGTTACCTGAACTCCACCAGTTCTGTTAGATTTCTGGTTACTATCGTCTCCGATATCCGGAAAATTACCAGTGTTCGTGTTTACATTCTCATGGCCAACGGCACCCGAAGCATCACTCTGATAGTTTACTTCCAAGTCATGCAGCCTTTGAATGTTACGAGTCCTTTAGCTGTTTTGAGCTCAGCACTACGGATGATCCCATCAATGCGGCGGAAAACCTGAGTTAATAACTCCAAAGGCCATTTCATACGGGGAACATAGTTTTCCCTAATCAAGACGATACAGCCCTTCCGTATATCACCTTTGGCTACAAACTTGTTGACTGTTGGTGGGAGATTTCTTATATAAATCTTACTTAACCGGGACCAAAATAAATTCAGCCCTTCTTGACGGTTTGATTTCCATGAGAGTTAAGGCTGAGTTACGGGCTCTCTAGTTCAGAGATTTTGGCCTGGAACCCTGCTTTCTTTCCTATTAAGAGATGGGTCGGAGACAGAGGGGAGGCACTTTCCCCCTCGTCTCCAACAAAGGTTAAGGGTCTAGCATTGATACAGGCTTCTATTTCCTGCAATGTAGTTTCTGGCTCCACTTTAGCGGGGCAGCGAGTGGCCCATGAATTCTTCGATACGCACTTCACCGAGCGTACCAACCGCTCCCACCAACGTCCCTGCCATGGAGAACTTAGGATAATGAATTTCCACTTTTGAAGGTCTTTGCATTGTCGAAGTATAAGACACTTGGTAAACCCCTTCTGGCTGAAACCGCCTCAGGGCTAACATAAAGTCAGGTAGATTCAAAGAATCTCTCAACTCGAGGTGCACAAACCTCACTACGGTACTAGTGAACAGCAGAATATACAATTTCTTCATGGGAAAGTCTGAACAGTAGAGAGGACCTGCAAAGTCGAGGTCAGTTCCCGTAAAGAGTGGAGCCTCCTGAACCCTGAAATCAGAGAGGGGAGCCACGGGTTGGTTGCTTGCTTGAGCGTCATTCCTTTGACAGTGGATACACTCGCGATTGACAGTCTTTGCCTGGCGCCTCACCCCGAAAATCCAGTAATTGTGCCTCTGGGTTGATATGATTGTGTCCACACCGGCATGCTTCAGCTGCTCATGCTGGTGCCGTTTTATTAGTTTTGCTATGTGTCCTTTCGATATAATGATGGGTCTGTAATCAACGATAGCAAAGGTAATCGCATTTGTGGACAATCTTCCACATAATCGTCATCAAGGTGACTTGTGATAGGCTGGACTAACCAAGAGGGACATTTTATCCACAAATCTGAGGCTATCAAAATTTCTGCAGAAATGCCTCTGGTCACAATGTCAGCTGGATTGTCCTTTCCTGGGCAATGCGACCAAAAAGTAGGGTCAGTGAGCTCAAAACTTTTAGCCACCCTGTTCGCTACGAAAGGTTTCCTACCTATTAGGTTTACTTTTAACCAAATCCCTGAAGAATCTGTCCAACATTTGTAAACGACCTGTTTTGAGTTTGAGTGCGTTGGGAACATATCTCATCACTCGGGGGGTCAACAGAGCTCTCAAGAGTTCGAGTCTTGGCAGGGATATTCTCTTTATGGGTGCAACTTTGGCCCTCGATATGACTCAAGAGGCCTCGAATGTACCATCCACCTCCTTGGGAATGCGGATGTAAAGTGCAGCAGCATATCCCTTTTCCGAAGCATCCCCAAAACAGTGCAGTTCTATGCCCATCTGATCTGGCCAAGGTAAGGTTGTATAACATCTGTGGACTCCCTATGCTCGAAGGAGCTCTAAACCTTGAATCCACTGGGCAAACATCACATGTATAGCGGGAGGAACTTCCTTATCCCAGCTAAGACCTCACTGCTATATGTCCTGCATCAAGACCTTTGCCACCATGCTAAAAGGGGTTAGAAACCCCCAAAGAATCATACACGTTAGCCAAGCAACTAAGAACTACCCGCTTGGTAGTTTCCAAATATGGTGAAAGGGTGGCATTCAACAAGAATGAACTACTATTATTGCCAAATGTTTCCCATATGAACCTCATGGAATTTACTTAACCATGGTGGTTCCAAAGACACTGATGAACATCTTGTCTTCTCTGAGTACCTTGATTTGCAGGATTGCCTTGGTTATTTCTGCGGTAAAGCCTACCTTCCAACGTCGAAAGCGCAAGAGAATTTCAACCAAACTAGGAATGAGGGACCTGCCTCCAAACAATCATTTACTGATACGCCGTTAAATACTGTAGCCGATCCATCAAAACCGGCCTGAACTTTGTTGTAAGACTAGACTATCTTATATCCGGGTGATGAAGCATATAGTACACAGGGTTGAAACTACCTTTTCCTCTGCAGGTATTTCTTCAATGATGCCCTTGCCGTGCATCTCGACTTACACCTCATAATAGCTGCTCCGTAACTCAGAATTCTTGGCTAATAAATGGATAGATCGTTCAGTCGAATTACACTAAGCTTTTCATTGTGCCGAAGTTTGATGACCCAAATGGTACCTTCCATGGAATGGCAACCTCATAACTTCCGTGAGTAAAACGGACAGTATCCCTAAATATGGTCAAGACTGGATCTTCAGGACCAGAGTCTTGTGGCTCTACTGAATCCATTCCGATTGATAAAAGATCCCAGAAACTCCTTAAACTGCTGTCTTGAATATTCGTGAAACCCTACAACGGAGGAGAAACGGAGAGGCTATGAGCGTGACTCACCTGATCAATTCTATCCGATACTACTCATGCAAAAGCAGTATCTTGGATTACAAGACCATCTGAGAGTTTATTTATGTCCTGCCTGACCAAGTCAAAGTACTAATTAAGGCCAACCACGTTATCTTTAAACACCTCCTCACCTTTTAATTGATCTGCCAACATCAGTTTGTCCATTGACTGTAGCACATCAGGTGGTGTCTAAGGGCGATACATGGGAGCTCTGATCGTCTCAATTTCAACTGCATTAATAACTACCATGGCCCCCTGTTTATTCTGCTTAAGTTCATACACATCATGGAATGAATTTAACCTTGGTTTCACATCCCCAAAAGCTGCATATGACATATTTCTGAGATACCCATCTTTGTCCTACTTTATGCACAAGAGACCTAGATTCATAAGTAGTACCTCACCCGGTATTGAACAACAATGTGGCCCTTATAGTGCCCTTAGCCCCATGTACCAAAACTATAGTGATTTGAAGTATTGTACTTCTTTTATGTGCAGCACACGAAACACGAACATGTGTAACAGAACCTTCCTGTGTTTTTTCTACCTCTTGTACCTGATATTCAACTGTATTCCTAGAAATATCTCGTCTTTTGACATTATCATTTGTGATACCTTTGCATAACGATTCCTGATGCCTACCTCAACACTTGGCACAACTATCAATACAACCCTTGGCCAAGTGCCCTTACCTTGACATCTGAAAGGGTCCCGAATTTTGCAGCTTCTGGTGACGCTCAGCGATGGATAGTCTCCAGATCTCTTGGCATCCCTTGGAGCTATGACCTTTCCCACAAAAAGCACACTTGTATTTGGCCGCACCTGTCGCTGTTTGGATTTCAGAGGCCGTAGCTTTATGTGGTTGTTGAGTTCTTTTCTCTTCCGCCTTGATTTTGTCATCATCATTCCATGTCATTCCCTTAAACACCTCTGAACGTTCTGTCCTCGCTATCTCCATCTTAAGAAAGGACAGCAACCACTCTAAGTTATTTTCTTTGTCCTCTCCATTGCGGGCCAATTCAATGCAATTTTTTTGACAATCTTGACAATATCAGCGGTGTCATGAACAACCCATTCTCGTCACCACGTACATGTAATACTTCAAGACTTCTCACGTTTCATAAGTTCATCTTGTAATATCCATTTGCAAACTGACAATAGAGCCTATGGTCAGATTTTGTATGGATACATTCAATAGCCCTTGTATGTGAACAAAACAATACGTTCTCTCTTCTAATATCTTGCATACAGTGGGATAATTCTCTACTGCAGTGGATACCCCACCTATGACTGCCTTAGCCTCATCATCTAGGAGTGACTGCTTCAAAGTCTCCGTGTTGCTCATTGCTGCTGCGTACACTCAAATTCACCATACAACGATAACACAGGATAAATTCCCGGGTCTGACAGGCACCATATATTGGGGACCACTCTCATGGCTAGTTTAATCAAGGTCCATGTGGAACAAGAGCCAACTACGACTTAGTAACAGTGTTTATTCTGACTTTATTACAGGAGTGTATAACAGAGAAATCATAGCAGAATTAAAACAGGCAAAATCACATCGTACCAGTGCCAAAAAAAATTAATTTCCAGCTTCATGTAACAGTCATCAAAAACACCCTCAAAAGGTAGTTAAGTTTTTTTTTTAAAGCGCTATACAAAGGCCGTGTGGTCCCGCTTTCAGCGAGGTTTTTCTGTTGGGTCTACACAGGGAACTGAGACCACTTACACGACCACCGTCTGACACACATTTTATGAGTTTACAGGTACGCTAATTTTAATACTTATGTAAGTATGTTTCTTTGATTACCATGGTTTTAATAGTTTGACCAGTTTATGGTTTGTTTGGAAAAAAAGTTTGTTAAAAAAGAAGCTTCAAAACTTCAATACCATTGGGGGGGGGCATTATTTTAATATGCAATCTCCAGGGATGTTGAAACATAAAAACATGTTACCAGTACATCTTTAAACTGTTTGAAATTCCATTATAAAACTTGATTCTGTTTTCGGAGTCTACAGACCTCTGCTAGAATCTCCTTATGCATCCAAATTAGGGCAAAGGAATCCATTGTCTAAATGGAACATAAGAGTTTAATGTTGAAGGAATTGCAAATACAGTTTTACCCTTTTTGTAATTCAAGTCCGTACATAACGTTTATCGTTAATTTGGTTAGGGACAATTCAAAGAACCAAGGCTAAAGTTACGTTGTTGCCATAGACATGCACAGGAAGATATTAACCCGCCTTTTGTCTGGCAGCATTGTCGGATTTCGATCAGACCTGTTTATTTCATGACAATCAAAAAAGCACCGGACGACCGTTTAATACTGTTGAAATCTATTTACCTGAATCTGGCAGTTAAAAGTTGCGTTTCCGCGTGCAAGAACCTTCAACGACATACATGTCTTCCTAACACTACACTCAACTAAAAACATCGTTTTTCTTGAAGTTCTATGAGCATCAGGTAATACAAAGTATCTTTCCTGAAATTTCACTTTGCTATGGTAATTTCTTCGATGTATTTTCACAGTGGATCGTTTTTATATACAAAAGCTATATCTATTATATTGGCATCATTGCAGCAATAATGATGTGGTACCCATATTGTTAATATAAAAAACGTTCTCACTCAGAGTTCGATCATTTTGTTGGCTCCTGTCTTTTTCCAAAGCGCATTTCTTAATGCGATTTCTCGGAAAGCATAATTTGCCATTCTTTGGTGAAGTTTGTGGGGAGGAGGTTTCCTGCAAATTTCTAGCACAAATACTCTTTATATCATGAACCACATAAAAAAGTTAAGAATGAAAAATGCAACATTCAGTCCCTACCAGCTCATTACAAAACTATTAACTTATAGAAACGTAGATTTTCCACGGGTGCACCCAGTATAACATTTATAATTGTATGTTTTACTTAACAAAATTATATGAAGTCGTACCAACATATAATCGACAAACAACAGGTGATAGACTAAGTGCCTCTTACGATTGTGTATGGCTAGTACAGCTGATAAGCCTCAGTGAGCGATTCAAACGAACACAAGTCCCTTCGGGAATGTATTGTTTCTATGTATACAAGTCTTCCACTGAAAACAATATCTCTGTGTAGAATCGAAGAGCTGTGTGATCGGTGATGAATTCCAAAACATCGCTACGGTTGAAATTATCAGTGATTCTGTGTCAACATTTACCTCAATTGCGTGATGCATACTTGGTAAGGATCGAACGGAGAATCGATGTGAAAAATAAGAGATGGCCTTCAAACAGTTGGGTATCTTACCACCAGATATTGAGAATTAATTAACTACGTTCCTGGTCTGTGAAGTCGCTTATTGGAACAATCCCTTCCTCCCTCTCATTTCTCTCAGACAGGGGATTGTCTTTCGAATGTTAATGTCGGCAACATTACAATGTTTTGGCAAGTTTAACGAAATATCATTTACCCAATTAATTTTCAATCACATAAACCGCAATTAATTAACACAATAAATATTATCAACATAATATCCGTGTATATTTCATAATATTTATTACTTTTCAAATTATTTGTAGTCATAATTATCCTCATAATTATTGGTGGTTAACACAGACAAACAAAAAACTTTCAGGCGTTCTTAGGTCAACATTCGACAAAAACTTCCAGCTTTGAAAAGTAAAAACATACATAAAATCTTAAGTATATTTTCTATCTATCTCGTGACTTGTACATGACATTAATGACTTAATAACTTATATTGAATAAAATTTATAAAAAAATTAGATCCCTTGAAGATGAAAATTTTTCACAGGTTGCATACCCTTGAGAACACAAAACACCTTATATTTAGAATATCATTTATATACAATTGTTTGCAGATGTATGTATATTTATCTATCAATCTTGTTACTTGTACAGGAAATTATGGACTTAATAATTTATAATAAATTAATTGATAAACAATTTAGATCACTTGAAGATGAAATTTTTCACAGTTTGCATACCATTAAGTACATAAATATATTATATTCAGAACATCACTGTCATACACAATTGCTTGGAGATGTATGTTTATTTTTCTATCATTCTTCATAGTTCAAGTACATATATCACAATTTGTAAATGGTATATATCTTAAATCCCTAACGTATGTAAGCAGACTGACTCCCTGTTGTAACATTTCACAGATATATAATTTAAACATTAGATTTGTGCATCAATATAAATTTAAATCACCCCAAATGATATCAACTATCACTTCTAACACAGTCATGTAATAAATATGAGTTCCATATGCGATGTGAAGTTCAAATTCATATTGATTGTGACTGTTGTGCTGTAATTGAGCAAATACACCTTCACACTATAACTTCTGTCCTTCACTTTCCCATGCCTGTATGAATGTTTTTACCGACTAGACCTTGTGGATTTTTCATTATTTGACCAAGTCCTTGACAATTTTTTTTGTAATGTATTCTTCTAAGCTGCTAGTTTCTCATTGGTTTCTTTTTCTACGGATATCTCGAATTCCTCAAATCTGTGCCTCTTCAAATAGATTTCATGATCAATGTGGTTTTTTTTTTCATGAGTACGTTTACTTGTAGTTGTTGATTTGGAAAGTTCAAACAATTTATGCATATTATACTTAAGTTTCCAAAACATAATATTAACTTAATCAAAATATAAATATATATGTGCATTGATTAGATTACAACGCTCAACTGAAAATGATGCCCCGTTAGGGCCAATTGTACAGGGAAGGATGTATTGCCTCCTGCTGTGTGACCAGACTCCATAATTAGGAAACGAACTCCCTAGACCCGTAAGGTACCGTCGCCTGTACAGAACCAATCTATTTACGTCTTTGTTGTAATGGGCGAAGGTGAAGGTTAGCAATGTCGAGTGTTTTGAGCTTTTGCGACAGACCTGCGATGTGATCATGCTGCCGGGAAGTCAATTGTGTGCAAGTGGAAGTGGCAAATTGGTGTGTATTCTGTAAGTTAGGGCGCATGACTTAAGCTGATAGCAAAACTGGCCTATTGTCATGGCCCGTTTCGACGAGTTTAGTGGGACAAACAGACAGAACATTTTAGTAGAATAGAGATGACAGGCCCGGGTACTAAGCGTCTGGAATTTGTGTCACTGCCGGCCATAGAAGGTGCGCCCCGATGATTTTATTTTTTATTTTAATGTCATTTTCTTCAGCTTTATTTTACCCATGCAGCCAACCAGCCCACCCAGCAATGCAGGCTCGATTACCGAACAGCCAGTCCGCTTCTCTGTAAAGGCCGGTTTAAGAAACCGCAAGACATTGGTGCAACACATAATATATATACGCTTTATTTTTTCATTAGTTACAAATTAAAAAGAAAAACAATTATTTGAAGCACATTTCTAACCCAATATGATGAAATCAAAATGTTATACAATAAACGGAGTGTAAATCAAGATTGTATTAAATTTGTTCCCATCTAATTAATATGTAAATAAAATTAAATGAACTCTGAGTGGCATCAGCTGTTAGCCATTCGATTTTATTTTTCGTAGAAAGATCAACATGCAAAGAATAAAATATATCATAAATTAGATAAGAAATGAATGGCAGTTGTACATCTCAATCATATTTTGTTTAGTCATAATATCTACAAAATTCATAAATAGCAGATCTGTGATGAATTTAACAATAAAAAAGGGTTTCATTATCACATATAAGTGTATCTTAAACAGGCATCTGAGCTTCGCCGCTAGAAAAACAATACTGGACATCGCACCCGTCTTCCGTCTGTCTTGGGTCTCGATAGAATTTTCTTAGCATCAAGTTGCATTGAGCAAAAATTGTGCCACAAGGTACAAGGAATGTAAACTTGTTCCTTTTGTTGGAATGAACTCCAAAGTCACAATGCTTGATATGACTGCTGTTTATCAGTCACAAAATAACGATCATGTTGCCTTAAAATCAAGTACCTAGAAGAGGTGTGGTAGTCCAATACATATACAATTAATAAAGGTCAACAGGCATGCCTTATGTCAAGGTAACCTATGTATGTATATATGTCACGCGCGATCTCCAGATCTGACCCAATAACCGACAGGATATTGGGTCGCCCATCTTAAGATGGGTCAGACCCAATATCCGATCATGATCTACCGATGCATGCTTACAGCTTTGGATTAAAATAAAAGGAATAAAAAGATGAAATAAATGTTCATTTCTGATCCCTGAGTATACTATAATTTGTATAATTTACTGTGTTATGTGTACAATTAGCTGATGCATGGAGTGTTAAAAATTTGCGACGGTTCTGTACCTTGTACATTTATTATATTTTTTTAAATAAATTTAAATCATTTCAAATTTATGTATGTTTTTATTTTTGAGATAAACATTGTCTTTAAAATATAACTAATATCAGTGAGTAAACATAAGGAGATTGGCCTGTGCCAAGTTGATATTGTTGATCGGTAATTGGGTCTAGCCCATCTCAAGATGAGTCTGGACCTATAACCGACGTATAAAATCTTAAAATAAGGGGGGGAAATGGGCTTGTTCTATGTTGACTTTGCTGACTGTAATTGGGTCTGACCCATATTAAGATGGGTCTGAACAAATAACTGACATCGGTTATTAGGTCTGACCCATCTTAAATTGGGCGGCCCAATAACCGATTTCGGTTAAATGTTAAATGAGGTTCGGATCACATCAGTCCAAATACACAATGAGATCCTATAGGTCTTTCTTTTTTCCGATAGTTTATCGATAATCGTCACCTGACAATAATAAAATTTGCATAATTTGGGAAAAAAAACTTCTCCCAAACAAAACAAGTGTAGTCTTGTAGTGCACTCAATGACACCTTTGTTATACCCCCCCCCCCCTCGAAATTTAAACTGATTTCAAATAATAAGGGGCACGTTTTAAATTTACCCTCTTGTTGACGCGTGTCACTCCCCTGCACCTACAAGCCAAATTTTTGTCGATTTTTTGGTATGGAATCAATTTATTTATTTTTGTTCAATTCTGTGGTATCGTGCTAGATTAAGAAATGTCTGCTTATATGTCATGAATACCTTTGCCTTCAAAGGTTCAATGAAAATTTTAGGGATGTCAAACGCAGGTTTATGCTAAAGTTCCCTCATCAACTTTCAAACAAATGAAAAAGTTTTCAGCTCCTTATGGGCAAAATGGTTAGATCTGTAGGTCGGCAAACATCTTTAAGATTTGCTAAATATCCAGTGTGTTTTTTTTAAAGAATTATGTCAGATAAATCTGATATCCTTTTTACATACTTATACACGGAAATACTTCAATAATGTTTAAAATGAATGTTAAAAAAGTATTTTCAATCATACATATAAGTTTTTATGTTAAATGTAAAGCATAATTATGAGGGCTTGCTAATATTCTCTCGCCTCTGATCTGCGATTTCATTATTTTGACTGATTACTTAATGTAACGGTACACAATTAAGGCATAAAATCTGACTGATTATCCTTTAATTGAATATCCCATCATAATTACAAATTTTAATCGACAAGAAATATTTCCTAATTAACATGAATCGAGAACATGTGCAAACCTGCATTTACATTATGTACAACATGGCAGTAAATGTAATTAAAACTGAAGTAACATCTCATTTAAAAATAAATATCATATAAACTTTATTTTAACATAGACTGCTGGTTCCTGCATGTACAATATCATACAAAAACTGCCTGGAATTGCCACTGTGTACTTCATTTTTATTTTTTTTTTTGGGGGGGGGGGGTAATAATAAAGTCATGGACCTTAGGAACAGGTGTTGACGTATCACAGCACGCTATCATAGACAAGTGCTGTACACTAATGACTGGTTATCCACTTGGTGAAGAGAGCATCTAACTACTTTGCTTGGCTTCATACTCGCGAGGATGACATATATTTACATTTATATGGGTACTTTTGCACTTTTTTCAAAAGTACTCGAGTACGAGTACAGAGTACTCAAAATGTACTCATGAGTACTTAAATGAGTACTTTTTGTAACCAAACTTGTTTAATGATGTTATTGAATTAAATATATTATCAGAAAGTCAAAAATATTTTATTAATGAAAACCCAGTACAAAATAACAATATATACAATGTTGTGTTATGCTTAATCAAAATACTGAGGCGAAATGCAAACTCTAGGGCATATAAACAGGCCATATACAGTTGAAATATATCAAAGCATTTAGTTATTAAAGTAGACGGTTTGCATTGAAGAAACATCTGGTCTCGTAGGTTCTCAAAAATATATTTCTTAGCCAAGACAAGTTAAACAATTTACTTAATGTTGTATTATGCAAATTCAAATTAGTGGTGGGAATGTTCAGAAACTACAACATAAAAAAGTTACATAAATGTTAATAAATAAAATTATATTGTTAAAGGAAATCTCATTGACATTGTATAAAGCATATAACCATATGTTAACTATATGTTATCATATAATAATAACAATGATAACAATTATAATAATAATAACAACCATATGTTATTACTTATATAATATCAACATATGAATAATATGTGGCTGTAGCCTAATGCAGATATTTAATGACAACCGGTATATGTGAAAATAGTATAAAACAACATATCTGACAGACTGACCATGTCATTCATCATGTGTAATAATCTATGAGTATTAACAACAGTTACGTCAGTGATTATTACAACAAGGAATGAGGCAATAGTAATGCGTAATATAAATAGAATATTACAGGTTTTCAAAGTGAGTAAGAGTAATACTGACAGACAGACATGCAGACAGACAGTTTATTATTATAGTGACATGTAACAAACATGATATTAACCTAATCATAGGCACATCAGTCAATTACCCAGCCCTCCTTGGGTTTATATGTCACCTCAAGTATAAAGACAATAAAGACATAGTGGTAGCCTTTTAACAATAATAAACATCATTAGAATATACGGGCTGTGCATGTTCTAACAGATTAAGAGAAAAGTAAATCTATCCTCTTGTTCCAAGAGCGGACCAAGTATTCAGCCAAAATCTTACAACCACCATTCATTAAATAAACCAATCGATCTGTTTTATCAAGAAGAGGAAATTGTGCATAATTGCAGGACACTTTATCAAATAGATTTGTTCGGAGTGTATGGTAAGCAGAACATTAAAAAATGAAATGTTTTTTTATCTTCGACTTCACCTTAATTTCATATAGGACTAACCCTTTCTTAAATTTTTAGTTTTCTATATTGTTTTGTAACGTCATCTTTAATATTTTGAAATCTGCCAGTTTCTATTTTCTGTGGGGATATACCACATTTAAGCTGAGGAAGTAGTGATCTTTGCTCTCGGGTCATAAACTTTTTAACATATTCTTCTGTACTATATGTGGTTTTAAAACTGGTATAAGTTCTTAATTTTGGTGTTGATCGACATTGTTCGATCCATTTATTTTGATTATTGGAACGCAACTTTTGTTCCAGATTACGTAAGCAGCATGGCACCATTTCATTATATATGTGAAATAAATCAATGGAATTGAGTATCTTCTCCACATCTGAGCACCAGTTATCTGTGACTTGGTTATAATTCCATTTGAATACTTTATTGGTCAGTCTACTATTATCCATATCCAACAAGTGATTCCAAAAACGTATTATATTGATGAATTGACGATGTCCATATATTAACCATCCAATGTCACCATTTAGAGCTGCAATTGGACAAAACTTATGAACGCCTAAAAAGTAATGCAGTGCTCTGTTTTGAATCTTATCAAATGACGGGGATTTTGTATATCTAATAATATATAATATTATAATTGACAGAAAAGAAATTTGAATAAGTAATGGTTAAAGTACCCCTAGTAATAGAATAATAGCTATCACTTTGCTATTACAACCCTAGGCTAACACATCTGATGAATTGAGTGTTTGTTTGATTAGGTTGATAGAGCATGATGAAGGGCCCTGTGTAGTGTGATTAGTTATAATGCTGGGTGGTTTCATTGTCCAGTGGGCACTGGACAGAAGGCTTTGGCTTGAGGTTAACCCCTGGTTCTCATTGTTGATTCATAAGTAGGCTTGGTCATCAAACATTGGAGAAGTCCTTTGTGAGCATACACAGTATGTTGGGCAAGTTATTGTCAGCTGATAGCAGAATGTGATGGGGAAGCCTATGTTGTAGCAGCTACGGGGTGTATGGTCTGATAGTCACAGCTTTTCATGGGTCAATCAGTTGACAGTCAACAGTTGAGTCTTAGTTGTGCCACAGACTGTGTACAGAGCTCATCAAGGACTGCAATCCCCACTGAAAATCTGCTAACCTTCACTCACATTTAGTTTCATATTTAAATTGATTTAAGCTTGATTAGCCCAGGCCCCATAGCACTGCTGAATTTTGCATGTACACATGATTTGCATGAATGTATTAATAATAAAACAGTTCAATTTATTTATATTTTATATTAAATAAGAGTGTTAGTATTAGTAAAGAAGCTAAACAATAGTTGTAGTTATCAATGCTGAAATAGTTTCAGTTATAATAACAGATGGATTACTTTAGGTACTATTATATATGATATTAAATATGTTATATATTAAATATATCTTTCTATAATATTCCATAATAAATTATTACTAATATAATAAAATGAGATTAAAGTTTATTTAGAAAAATATGAAATACCCAAAAGTACTCATGAAGTACTCATATGAGTACCGAGTACTTTCAAAGTACTCGAGTACAAGTACGAGTACTTTTGTGATTTTTAAAAAGTACTCGAGATAATAACGGTATCATGTTTTTTTCACGAAAGATTTTTTAATAATATTATCGAAATAAATGATCATTAAAATAATATTATAGAATATATTCATAAATGCATTTGTATTCAAATACTTTCATTTTACCTGTATTCCTATCCTTATACATGAAATTATGGAGTACATATTCATATTCGCATTCAAAAACATGTCTGGTATTTATTCAGTTTCAGCCAAACAATGTTCTTGAGAATCCAGAAAACACAAATATCACAAATTTAAATAATGATCATGAGTACCTGGTTTTATGAATTTTATTTATATTCAAAAATAAAACTATAATATTCACTTTGGACTACCTTCACATCAATCTACACACTAGACATAGAAAGAGTCTTATGACAATTGTCAACATTAGAGAAATCATAATGAGAACGTGTCTCAGTTCTGATTTTTTATCATATTCAAATATTTTTATTTAAACAAAAAAAATTTCAGAAAAAAATTAAAGTATCTCAGCTATGAAAACATTATATGTGTAAAAAATAACCCAAGGATAAGAATACCCTATAAACTAGAATACGGGTAGTCGACAAGCGACTACGTGTATCCGCCAAAATCAGAGGAGGACGGGTGAAGTGAGGCATGGATTGAGTGGCAAGGGGAAATAGAGTTACATGTGTTACATATTAGAATGGATCTCTGCCACGTAAACATGATTGTAGGTGGCGCCACCTGTTATTTGAACGAGAAACTATCCAAGATGTATACACATGCAAAATTTCAGGTGGAAAAGTCAAACCACTGCAGAGATATGAGTGATTTTATCCCACAGCAGACAAACAGATGGACGCTGTGCAAAAATGGCTGCAGGTGGCGCTACCATTTTTATGTAGGTTATAAAGCTATCCAAGGGCTACATTTGTGTAATTTTTTTTCCTGATTGGTCAAACGGTTCCCGAGATATGAGCTTGGATGTCTGCAGCGTTAACGTGAATGTAGGTGGCGCCATCTGTCATAAAATCAAGAAAGCTATCTAGGATGTATACGCATGCCGAATTTAGGGTGAATTAGTCAAACCTCTGCAGAGATATGAGTGATTTTAACCCAAGGCAGATGAACAGATGGACACTGTGCAAACATGGTTGCAGGTGGCGCCACCTTTTTGTGTATGTTATAAAGCTATCCAAGGGCTACATTTGTGTAATTTTTTTTTCCTGATCGGTCAAACGGTTCCCGAGATTTGTGGGTTTATGTGTGGAAACAGACGCACAAACGGACGCTGGGCAGAGAGGAAAGGTCAAGGCCACTTGGTTAGGCACCAGTTCACATACGACCCGATAATTTGTATAAGTTTCGGAAAAATCCGTCCAGTAGTCTCAGAGGAGTTCTCCGGAAACGAACGCGGCGGCGGAGGCGGCAGGAACCCGGTCAAAAACACAGTATCCGCAAAACTTCGTTTTGGCGGATACAATTATACAAGGAGAAAATTAGAGATGGGCAAGTTTAATTTTATTAACTGAAATATAGGAACCAGTAATATAAATTTTGATTATTTATATAGTCTTGTGACAGCTGTTACAGCCACGTGTCTGAATGTCGTAAGTGAAACATATTGACATCTTTAATCAGTACTTGTCCGAGTAAAATATTTTTTAAATGTTGAAATAAATATAAAATAACAAGCTGAAACACTTGGAAAAGACCTGGGAATTTAGATTTATATTATCAACTGCTTCTTTGTCAATCATTAATTTCTTTCATATAATCCATAATAGTATAATACAATATAATTTTATTATTTTTTTTTCATTATTAAAATTGAAAAGAAAAATACCATAGGTGACTCAATGGTGTTACTTGGAATACATTTTCATCCATCAATACAAAATACATAAAACATCAGTAACTGCAAGGTAATTCCCTGTTAGTGTTACTCATCAACTGTCAAATTCCGTTTCTATTGATTATTTTTAAAGTTGTTATTATAGACCTATAACAATTTATTTATTCATTGTTTATTGTTATGCTGCTGGTCTAACTAACAGATGAGCTGGGTTGGACACCTGGATCAGCTGTGGCCAGCAATAAGCTGCCCAGCTGCAAGTATATGCCCCGAGTCAAGCGTGCATAATTGGCCTAAAAGGTCAACTTGAGGACAAACAGGTGACTGAAGAGGGGCTGGGTAGAGCCTGGGTCTGAAATGGTCTCATAAAAACTTTAATAAAAGCTACAATTTTTGGCCAATTTCTTTCAACTTTCAAAACTAACAAGCTGAAATCCTTATTTCTGCATGATATGAAAATTATATCAACAATGCTTACAGGAAACAAACATGCCATGATCAAAATTAGGCAAAATTTAAGGTACTGATTTTATATTAATGCTAAAAATTTATAAAATTTGAAAAATTCAAAACTAATATTGGATAAACAATAGAATCTTGATTAAATATTGTTATATCCCAGACAAAAAAAAATCTCTAGCTTCAGCAATTTTCATGTTGAGAGAATAAATATATTTCTTGTTTAAAAAGTGCATTATGTTCGGGCCCATAACTTAAAATAATTTTGCAATACTCACATAATTTCTGGCATGTGCCTTGAGTATAAATAGAAGAACATGTATATTTTTTATGATCAGTCAGATCAGTGGTTTTGATATTAGGCAGTCTTGAAGTGTAACAATGGAATTTTAATGGAAAAAGGGAGGTTTTTCCTTAATAATTCGAAGGAACGAAGTCTTAGTGACCCAATTTTCGGTATGCTAGGAGATTTTGGGGACATCTAAAGGTATGCTGAATTTCATATTCGTAGGTCCAACGCTCTCAAAACGTGCCAGTCCAACGGACGGATGGACGGACGGACAGCCGACGGATAAAAGACCACGACTATAGCTCAGATGACTTATAGTCAGCTGAGCTGAAAATTGAAAAAAAAAAACAAGTCTACGTGATGATAAACTACTTTATTTCTATAATAAATAACACAGATCACAAGCTATAACAACCTTGAGTGCAAAATGAATAGTAATAGGTATTCAAACATGAGAGGACTACGTGCTCACCTTGAAATGCAATAACTATAACTATTTTCTGTCTTTTCCTGGCCCTGACTCCAACAAATTAGATATGGCTCAACTCAAGAGGACACATTGATACACATACTTCCAAATGATCAAAAACGCACGACTTTTAACTGAAATATAAATTGTTACTTCACTTCCATGTAAAGGCAATAATGAAACAGACTCACCCACGGTTGCACTTGCATACCAATAAACATAGTGCTTTTTCGAATTATTATGTTAATTTATTGTATAAGATACAGTCAATCCTATGTTACAAGACCAATAGTGGGACTTAACAGGTGGTGTTAGTAAACAGGTCAGTTATAACCAATGTGAATGCTTCCGGTTCGCCGAAAGGGTTTTTTTTTTAGAAAGGTTGTCTTTCAGACAAGTACCACTGTAGGTACATTGTCTTGTGCTTAACCATGAAAGTCCTAATGCTAATATTATTTATTCAATCTTCACTTAGCAAGTTCAAACCGATCCTAAATAGAAATAAGAACATTGGTGATAATTTTTAATATTATTTCACTTTTTTTAAGAGTTCAAATATCATGACACTCAGAAGTGTATCACCGAGCAGATGCCAGCTGAAAGTTCATACCGATAAATAAAAAATATATATGATTAAAATCGCATTGTAAAGGATACTATATTGAATAAAACAAAACAAAATATGAGCAAAATATACGGTGTTATGTGATTTTATACATACATGTAAAGGTGTGGCATATCTGATAAGAGCTCAGTGGGTGTTTATTCTGTTATGCGTCTGACAATCGTGACTATAAAACAACAATCACCAACTTTTAGAGACATAGAGCACTGTTCCCACAAATAACTCATCACTTAAACATTTGATTTTTTTCTATATCTGAAATGCCAGGACCTGTTTATTTTTATGTCTTTTTTAATGCAAATTTAATGCAAAAAAGAATATTTGTCCGGGTTGTTAAACGGACTCATCCTTCATTTTCCCAGTCCTTTCTGGATTTCAGGTTATATTTGCACGGTGCCATGGATAATGTGAAAGTCAAAACCGATTGTGTCACATAAGGGCGAGGTTTTATAAAGATATCACCAATTTGCCGAGGCTGTGGCGGTTTTTTTTAAACGTGATTCGCGTGATTTGAACTCAGGGCGTCCCACTGTCATCCAACACCTTAACCACTAGGCCATGTCTTACCCCGTCGCTCTAACTCTGTTAGCATCAACATTTATTAACTTATATGAAAAAAATATATATTTCAGAGTTTATAAAGACTGAGACAGTTTAGACTTCATTAGAAATATACTTTTGATACTTCTTTACACATCAAAGCAATAATGGAACATGATTAATAGTTCATTCATCATCAATACATAAACAATTGTGATATGAGATGCTTATTTGGCTCAGATAGAACAGCCGCTCCAATGCCTCAGTGACAAGTTAGGAATATTTTCCTATCCCTGCATGTGTAAACAAGTGACCCATGGGTCATGACGCTCAGCTGCCAAGCATGACCTGCGACATCATGGGCTGCGATTCACAACTTCTAGTAAAATTGTTGCAGAACCTATATGCCAATTTTGTTTAAACTTTCTACGTTGCCATAAATTCTTATCATATATGTCTGGTTAAAACATAGTGAATGATGGTCTGAGGCAAAATGTATGGTTGTTGAGCTATCAGGAACTAATCCCACAGCTTGCTCGATACCTGTCAGTCTCAAAAGGAATACCACACAGGCCACATATAAGATCAAAATATAGAAAAAGATCAAGGAAATTCATGCAAGAATTATTGTGAAACGGGTGCTTCCATATTATTTTTATTCAATACAAGCCAACTGTACTGAGCTTTCATAAATGATGGTCATATTTATTATGAAATCTTTGACCCAATGCAAGATTACATTAATATACATCCCACTGCATTCACTTTAATAGTTCTTGAGATAATATGTTCTAAAGGAATTTAAAGATGGCTTCCTGGTGGCCATTTTGGATTTCTGACAGGTCGGAAATTGAACAACAAACATCCTCTAAAAGGGACCAAACATCATAAAAAATCACAGAAACTGCCCTGGCAAAAGGATTTCTAAAACGGCTACCTGGCAGACATAATGGTTTTCTCACATGACAAAAAATTCTGTGCAGGACTACCATGAAAGTACCAATTAATGGATACAAACCAGTTGCAAATGAAGATGCCAGCCTTGTGTATATTTATAAAACAAGTAACTGACAAGCATTATTTACTGGTTTAGCGCTTGGAAAAGGGTAGGAATGGTTTGTATAGTTGATTGAAACCTGTTTAAGCCCAAATTTGTACCAACTATTATTCAAGCGCCTGTGACTTGACCTTTGACCTCAAAATCAACAGGTCTTTTCCCCTGTTGGCAAAGAAGCGATATCAGTGCTGAAAGGTTTGGAATGAAAGGTCTAGCTTGAAATGTGTCCACAACCTTTTCAAAGAAGTGGATCCTGTGACCCTGACCTTTGACCTTGTGAACTCAACATCTATAGGATTCTTCTCCCACTTAGTAGGTGAGCTATATGTGAAAGATCAAAGAATTGGGATGAAAGGTTTGGCTAAAAATGCATCCACAGGCTTTTCAAAGAAGTTGGTTCTGTGACCTTGACCTTTGACCTCAAAATAATTACGGTTCTTCCCCTGTTGGTAGGTGAGCTGTATGTGAAAGATGGAAGGTTTGGGATGAAAATTTTGGCTAAAAGAATTATTTCTGGGGGGTGCAAACACACCCCATAACTTCGAGAATATAGGTCGCAGTGACCTAATTTCAGGTTTGCAAGGAGATCTTTTTAGAACCTCTAAGACTGCATAGAGTTCATGGCCCTAGCCCCTACGGTTACGATTTGTGCCCTGCTAATGGACGGACAGCCGGCCGGCCGGACGGACGGACAGACAGAAGGAGGACGGACAAAGACCCATCGCTATAGCCCAGCATGACTGAAAGTCAGCTGAGCTAAATAAAACCGGACATCCAAATGGTCTGATAATAACATATCACTCTTACTGTGTGGTGACTTTCATCTACAATCAATAAACAGTGCCAACAATATTCCTTGAAATATCTTTTTACAAACCATTCAACCAAACTTGGACCAGTGTTCATCTCATTATTAATCACCAAGACAGGATTTCAGGTTATCATTAACAATACATGATGAAAATTACACAAAATCGTCATTCTGTCTGAAAGATATATAATATACATATATATAAATACACACACATACACAAACATTAAATATATGGTGCTGGTGAGGTCTATAGGAAAAGAAAAATATACAATAAATAACCATTATACTTATAAAATGAAATGTAAGCTAAAGTACTTCAGTCTACATGGTTTTATATATATATATATATATATATACACACATTCTTTTTCAAAAGGTAGGTGAATGGGCACATTAAATGTTAGACTGACATTTTGTGAATAAAGGTTCTCTCATTATTTAAAAAAAAAACTGCTAAAAGACAAACAAACACAGATACATGGGTGAAAACTTAACCTACTTAATGCAGGATACGATAATGAAACAATTGACATGCAGCAAATACCCTGATGAGAATGTCATTTTACTTAATAAATGGCAGTCTGAGCTGAAAAAAAGTAGACACAGAGTGACCAGTAGTGGCTGATCAGGTGGAGCTAATGAGAACAAACTCCACTTTCCAGCTGCTGTGACTCAGTGGTAGAGCACAGGACTCAAAGCCTGGAGATTGCGAGTTCTTATATCCACCCATGGTGAGCTCTCTGAAGGCTTAATGCTCAATGGCCATGCTTTATTCACAAACAAGTGTGGTATGACACACCCAGGGCCAACAGGTGCAGTAGTCACCATGCCTTGTTAACACCAGAATATTAAATGAGAAGAACTGTGTGATACTGCCCTGTCATGCAGTCCGAACCCAATATGGAATTCTGCAGATGTTGTATACTTAGTTAAGCTAGCGTTACAAATTGGAGGTTTTTACCTTAAAACAAAACAACTCCACCTGACCTGAAATTGTTTCCTGATGAAAAGTCATCCTGAGAACCGAATTCCTTTCAAATGAGGTATTAACCTTTTCCTCAAAGGATACCTTTATCTAATGCAGGCATTCTGTGATATTCTCATTAAATATCAGGTAAAGTAGACAGTCCCTGTCCATAACTGAACTCTAGATGAAAGATAACTGAATTTTTTATAGTTGTCAAGATCTTATTTACTGCATAGGTCTTTCTTCACATTAATTTAAAGATCTATGGATCCATAATTATACATGATCTAAAATTATGGCTGTACACTTTACATAGCTATGTTAATTTTATAACACTTTAATATATTATAACATTTTTTTGCATGTTCAGTTCATAGCACCACAAAGTGTTATTTTTCACTTTTTAAACATAGTATGAGAGATCTCAGACAGTTGAAACATTTACATCTTACATCTTAAAATCTGGGGTAAATAGTACAGCAATACAATATTAGCCAATACACTCTGAACGAAGGGCCACAGTATGCTTAACTATGCTCCTAATAACATGATTTTATATAATACATGGAAATCTGGAAAACTAATATCCAAATGACTACCATAATAATTATTAATGTTCTCCAAACGTCTTCATGTCAATCAATTCATTGAATGAACATTACAGAGAATCAATGACATAATATTTTAGTTGTATTCAAAATGCTATGAATGTCTAAATGATACATGTACTTAGAACTATTTCACAATACTGTATGTAACAATAGAGAATATATCATCAAATATAACAACACACTGTACTGCTCATAATTTAAGGATTGCAATACAGATCTAACATAATATTACCATATTTATAAACACATACCTGTATATATAATATATTGGAATTTTATTCTATCAGTATAGATATGAATATATCAGAGTATGGGACTGGTGTACTATAACAAACACTTATAACAATCAGTTAGTTATACAACTTCGAGTGTGTAATACTCTAATTGGATTTCCCCTGTTTCTGCTCGCTGCGCTCCCGCTGGTCGATGCTGACGATATTTTCGCAGGCTGCATACAGCTGGACCAGATTAATAAGCTGTTTCACCACAGCAAAGGGGAAACAGATCACACAAATAAATGTGAAAATCCCAAACGACAAGGGCCCCAGTGGAACTGGAAGATCAAAATAGTAAACCTTTATTTAGTGGGAATATCATCTGAGGAGGTTTTTTATGACAAACAGATATTTTTAAACAATGACTTTGTATAAAGACCATCACATTATGTTTATTATATGTCATATATGCAGAACTACAGTGTTTTTAAAATTATGTTCATTTTTTTCAAAATCTTGCATATAAAAATTATAAAATCTTTTTTTTTTTAATAAAAATTAATATATTTTTACATGCATAGAGACATATTTATGAAACTGTAATCATCTCTTGGTTGACAGTAAATTAGCATAAAACATTATGGCTAGCATGACTGATTTTACAACAGCACCGCAAAACGTGCATAAAATGCCGGTCGTATATCTGGTGACCTCTGACTTCATTAAACATGCATGAGTTTTTATGAGAAGATAATTCAGGTGAGAAACTATTGGAAAATATGTGTAATGAATTTCACAGGTTTTTGGTAAGTCACCAAAGTGCCTCCAAAGTGTGGTGACCTCTGACCTCATTAAATATGCATGGATTTTGCTGGAAATCAAACTTAGGCAAGATATTTTATTAATTAACATTTCTGATGAGTTTTATCAAAATCCTTCATCTGACTGAAGATGTTTAAGCTTTATCGAGCAGCAACAGGTTGCTGCCCTGCGAGCTCCTTAAGCGTAATTATGAGATTTGAAAGAGCTGATAGACATGATGCCACCAAGCAAAGCGGGATGCTGGGCGAGACAGTCACCATTTTAGCCCACACAGGTGACCAATCAATCCAGAGGCCAATCAATCCAGAGTGCAGAACTTGATCTTGAATGATTAAGAGCAATCATTGTTTTCTTCATAAGCTTCATATTCTTCATAAGTTATTGCAGTGACACCACAAAGTAGTGTAGTGACCCGTGACCATAAAGAATATGTTGCCCATAATCGAACTTTGGCAAGATAATCTATTGTTAAGTATTTATGGTGAGTTTTGTGAAAATCCATCAAAGTCCCGGTGAGTTATTGAGGCGACACTAAAAGTTGAAGGACAGATAGATGGTTGGACCGTGGGTATACCATAATACTCCAATCATATGATGGTTGTATAAAAATCCATGATCATTCAATATATTTTACAGATATTTCTTTCATGCAAATAGCAATTTTTTATCAGCTGTATACATACAACCCTGCGATAATCATGCAAATATATAAAATATATCACACACACTTACACACAGATATGCAAAATACTTTTGAAAATTAACTAACCGACTGGTCCCAATGTGAAGTAGCATAGGTACAGCATGGAGTAGAAGCCTTCGTTGCCAGCACACATCAGGAACAGGATAGTCTGTAAACGGAGAACACACCACTCTGTAACAGGGTTAGTTGAGGCAGTAAATATAACCATTCTTGGGTTTGCATCTGACTCGGGTAAAACCTATTTTACCCAACCCAGTGGGTAAAACCTGGGTTAAAAGTATTTTACCAAGGTTTTATCAAGGGTTTTATCTAGTTTATTACCCAAGTTTTTTCCCATTTTTGTTTGCTTTTATCATTCAGTATGAGCCAAGCCTATTTTCTTTCTAACTGCTTTGCAGAAGTTACACACATACTATGAATACTGGTAAAGCCAAGTCACCAAATCACAACAATCTTAATAAAAATATTTAGAACTGGCACTTTAACACATATTTGGCCATGCATAGCAGGATTCTCAATTGAACTCATATATGGCAATACAGAGCACATCTAATAACATATTACCATAATCAATAGAAATTAGAGGTAAAACCCAGGATTCACAGGTAAACCTATATTACCTAGCCCAGGTTTTACCTGGCTAAAAGCTCGGTTTTACCCAGGTGTTGGATAAAACTGGTGAACCATGAACTTCTAATTCTATAAGGGGTTACTGCATACTGTAATATCTATATCTACATACTAGCATGTATATTTAATTTTTTACTTTTATGAGAATTATTGGTAAATTAACTAAAGATAGATGTAATAGGCATGAATCTAAGATTTGTTTAGATGGATCTTAAATATGCAACTGCTTTACATACTACCACTTTAATGAGGTTATGAATACATAACAATTACCACTTTCATCTGAAATGGTGATTAGACATACAATGAACACCCCTGTTTACAGTTGAGCACATGGTAAAGACTATGACTTTTTACCTTACCCTGTTAGTGTAGTAGTGTCGCAGAACTGGGTTTCCGCTGAGATCAATCTTTTTGTGACTGTCACTGCCCATCATGGCAGACCTGGAAATTATAGTCCATTATTCATTATTCACTAAAACCAGTACTCCTGATGAACCATTTTCGTATCTTGACTTTAAATTACATGACAAAACATGAAAATTATACTGATATAGATACCATAAATATTATTTAAAACTTTCATATCTGTCCCTATAGGCTAAGTGAATCTGATTAAGAAAGTTCTGCATGATTAACATAACAATAAATGCATACATGATAGTGGTATTTCAGGTAGCTTACAGTATTCAACTGAATGAACAAAAACAAAAATCTCTATGAAAAAGATATGGATTAGAAAATGACACATGGAGTGAGGCATGCCAACTTAAATGTCAAATATATGTAAATTCTGAATTATGGCTTCTACCAGGCATGGCTATAAACCTAAATCAAAAATGATTCACTATGAGAAGTCAAAATACACATTCCTCTAGACATCATTATACGCTTCTTGTGTGATCAAGCAATTGGTGTCTGGACACTATGTACATTCCAATAACAATGTTCTGTAAATCAGGATGTCATCCACATGCATTGTTGCTGCACATATATGTCAGACAAAAAAAATGTTTGTAAGAATTTACTCGTTTAATTCTGTGAGACTTACGTTTGTAGGTGAAGCCAGTGACTGACTATATCGATGCTCATACTCAGCATGAACCAGAACATGTAACGAGGGTAAAAGTAAGATAGTACCACCAACAGACACATGGTGGCAGTGCGGTCTGTCAGCTGGTCCAGCATAGCTCCAAAGCGAGATCCTGAATAAAAATTTAATGCAATGTAAAAAATATGGACACGTTAAAATAATGCTAGCTGCTCATACTATCCTGAAAGCATGGATGATAGTGGTATTTCTGTTATATTTATTATGCATTAAAGAAAGTTTCAGGTACAAAACACACAAGATTGTCTAAAATGCATAAAATTCTATACAAAAATATATTTTGTAAAATTTTTATTCACTTTGACTTATATATTGGGATGAACTGTTACACAATTATAGCGGTCATGGTATAAAGATTGATATGATAAAAGGAATTCATCAAATTTCAACAAAACATTACCTGTATCAAGAATGAACCAAAGCTAATAATCTGATAACCTATCATTACTGGCTAAGTGCCAATTTATCGATTATATTGATGATTGGTCATTTTCTTTCATAATTTATCAAAGTGATTGCATTTTTGCATTTTAGATCACAAACAATTGTGTATGCAAATCCGAAGAATTCATTTAATCCCAATAAAATATCCTTATTTTGTCAGAGATATATAAGAATATAGGGCACAAAACAGTGAACAGCATTTTAACTTAAATCACTACAAGTGTCAACAACACGGCCATTACACTGGAACTTTACCTTGAACAAGTGTCAACAACCAGGCCATAACCTCAACTTTTCAGCATAATCTACTTGTTATAACTGAAAATACTCTGTCGGTATTTTTTTCTCAAAAGAGTAACAATTTATAATATTTGGGCCTTATATTCTCACACCAAAAAGCAGTTTTTTATTTTCTTAACTAAGAAAGTATGAAATCAATTTTCATCAAATGGCTTTGTAATTTCACACTCAGTCAGTACGCCTTATCATCTTTACCAAGTCTTTCAGTATCAGGATATTTTCTTGCAGCAAAAAAATAGTTGTCAGTACTTCACCTTGACCCAGAGCTCTGGCAGCATGGCCATCAACAGCATCAAGTAACGCACTCAAAACGTAACATGACGAGGCTGTCACGTAGTCTGTGGGCATGTAATAAAATGCAATCAGGTTGAGAAGAATCCGAGCATACCCTGGAAATAAAACAGAAAAGATTTCAGTAAATCATTATTGAAGTGGGTTAGAATTATGTATTCCTGTTGAAAGCACCATATATGTTATACTGTTGTATCCACAGCTGATAAAAACACAGGGTCCAAAGAATGGAAAAATCATTTAAAGTCAGCTATTCACTAACCTTTCCTATAAAAATTATGTAAAGGTAAAGTTAAGGTGGGGGTTTATAGTCTGATGTCAGTCTCATCTGACTTTACACTTTGTTTTTTTTTATCTTTTGGGCCTATTAATTTTCGTAGCTTTTCTTGACTCCCTGGGGAGCATACAACCCAAGCAGCAATAACAGGCAGTGGAAGGTTATTCGAGCTAAATTTGCATGCCACCCATGAACAGGTCGGAGACTGGTCCCATTCACTCCTGGGTTGAAAGAGAGCACCCTTTTGTGGTAAAGACTTGGCTAGGAGTCTTAGCGCAGATGATGGTCTGAACAGGATGCCAACCCTCCACTTTGCAGTCACAACCCTAGCTAGCCGTGAAAACCCCACTCAGTAGGCAATCGGATAATTGGGCTGGTAAGCCTACTCGAGTCGTGATACTAGTAATATGGAGGAATGTATTGGATTGGTCTTTCATCTGTTTGCATTCATATTTTGGTTAACGGGCCATAATCTCAATATTATGCTTAGAATGGTGAATAAACACAATAGTATATATGTGAGCTCGCAACCCAAACTGAAACACCATCTCCATGGACACGGGTCATTTCCTGTGTCGCCTGCAAGTTGCCTGCGTCCTGTAACCCGTGCAAGCCATGCTTGTGTTCATGCGGTCATAAATTCAACGAACATGCTGAGGGGTTTGCCAATGTGCTCGGTTAAAACAGGAATTGGTCTCGTTCATATTTGGTATTACTAGAAAGTACACAAAAAAGCTAACGAATGGTCTCGTTTATGTTGATTGACAGTGTATCTGTAGCCCATGAAGCATTGTCAGAAATGACGAAAATATTTGCATCTTCATAAGGCCTTATAATGCGATCCTCAGACGTAGATGTCTTGACACTCTGGCGCCAGTAATCTGGTCGTAATGCCAGAGGGTCAATTTGACGCTAAACCCTAGCAATCTCACCATTACGCTACCATGGTGACTTCTGGCTTACTCTTAGCATATGTATATTAGTCAATTCTAGGTAATTCTTAAAGGTAAAAGGTAAAGGTATTGATTTATAGTTCGATATCCCCTTGTGAGAGTCTCATCCAACTTTACACTTTGACTTCCTGGTCTAAGTCCTGTACATTCTTGTAGCTTTTCTCGGCTCCCTGGGGAGCATACACCCTAACACAATTATAGATGCAATTTAAGAGTTATCGGTCCATTCTACATTTTGCCTGCCACCAATGCATTACCAGTACCCAATCTTTCCTGGGTGGAGAGAGCACACCCTTGTGGTAAAGACTTTGGCCAGGAGTATCAGCAAAGGATGGCAGTCTGAACGGGACTGGAAAAGTTCTTATAATGCCTCAATGGCAGATGCATGAGCTTGTTAATCTGCAGGCTGTAAGTAAATAGAAATGTTGACAAACAAACAAATCATGTAACCTTAGGTGGATGGTTGCATTTAATGTAGGACCATAATTGTGATTTTTCCCTAATAAAATTAAATGTCAGTTATTATCACATCATAGTGCAAATTTAAAATATATCACTCCCAAAATGTCCTACATTATGTACATCAGAAAGTTAAAAACAAAGGTCAAACTAAATGAAAATTAATTAATTATAAATGCTCATGTATGGTAGAGCACATAATCACCAGGATATACTGAATTCACGTTATGTGAACAATGAAAATTATATATATATATATATATATATATATATATATATATATATATATATATATATATACACACATATATATATATATAAAAAGAGCTGGCACAGTGGCAGTAATGAAATAAAGTTTCCATGAAATATAATCAACAGGTGCCAACGAAGTCCAAAGTGGCCAATCAAAATGTTTCCTTCTTGAAAGCTAAGCTTCCTTGAGCTAGCAATAAGGAATTAACCAGGAATGTGGGATAACTGGGTGTATGGAATTCACAACATAAAATATGTAGTGTATATATAATACTGTAGTTGGCTTTATATTTGTTTTATATTCATATTAATTTCAACTGACTGTACAGCTGTGCGCCACCATGCGTGTACAGGCCTGTACGTGTGCCAGTGAGTGTAAGCAAAATTTAAGAATATTAATTGGCTCTAGTGCAGTCCTTTCTGGGCTAGTATCCATTCTAATGGTGACTGAAACATGGCTGTAATAAAAAAAGTCTTAATGTGATAATAGGTTGATGAAGCTGGAACAAAGTGGAGATGTAATATGACCTATAAATAATAAGTATCATTTTAATAGTTATAAGAGCACTGGGCCGCATAGGGAGAGAGAATTCATCCAGGTGAGCATTAGATTCTATTTGAGTGAGGCATATATATTTGAGCTACGAGGTATTGAGTAAGAAGTGTTTAAACACACAGCAATACTTATCAAATTTCTAGTAATTGAATGAAAGATCTGATGTGATAAGAGAGCTTTCTGGAGATCTGGGACCTTTTACATCTCGGCCCACAGGATGTCGGACCACTTAGTACAATCTCGGACCACCCCCTCGACGATCTCGGACCACATGCCGTACCATCTGGGACCACTGTATCGGACCTGTTCAGACCTCAGACTAATGATCAAATGTGTATGTTCCGTTTTCAAACGATGATAAAGCTAATTATTAAAACATTATTACTCCACGCATAACTGTTGCCTCTCTCTCTTTATCATTCTCTCCATCATTAATCATTCGCTACATATCGTCTTAATACTAATTTCTAAATAATTCTTAAGTTTTTGCATTTGATCGTGTATTAAAGTATACGAGTATGTGTGATAAAGAATGAAAGAAAGACAGAATGAATGTATGATTAAATGAATGAAAGAATGAATGAAAGATTGAATGAGAGAAAGATTGAATGAATGAATGAACGAAAGAAAGAATGAACAAAAAAAAGATTTAATGAAAGAAAGATTGAATGAATGAAAGAATTGATGACAGACAGACAAAATAAATGAAAGATTGAATGACGGAGGGAAAGAATGAATGAAAGAAAGATTAATGAAAAAAATAATGAAAGAAAGATTGAAGGAATGAAGGAAGGAAAGAATGAATGATAGACAGATTGAATAAAAGAAAGATTGAATGACAGACAAAATGAATGAAAGTTTGAATGAGACTAAATGAATGAATGAATGAATGAAAGAAAGAATGAATGAAAAAAGATTTAATGAACAAAGGATTGAACGAATTAATGAAAGAAATATTGAATGATAGACAGATAAATAAATAAAAGATTGAATGAAGGAAAGAGTGAATGAAAGTAAGAAAGGTTGAATGATAGACAGTTTGAATGAAAGAAAAACTGAATGATAGACAGACAAAATGAATGAAAGAAAGATTGAATCTCGTTTTTATATTGTATATATACGAAATTCTAATAAACTTTTTCAGCTCTTTGAGTGTAAATATGGTGTCAATTCCCACTTTTGAATTTCTGTTATATGTATATATCTAAACTACAACTGTTTTCACTCGTAAATATTATCTAGTACAGTAGCTGAATGGTAGATATGTAACAGCGATACACCAGTTCAGATTCTTTGATTCACACATGCTCACTTGTTCATTTTTGGTTTACGACTAGTTTATCACAAATTTCATTTTTTCGGTTTTCATACCTCTTTTAATATTGTTTATATTTATTCTAATAAACTTTGTCATTTCCCTTTGAGTTAGAATATGGTGTCATGCGTTTCACACAAACTATTACAAATTAAGTGTAAGAGAGTGTGCTTGTGTGTTAAATGATTTCTGACTGGATATACATACTGAGCTATGTCGTAGGCCTAAATTGGCCAAATGGAATTTTTAATATCTGAATCGCACGCAGACGAAATAATATTGTGTATTATAAACATAACATCATTTATTTCACAACAGTTTAGGTGACCATGACATGTATGTTTACTTTGGTCCGAGATCGTAGTTGCCTGATCGCAAAGTGGTCCGAGATCGTAGTGGCCATATACAAAGTGGTCCGAGATCGTCGGCCCAGTGGTCCGAGATCTTGAATGGTCTGATCTGAAGTGGTCCGACTTCGTGTAGGCCGAGATGTAAAAGGTCAGAGATCTCCAAGTACCATGACGGCATGAGAGATGGTTGGTAACTCGGATGCACTGAGCAAAGCCAAAGGAAGTGATTTATCAGTAAGTTATATTAATGGCAGTGTCGCCTGAGAAATGATTGTGTGGGTTACAGCACTGGCTAATTTATTTCTTATGATATGTGTAGTTCACTGACAATATGAACCACCAGCAACAACGGATGTTACAAATTTACATTTTTCAACATCTTGTCCAAACATCACAGAATCATACTTCATTCACTCCTATTTGGATCAATATTTCCTTCAATAACATTAAAATACTACCGAGCATTTGAACCACTTGACGAAAAATTACTGGCCTTGACCTTGGTCACTGTAAACAAATTGTCGCGTACATACATTTGCGCGATGTTATATGTGAATAGTACTAATACCTTCAATGAACTTACCTATCAGATTAGGGACGAACAAGTACACATTTTCTTCGGCCATTTTCTGCGAACAGCTGGTAACAGACGGAAGCGATAATAGGTGCCCGAGCAGGTTCAATCTGGTTGTCTTTCACCGGGATCAGCCAGTAAATATATTACTGATTACTGGATGTACACGTCATCTCTGATTGGCGCGGTAAACTCAACGGCGCAACGTGGACGGCTTACTCACGGCTAAAAATAGCTTGAATATAAAGACTGGTTATGACGCCAATATTTGATTAATGTTTGTGACATGCGAACGTTTAAACTTTACTGACCTCGTCTTAAAATAAACCTGCCTTTATTAAAAACTAATTATTTCATTTGATGTTGATATTATACCCTATATTATGTTTTATATATATTGGTGTTGTACGTATAGGCTAGGCCTATTGGGGTATAAAAATTGTGTTTTTAAGCACTCTATTGATAAATTAAAACATTATAATATCATGAGTTTTTATTGTTTTATCTGAAGAGGGTGAGATATTTGAATTGAGTTAGTGAAAATTCGAAATCAGTTTCGGTACAGGAAACCGGTAAATTCTCTATGCATGGTTTCGCCTAGCATTTATAAGTGGACGGTTTCGGGCCTAATAGCAAATCATGATAACATCATGATTTATTTGATATGATTAAATGACGTAATGATGAAGATGTTATGATAAGTTAGAGATCCATGTCTGCATGGGCATATTGAGACCTAGTCAGAGCATATTATTAATTGTGAATGCATTGCCAATTTATTTTGCAATTTTGACAAAAAAAAAAAACTAGCTGTTTTTTCTGTGCCCTATATATACCAACATATCAAACGACATGGACATAGAGGACACGCGCGTCTCATCTTTAGCCATACAGGGCTAAAGTAGGGAATATTGAATTCAAACACTTACGGAAGACTGTTTATACCTCAATTATTTCCTTTTTAACTCTAACCGGCATCAACAGTATATCAGTTAACAAAATAATTAACTTGTGACAAAAGTGCACTAGTTTGGGGATGGTTTCGCCGAAACCAGTTTTGGTTTCGCAATTATGAAGTGAACGGTTTCTGGGAGCGAAACCAGTTTCGAATTTGCGAGTGGGCCATTAATTGTGTATATATATATATATATATATATATATATATATATATATATATATATATATATATAGACTTACAATTTGATCGATGGTTTTAAAGCATAATTAACATTTTATATGTATCTAGGCCTTATCTGTATCTATACAGAGAACACACATGTATATTTAGGCAAACGTGACAGACAGTGGCGCCAATTTGTCTCCTTTTTTTGGAGGGGGGGGGGGGGACTCAATATATATAAATATATATAAATATAAGGTGTTATGTTTCCAGTATAGGCTCATTTTGAAGGTTTGAAATATAATAGGGTATTTCTACAGAAAACTTCGCATTTCAAGGGTTTTCTTGCATGGTGATTTTTTTTAATCTTGATTTTGATGTAACAAGACTTAATTTGTATAAAAATATCTTTTGAATTATAGAAAAATGCCAGTAGTGCACTTTTTAGTTTTCTTCTTTTTAACTAGTCCAGGTAAGCGAAAAAATATGAACCTTTTTCTCAGCACCGTTACAAGAAGTAAAATCTCACTTGAACATTAAAAAAATGTCTTCACTCGAATTTTTTAAATGATTTTCGATAAAATTAATATAAATATAAATTAATAGTCTTTGATAAAATCAAAACATAAATTATAGTTATCAATTAAAAAAAGTGTGTAAAAAAAGAACATACATTAAAACAAAAATTGTCTTTATTCCTTTTTTGCTTCAAGAGGGGTGCATTTGCAAGGATTTACCAAAGTACTTGGGTACATATACCCTTAGAATTTGAATCGAAATACCTTGTTAACAATTTGTATGCACAGAAAATAAAATAAAAACATGATTTTAAATCCTCAAGGTAACGGTGTTGAACATAGGTAACGGTGTTGAGTTTCTGAAGTAAAAATATACCTAGTGACTACTGGAATACCAGTATTATGCATGTATTAAAACAAGCAAATACCCGTTTGAATAGAAGAAATGCAAATGTTCAAAATATTTAGCCAAAAATATATTTCAAATCCTATTGAATATATTGGATTTAATACCGAGTTCTTGAAACCGTTACCTTGCTCTCGACACCGTTATTTTTCATGCAGGTAACGGTTTAGAGTGGTAACGGTGCTGAGATTTTTTCCAACCATACATCAAATGCAGAACAATAAATAACTTCTATACCGTCCCTCAGAGGGCAGCACGAGTTACTACTACTACTACTACTACTACTACTACTACTACATGAGCAATAAGGCCAAAAAATAAGGTTTGGTTCTCAGGCCCTTTTTAATTTTCAGAAATCAATGCGGGCGGGCGGTTTTTTTATTTTAAATTTGTTTGTATGTTTCGGTAATATGTCAAATAATAAGGGAAAGTCATCATAATAACAAATTTATTTTGCTAAACAAGTTAAAGCACTACATAAAAAAGGAAATTTTATCAAAATTAAAATTGAACCACACATTTTATTTATTTATTGTTTTTTTTTTTTGGCATGAGAGGAGGCCATTTTCGAGGAGATTTATACGACAGTTAATTTTTCGCAAGTGAAACGGCGTTAAATCCAAATAAACAAACGGTGATATTTTAACCCTTTCATGATTACCAGACAGCATAGATATGACAGTTACTCAATTTAATTATAGTTTATGTGTACAGAATTTCTTTAACTCTAATAAACGCTGCTCCCTGCATCATCAAAGTGGTTTCTGTTCATGTGCTGCGAGGTCAAAAGGTCAGGTAACGGTGCCGTGTAACCACTACAAATTCTGTGTAACAACATTTTTTTGCATTATTTAGCAAATAAAATATGTCCTTATAAGCCTCTGATGGCAACTAAAATATACAAATATTTTGATTTGACCCTTTGAATAAGTGTTCTATGATTTGCTATGATTTGTATCATGACTCGCAGGCCCATTCAATTTATTTTAAAAGGGGCCACTCATTATCATATTTTTTATTCCTATACTTTGAGACACTTTTAGGATTATTGGTGGGGTACACACCACAGTAGTAATCATTCAATCTGCGTCATTGTTCGTGTTCATGCTACCCTCTTCGTCCACACCAACCAATATGTCCGCTCTGCAGTCTGTGCGAACTAAGGACTGGCATCTTCCGGATTCTACTTGGTAGATGCATTTTTGCAATCAATTCTTGCTGTTCTCTGCTGGCGGATTCATGTCCTTGGCTTTATTCTTTCATAGACTTCTTCACATCTTCCAACCCAGTTATTCCTATATAATATTATTAGCAATTTTCAGTTTACCCAATGACCAGAGATCGATTTAATGTTAGAGATGAGGTCGAGTTTACTTGATAGCTTTTATTTAAAAGTCTGATTCAGGACGCCATGCAGAGCTGACCCGTGTCCTTGGTTTACATGATGAACCAACATCCTTCACAAAATGTATTTTCATTGATGTCAACTTTACATGGAGGTTTCTTCTTGCTTTTCTGGCCTCAACTAAAAGGTCCACTTGTTTGCAGAGTACATCGTTATGGTGCTATGCATACATTCCCTTGTCCATCGGCATGATGACAAATCATTTTCCAGGGTACATCATCTTCCATATTATTTCCATAAGGCTCCATATGTGCAGTTTTTGCTGGGCTTCGGAGGGTGTCATACACTTAGAGAGGAAAGAAGAGGAGTTTGTTGTGTGGATAATATCGAGACTCGTTCTACAACAGCGGTCTATATGTACGTTTTATCTCATATCGGATTCGTCCTTTGCCCTACCGCTGTTCTTGGATTCCTCTCATCTTTCTAGTCTGGTTCTTACTGCTCTTTGAAACAGACGTCCTCTATCCTCCTCCTTTCAAGTAAAAGTTACTGATCATACGTACAACTCCATTACACATTGAATGAATATAATCACAACGTCTTTGTGGCCTGGTCAGTTTTCTGCCTCTCTTCCTGGATAACAATTTCAGCCCTGTGTTTACGGGTAACCATGTACTTAAGTACACTTTTTTCACGTCATAGCCAGCCCTGCTTTTCCGACCCTATATTCCTCCATCTCAGAGGTAAGTGGTATTTGTAAACTGACCAACCTTCTGAACAACCCAGTAGAAGGAAAACTTGGGGGAAGCACCCAATAATTTCCAGAGATTTTATTTTTATGATTCTCCCACGTTTCCAGACCTGGCGCCTTTATATCATACAACATCAGGGACAAAGCGAGAGGTGGCATAGAACTTACATAGTAAGTCTGTATGCTAATGATGATTCGCATGCCCTCTTCAACTTGCTGTTCCACTTACCTGATGTTTGTTTTGTCACATAGTGGGTTATCGAACCACTCCCTTGGGCGCTGTATTCACCCTCGGCCAAGGCCATCTATTAATTCCATCATTGCCTGTATCGACCCCTACTGGGGGTCCGCAGTGGTTACTTGTTAGTGAGTCAGTGGTCGGGTTTCCAACAACCCGTCATCCTCTTCATTCACACCAAATAGGACTCATATTCTGCTGAATTCGCAAATGCAAACCTGTTATATGTCCTACAATTATCATTATTATAAATATATATGAATTGGATTAAAATAAGGGAAATTCTAGGCTGTGCCCCAGTCTTGGATTATGTATAAAGCTACCCGGAGCGATAAAAGAATTCCAAGTAATCCATCCAGCCAGTATTTAGAATTTCGAAGATTTAGGTAATTTACCGAAATGAACTAGTATCTTATATTGTAAACTGTAAACAAGCAAGGGATATTTCGTGATCCAGTGTCTTCACCAGACTTTCGGACCTCTTACTGCGTAGTGAGTGTTGGACAGCAAAGGCTAGTGTTGCGCATTCAAAGTGAATACCGTGGTTTTATTGCGTTCCTGTATATAGTTACCAATGAGCGAAGACCAGTAGAGGAACGACTCGAAACCTGCGACAGCTATTCTGTACTCAACAGGTTTTCTAGACTCGACATCTTCAATTTTTATTTACATTGGTCCGAAAGTATATTTCTTAAATGTCTGATGGAAAGCCAAAATAAATATTATACATTCCCCCTTAACATATTGGCAATATGTTCTTTGGATTCAGTTGTTATTAGGGGTTTTAACCACCTCATATAGACACTCTGAACATAGATACCAGGCCCGTCAGCGGAGAGGGCCGAGCGTTTTACCATTCGACTTTCGAGAAGTTAACTGTACTTGGGACATTTAGGACATCTTTTACAAAACTTCATGTTTGGTTCAGGATGGTATATATAGTGTTTTCAAGAGAATTAAGAGGTTTCCATTTAATTTTTAGATGAAACTAAATACATCTTTCTTCTTGCTCAGGGTGACCGTCTGCTCTAATCAACCTGTACTCAACACACTGCTTGGCTTCCTCCAGTAACCTTTTAGCTCTCGGATGTGTGACTTTCCACTGGTATCCCAAAGCCCCGTCTGTTAACTCCAGCTATGGGAACTGAGGCTTGGAAACATAGGCCTCTTTGCCCTATTTTCATGTGTTGGCTATCACTTGGTCAATAAAGTATATGAAGGAAACTGCCTATCTGCCCTTGATTTCCTTAGAATTTTGGGGAGTGTGAACGTTTTGAACTCCTTGACCGATGGAGACCTTTGACTTCTCTTCGACGATATATTATGCTAATTAATATGCGGATGCTTTGATTAACTTGGACCATGCTTTTATGGGAAGCTTGGACAGTTATTTTGGTGGTGTACAGGTTCCATTGTTATCTGGGAAAAAGGTGTATTTCAGCATTTTTTGCAAGTGACTTGCAAAATTCAAGAAGTCTTATTAAACTATGAAATACACACGTTCCATCGACATTTTACCATACTTCTTGGCAGGACTGGCGGGGATCAGACCATGAACGTTCCACACCGAAGTCCAAGGAAGCGAGGCTATACGTCCTTTTCCAATATCCTGAAATGTTACTTTCAGTGCTGCCAAGCAGTCTGCCCTGAGGCAACGGGGCGGACTGGGATGAAAATAAACCCTTGAAATTAGAATGAAAGCGGCCCAAAGTTAATATCATTGGCTCACCAGGGTAGATCACGGACACCAGACGGCCAAGTCCGAACCTGAAGAAAATCTTTTTAAAATCCTACTATATTCGTTTGGTATTCTCAAGACGTCCGAGAAATGTCCGTTTGATGTAAAACGTAATTTACTCTACGTATGGAATTTAAAGATTTTCCTTTTCGTAAATTTCATTGCAGTGTGGATTGATCCATGGTTATATTCTACAGTTCTGTAGACACTGGCTGATTATTCTTGTTACAATTTCATGACTCCTTTCACAAGGGGAACCACATTAATGCCATGAAAAATTCTCTGCAAGAACGTTTGTAGCTTATATTCAGTGTTGAATTGATTTTTGACATTACATCTTTATAGAAAGCGACATGGATATGCTGGAATAGATAAAAGAAAACAGATGATCACTTGGGAAAATGCTATGGTGCCGTCCGAAGTCATCCCTGTTTTTGTCATCTTGATGACTCTGTCCTTCCTCTACCCATGGCATCATCTCTACCCGTGGCATCATGGACTGCGGAGTACATGAACTCCGCCAGGTATAAGTATCTGCACGTTAAATTAAAATATAGCTCTCATTTAGAAATCATACTCTCTGTAACCAACCAGTGATGAATGTTTAATTATAAAAAGAAGGAAAGGAGAGATAACAATGGACAGGGCATGACTTCAAGAGGGAGACATTCATAAAACTAATCCTGAAATTGCAACAGTATTAAGAAATATAGAAAAGCAGATAAAAATAATTTTGAACAGGAAAAACAGGTAGAAAACTCTTTTTTACATGAATCACGAAAAAATGTATAGGTCAGAGAAGCCTGTTAAAAGAATACAGAAACCTTAAGGTAGCGTCCCTGACAGAACCACCATTGAAATAACCCAAAGTTAATTTAAAAGTAGTATAAGCCCGTAAAGTATTTGAGTTCTTTCTGATTTATGTATTATGAATATCCATTTTCACATCCATTTTCATAGAGGATATTTTGATATATGTGAAAAAAATTGATGTACTCTATAATAAAGCACCCAGATGAAGCAAGCAAATTTGTCTTAAAGAACGTCTCAAACCTATTTTTCTTTCTTTCCTCCACCATGTTTCATTCTTGTTTAATAATAATATGAAATGAAAAAAAAATGAAAGAAAAAGAAACACCTTCCTTAAATTTCATTGCCCTGAAAGTCTGGAATTCGCTTCCTTCTGAACTTAGAAAATTGCCGACAAACAAATTTAAAAACTTCTCTTTCGGCAAGTTTTAGTTATCAGTATGCATCTACTTTTCGCAATGAATTGTGATGGATACATACGCGAGAAAAAGTGAAGGTAAAAGTTGGAATCAGGGATTAGGTGACATAGACTTTGTGTTCTGTATGTTGGTACGAGTGCTTGCGTCTTTGCGCTGAGTCGAAACAATCGAGGAAATGGCGCTATTAATATCATTTATTATCAGTTTTACGGCGATATTTTTTTTTAAAAGTTCATTTAACCGAGTTTCTTTCATGTTTACCATAGCAACTAAGATGACGTCAATAAATCCAGGGCTGTCTTAATTAAGACACGAGCGCACTCTCGGTAATCAAGCGTGTGATACACAAAGATATGATACATAAAACCATGATCTTGAAGGGTTTTCATTTATGACAAAGTATTGCTCTGAGAAAGTATCCTTTCAATATTACGATTCCTAGTGCTGCTTGATGTAAGATCTATAAAAGTACCAGTCTATAAAAGTAAATACCACCGGATATAAAACTCTGATCGAGGTTTGAGATCCGAAACTATACTCTTTCCGATTTGAATGTAATGCGATATAAATTTGGTCCACACTTGTCATCACATCATTATCTTTAGATAATACACGTGTATGTACGGCTTTGTGATGTAGATTATTTTAAGGTAGTATAATTAGCGATTTAGGTCATGGATATTTGGTAAATATGAGACAAAACAGATGTATTCATTTATCTGCCATGTTTCAATGAATTCTGACAAAAACAGACGCATTCCAGTTAGTTTATTTCCCCGTGTTCACTTAATATATCGTATATTAATTTAATTATTCCCACCAGACATGGATCATATTAATCCCAATGACCCCTGACACACACGATAAGAGTAATTCGGTCGATTTATGAAAGCTTTTCTGGGAGTAGCCGGCAAGAATTATGCAGCACTTTGTCTTAATTTTGTCTCATCTGGTTAAAAAAAACAAGGCCTACAGGCCTAATGCGAACCTGTGCAACGAGATTACACCAGGTATAATGCTTCAATGCTGTACCATTACTTTTCAAGAATGTGTGTAACATGTATATGAACAATGCAAGTACTAAACACTTAGAACAAGAAACAATTAAACAAACATCACTGCTGCAATTCTGGCATGGGTGCACACAACACAAAAACTAGAATATGGGTAGTCAACAAGCGACTACGTCTATCCACCAAAGTCAGAGTAGGAAAGGTGAAGTGAGGCATGGATTAAGTGGCAAGGGGAAATAGAGTGAGGTGTGTTGCATAATAGCCTGAATGTCTGCAGCCGAAATGTGTATGTAGGTTGCGCCACCTACCACAAAATCCAGAAAGCTGTCCAAGATGTATAAACATGCAAAATTTTAGGCAGATAAGTCAAACCCCTACTAAGATATGAGTGATTTTAGCCCATGGCACAAGAACAGACAGACGATGTGCAAAAATGGTGGCAATTTGGTCCACCAGTTTTGCGTATGATAAAGAGCTATGTAAGCAAAATTTTTGCCAAATCGGTCAAATGGTTCCTGAGATATGAGCTTGGATGTCTGCAGCGTAAATTTGAATGTAGGTGGCGCCACCTGTCATAAAACAAGAAAGTTGTCAAGGATGTATAAACCTGCAAAATTTCAGGTGGTTAAGTCAAACCACTGCCCAGATATGAGTAATTTTATCCCAAGGCCGATGAACAGATGGCCGCTGTGCAAAAATGGTTACAGGAGACGCCACCAGTCTTGTAAAATATAAAGCTACCCGATATGTATAAACATACCCAATTTTAGGTTGATGTATCTAATTCCTCTGTAGAAATAAGCAGGCGCATACACTGCAAAAGTCAATGTAGGTGGCACCACCTGTCTTGTAAATAAGAATACCATCAAAGACGCATAGACAGGTATAAGTCTAATACATCAAACTTCCCCAGAGTTTGATGCACTGGGCTAACAAGGCTTAGGTGAGTAAGGCATTTGCCCCCGAGTGACCTGTGACAAATTGCTGCCTCAAGCTACTGCACTGAGTGAACTCTGGACCTGCACCTGGCTAGACTAAGAGAACTTTTGACCTGTACCAGGCTGCACTGAGTGAACTCTTGACCTGTTGCATAATCTGACACAGTTTGCAGTCTGCCAAAGCTATAAATAGATTCAGGCTGAACTTTGGTGCTAAATATGATGCAGTGAGCAGTCTGCCAAAGCTATAAATAGAATGCAGCTACTGCACTGAGTGAACTCTTGACCTATACCTGGCTGCACTTCTCCCAATCCTGGCACTGTGCCAAAACTATTTATAGAGCTGACATCATCTTGGCTAATAGCCAACATCAAGGCACTGGCATCTGTCAATGGTAAACCAAGTGCTGCCATCTGTACACAAAAGTGGTCCCTACTTGAAATAACTTTGAAATTTATTTTCCTTATACAAAATGCTTTTCAGCTGACTTTTTATAAAAAAAAGAAATCAGGAATATATGTAAAATTATTACAGATGCATACTGAATGCAAAATTAAAATACAGATATATATCATTGATGGCAAATTTTTGAATTAAGTTGAGTAGGGATACCAATAATTATAATCCATGTACAGTTGTCTTTATAAAGCCACAGAGAGCTGAATATCCATGATTGTAACATTGCATGGTATGATGAATAACTTAAATCATAAATCTAAATTTTTTAAAAGCTTTTAAAAAAACTTTTTTGTCAATATTTACCGAATATAACCTGAAATCTAAATGTCTAGTGGCATGATGTAATAGATGCTGATAAACTGATGCCAGGCTAGATGTAACAGCATCACACAGCTAACATATATGGTAAAATGACTCAATTCAATCTCCAAAGTTCAGCCAAAAATCATTCATGTGGAACCATTAATGACAATTATTATAAAAATTGTAGGGATTATTCTTGTAAAATAATTAACAAACTGGCTTCCGTGGCATCAGTTGAAAAACGTTTCGCAAGTTTATAACTCATATAGGAAGATACAGCAAACTGGCTAAGTTCAGCTTCCCGTAACTCAGCCAAAAAGCACTGAACCCAAATCATTTGAACAAACTTGAATTATCAACATCTGAGGATAATTAATGTGTGAGATTTAAGAATTTGGCCCAGTGGTTTTTGAGAAGAAGATCTTTGTAGCCACTGAGCTAAAATGAGCTGTTATGGCATATGACTAAATTCAGCTTCCCATAACTTAGCCAAATGTCACTGAAAAGAGACCATTTGAACAAACTTCAGAAAGCACTACCCTAGGATCATTTCTGTGCGATATTAAACATTTTGGCCATATGGTTTAAGAGAAGAAGTTTTTTGTAGCCATCAGTGTAATAAAGGCACTAATGACCCCGTACAAAAAAGGCCGATGCAGGTGGCGCCACCAATACCTCAATTTAAGATATGACATATGTGACCAACATTGGCATAAAATTTGGTGATGATAGCTCCAGCCGTTTCTGAGATTTAAATTTTAATATGCTTTTTTGCACAGTTAACAAAGTTCAACCTCCTGTAACTCGGCCAAAAACCTCCAAACTGGAACCATTTGAACAAACTTGAGAAAGATTGTTCCAGGGATCATTTCTGTGAAATATTGGACAATTTGGCTGGACAGTTTCGGAGAAGATTTTTAAAGCTTTTTTAGCTTTTTCCCTATAATATCTAAGAAAATGCAGTTAGAAAAAAAATAAACAAAATCCGATATAGTTTTTGGGATGACTGATTATTTGCAAAAAAATTGGTGATGCTAGCTCCTGCCGTTTTTGAGATAGCTATGGTTAACGTTCAGACGACGCACGACGCATGACACACGACGCACGACGCCGCACCATCGCATAAGCTCACAGGTTCGCTAACAACCCATAAATCACCATGGAGTGCCATGCACACAAATGGTCTCAACGGAACCCATCCATATACATTACTTGATCTGTTTAAATGAAAGAAAAGAAATTTGTATAAGTAAAAAGATATATTTTTATAAAAAGATAAACAAAATGGGAAACCTTTCATACATTTGTTAAAGTATTACAAGAGATGACCTAATACATGGATTACCAGGTTTTCATTATAAGATAATAAAATACATGTATGTGAGGACCATCCAGGTCTGGAGGTACACTCCTATCGCAGTGGTTATAAATTTTACTGCAGTCGTTTCAGATATCCGTCGTTGAAACGATCAACTTTAGTCATATACCATATATGTCGATGTAGAGCGATTGCAGCGTGTGTAAAGAGGAGAAAACGGGAAGATAATGCACAAGGAACTCCGCATCCAAGTAGATACGAGGGCAAAGATAGTTTTATTGATAAAAGTCTTGTTAAATTTGAAGCATAAATCACTGTGTGCATGGGGTGAAAGATACGGTTTTCACTTTAATGGCAAAGACCCGAAGAAGACCAATTTCATGCAGGTGTGCGTATGAAACTGTGCATTTGTCCCTTATTTATACATCCGAGTATCTTGCAGAATGTTATCCACAGAGTATTTTTATTTTGGGTTTCTTTGTGGCTTCTCTTTAATACTTGCAAAGTTTTTAGGACGTTGACACACGTCTCTGTCATACATTTAACAAGCAAGACCCGAAGACTTGCATCAGACACGGTTTTGGAAATTATGGCCATCATCTTTGATAAGTGCAGTCTGCTTCAAAGTATTTGTATTTTACAGAAGTTATTACCCAAAATTTCATATGGATTACACCCCGGTATTAGGTACGTAGAACAGTCCATTGGTATAGATGAAAGGGATCTCTTAAATTTGATGTACACTAGGTGAATGAGTGTTCGCTTCGATTTATAATCGGGTTAATTCCATCAGTGTTTTTATTTTTAATTTAACTTCTCCTATATTACAAGGCTTTATTCCTGCATGAAAATATACGTTAAAGAATTATCGGAGACAAAATTGTAGGAGATTATATGAATTTTAAGCCAAAATTATTTTGGGGGGTGGGGGGGGGGGGGAGAAAATATTGGGGTTTCCACTGCACAAAAGTAAATTAACATTATACGATCCATGCTCCAAGCAACATCTAAAGTAATAAAAGTCCGATTGATTTACAGATGCCATTCCTTGTATGACTCGAAGAGAGCTGTAGGTTTTCAATTATAAAAAAGGAGGTTGATAGAATTCCAATTATTCAGTTATAATAATATCGGAAAGAAGATTGGGTTGTGAACAAAATATAGCAATATAGAAAAGATTGTGGTCTAAATGCTGTGTAATATAGGGGACATTTTAAATCGGAAAAAATATGGGAAATATATAGGATTCAGCTGAAGCCCTGATATTATAGAATGATATTTATATGTGGATGGCAATATCACATGGGGAACAAATAACACAACAGCGGTTAAATTTTACATCACAGTGCCGTTTTATTTTCGAGCCTGACATACAAGGAAACAACTGATGGCAGAATGTACACTGGGCTTGTAGTACTGGACCTGTGGACATAAAACTTGTCACCATGTGTGACTGACCGTCAGCAGTTGTTAAACACACCGCACTTATATGAAAAGCAGAAACTAAACTGGTCTGTCTTTGGTGGACCAACTACAATTCTTATCAGAACTGCGAGAACCTCATAATACCAAGCTTTAAAATTTTTTTTGTGGCTTCCAAAAGTTAGGGTTCCTGTGTTAGAGGTCAATGTAAAAGCGTCCAAGCAACAACTGCAACAGGCCCCAGTACGCAGTCTTGGTGTACCATAAAAACAAAATATCATGAACCGATCCAACGTCAAACTAGATAGCGGTCTTCCTGGGATTTCTGTGGACAAAATTTGCTTTATAAATTGTAACAATTTTATTTGTTACACTAAAAACAAATCTCTACCTGGCTCAGACCAAGTTCAACGACAGTTGCAAAATTCTGCACGATAAAGACATTCAGGCCATCTGTGTTATGTGTACAGATTGTGTTCATGTTTGCATGTATGCATGTACACGCGCATACATATTATGTACGCGCATATATATATATATATATATATATATATATATATACACACACATATATATACATATATCTATGTATGGCTATATATATACATATATCTATATGTATATATAATATCTATCTATATATATATATATATATATATATATATATATATATATATATTCTCTTAATTTCACAATAATACAGTTCCAAAGCGAATGTCCCTCACAACAACACTCAGATTTATACAACCAGACAATCTTTTATGGATGGGTTTTAACTCCAAACACTGATATTTGGCACTGCTATACGGTTAACTTCAGCGCTCAAAGTGGATGCGACCGCAGTGCCCAGACACTGAAACACGTTTTTGCATATTGATCCGCCTTGCTAAAAAGACAAAGAATCAAACTGCTGGAACATAACCAGCCTGATCACTTCTAACTCTGATACAGAGATAATTTTTCTCGACGTGAATGCAAAGGTTTTAAACTTCAGATAAATGACTTTTTGTCAAAAGATTTGCAAGGCTTTTCTCATTTATATATTTTCATGGAGTCAAGTGTACTGCTGTTAAATAAGATAGGGAGTCCATGTACAAATCAAGACGATGACAACCTTGTGACCATTTATACACCAAATGTATATCTTCAGGTGAAAAGAATGCTAGGCGTAAACTTGTACAACTGCTTACAGCAGCAACTATTACCCGGTTAGCAGGTGTAACAATGCATTATCAAAACAAAATTGGTCAGCAGCACCCGGAAATATCAAATTTCTGGAGAAATTGTTTATCCTCAATGTCCTCAACATGGAATATATATATATATATATATATATATATATATATATATATATATATATATTATATATATATTATATATAGCAATAGCAGTGCTAAAAAGTTAAATAACAAAAATCCACCTTTCTATTTGATAAATTTCCCTCTTCGGGGTTGTATGTCGTTAGCCGTTTCTTAGTTAACCAGTACTTCCTACATGTAAATGTTAGTCACGTGCATTTTTGGCTCCACAGCATAAACTGTCAATGGAATCTTTACAACGGATCAATCTCCACAACAGATATTTTAAAAATTTAAATTAGCAAAAACCTAGCACACAGTATTGCTGGTCATCCAACACAGACAATATAACAGCTCTTTCCTCTTACACGCACCTGAATCTGTAACTCCCCGCCCCCCCCCCCCCCCTTTTTTTTAAATCACTCTTTCTTATACCTTGGGAGTCGGGTCAGTGGTATGCAAATATGTTGCTTTGACCATGGTGCAATCATGACAACATTTGCATGCTGCATTATCAATGAAATAATATCGCAAGACAACCTTGCTGTCTAAGCCTGGACCAAACTGGGCCTGCTGTTTTGTTTCGGTTTTGTAACAGTTTGCTTGTAAATATATGCATGTGTGTTTATAAAATGTTGAATATTAGGGCCCAGCTGGGTCTGCGGCTGTTCTCTTAACCCCCCCCCCCCCCCCTCTTAATAAACTGATTTTATCAGTGTCAGAAAAAGTTGTTAAACTCTTCAAAGGCCTGTTCCTTAAAAGCCCAATAAATATAAATCCAGTATTGGATAAAAATTTCATTTTAACCCATATTTAGGTGACCACTGTATGCTTTCTCATTGTCAAAAGGCACTTTGATCAGAGCTGTAACCGACACATTACAAACAAAACAAAACATTAAATCAAATGAACAGCTTGAACCTTCAAGCCTGGGGCCCCCTCGACTTGGCGACCATTTTATTCAATTCACACAGTGCCATGCACATCACTTCAAATATCACATTCATTATAACATGTTAAACCAGTAAATCCTCATTCAATAAATATAGAAAAAAAAAATACAAGCATGGCAAACAAGTGATGGAATTCAAAACAATCTGTCCATGACTAATGACCTATTTTCAGTTTACCTGTGGAGAAAATTACCTAGTTCTCATGTACCGATTCAAACAGAACAAGAAAGAGGCACACTATTCTGATATGGATTAAACTGGGCAATCAAGAAATGCCCAGTGGGTATGGCTATGTCTAGAATTTGATCTGACTGTCAATGTCCCATTAGATAAAATACCAGGAAACTGACTGGAATGACATCTTAAATATTTTGACAATAAATAAAGGATTCTTCTAACTATAGTACGGCTCTGAATGTTTTATATGATACATATTATAAGTATATGTTTTCTTAATACAGAGTGAGACCATGATACTTTTACTCTGTTACATCTGAGATGTAAACCTCTGTGTGGTACAAATGCTGTGAAGAGTTGGTAAATAAGGGCTACACATGCCCTTTGGTTGTAACACTAATCTCAAATTCCTAAAGACTGATGTTCGATGTCTGATCGTACTGACAATCTCTATTAATAGATTTGGTCACATGATCATACTATCAGCAACTAAAACAATTAGGAAATTATCATAAAGTTCTTATTGATACAATTATGGCAAGAATCCATCTGGCAATAAGATGTCTCCAGCAAATTTTTCCCTGGTTTATAATGAAGAAAACCATACAAAACTGAACTATTACAATTAATTATGGTGCAAATAATTTTTTGGTCACAACCATACCAAGGCAGATAAAGTAAAAGATCTTTAAAAAAAATGATGACAATGTATGATCACCTGTTCCATATAATCCCCGTTTTGTGCTGGAACAATAAATTAATATTAATTTAAACTGCACCAACTTCAGCACTCTGCAGTACCTGACCACAAATACGTTCATACCAATACCGTATGCACTGGTCTAGTAGTATTACAAATATGCTTGTCTGTCTCCCTGGCTATACAAGCAGGAGTTGCCATTAAAAGTGAATGTTATTTTATATTTCTGGCTAGAGCTGGTTCACAGAGATCTAAAAAAATAGACAAGTGCCCCGCAGTAAAAGGAGTCCATAATCTATCATACCATCTATGAGCTCAGCAGAACCAAATAAATAATTATGTAGGGTACCAGTCTACACTGAATGCTGCATTGATTTATACAATATCTGTCAATCTGGTTTTGTTTACTGCACATTCCCCAGTGTACATAAAATTTGTGGCACTTTAAAACAAGATTTCACTTCTTTTATATGTCAACTGAACCTTTTAATTCACAACTTCTACAAGCAGCAACACCAGTAAAATGCAATGATAGAAAACATCACAAATGACAAGCTGCATTCTGGTGTCGGATTTTCAGTATTGAGTCCAGCATATACATACTAATAGTTCCACAGAGATAATTTTAATTAATAACATGCTCAGTGCCTTGCACAAGTATGTCAAATGTAAAACACAATTCTAAGCCTGGAAAAACAAAATACTTGGAATAAAATTGAAGTACCAAAAGTCTATCTCAAGAGCAATCAATGCATGGGTTAAACACAACGCCCAAAGCCTTGCAGGCATGAAAAGTAAAGTCTATGTGCCATGGTAATAAGAAGCGCAAGGCCCATAAAACAGTGCAGACATGAAAGCAAGGTTGAGAGCCATAGAAAGGTGAAACAAGAAACTCACAAGTTAAAACACAAGTTGAATCCTGTGTCCTTTTGAAACAATGGGTTTAGAGCCTTGCTGGTTTGAAACATTAATCTGATAGCCTTGTGGGTTTGAAAAAGGGGCCCATGTACTAAAGACATGAAATGCATGGCTTAAAGCCAAGCAGACAAGAAACTTGAAGAGCTTGATGCCTTGCAGACTTGGAACACTATGTTGAGAGCCATAGAAGTGTAAATCATATGGCTCAATACAATGTATATGCAAAATGCAAAAGATCCAGGCAGGTGTCAAACAAGGTTCAAAGCAATGAAGATATGATATACAAGATTTAGTGCAATGCTAACAAGGAAAGAGCTAGAGTAAGGCAGAAATAAGAAATGCAAGGCCAAGAATTAGGCCAATGTTAAAAACACAAGGATGAGCCATGCAAACAATACATCAAGGCCCAGGGCTGGGTCAGTATGAATTCTGAAGATTTGGGAGCCATGGAATATGAAACACAAAGCAGAGAGCCATGTAGGAGTGAAAATCTGAGGCGTCATATGGACACAAATGACCACAATGTTCATGCAAGCTAGGTTAACAGCACTGGAATGTTAGCGATGCTGCGGCCTGTAATATGCCACAGAAAAATACTTAAGGCCTCGTTGTAACCTACAATTACCGGTATCTGACTGCTCTATATACTAATGGTATGCAGATGAATTGATTAATAATTAATTTTATTAGCATGACTACCAGCCAGTTTGGCACCACAAGTGCCATATCATAATTTTTTGTGCTCATTGTGCATGTTAATTTTCTCAAAAGGATCTTTTATACATCAGTTAATACAGCAAATTTATTTCAAATACGAAAATATCTAATTGAGCTTCTTTCTAATCTAAGTTCAAGGCCCTGTTTTATAAAACACATTTAAAAATGTTCACATTTTGTGGTGTAATATTTGACCAGGAATTCAAAACATAAATGACCAAACATGAACCAGAAAAATCCTTCATGGCTATGGTGGTGTTTTAGTTCTTGAAGCATCCACCAGATGTCTCTCTTGTGCATCTTCTGTGAAAACCTACTTTTGATCAGTTTATCCTCCACATGTCTATAAAATCATTTGGTTAGCTGTACATATATTGTGTCACAACAACCCCACTGGAGCAGATATCTCTGCAAATACTCTAAAACATCTACTTCACACCCCACGCGAGTTTCAGGGCAACCAGTGCAATCATTGTGAAACAGCCAGGGAAAAAAAAAGAAGCAAAATAACCGAGTTTTAAATTATTACTATAATAATGAGTTGATACTGTGGAGACTGGACACCAAATTTACCAGACATACAACTGTGATTTATTGAAATACAGAACCCTGATCGACTCTACATTTCACTGAAAAATTATTAAAAACCTGCATAGAAGACAACACCACCAATAAATGAACTTTAACACAAAAAGTTAGGGGGCAAAACATAAGTACTACAGTTTGTATCAAATTGTCAATAAAAATTCTGCATCAAGCTCTTGCCCCACAGAGTACAATTGTTTGTGCTTGTATGTGCGTGTGTTTGTGTACGTGTATGCAAGACTGTGACCCCATCCTGCTCCCATATCTTAGGCACCTGGGTTGCTATAGTAACTGAAGAAAGTTAGGTCTGAAATGTGTACAGGAAATGGGGGTGACTGAATTTATATGCATGGCACTGTGGAAGCAAGCAGACACTGGGAGGTCCCGCTCTTATGTACAGGCTCACTTGCTGCTCTGGTAGTAGATCACACGGTTATCACCTGAAAAATACAATTTTTTTGTCAAATAACTGTCTCTTCAGATGCAACAGTAATCACTATTAATACAGCATTCAAAAAGGCATTTTTCTGCAATGGTCAAAATCCATAATTGAATATTGCCAATATAAGGCACTTATGAAATCTGTGATGAACATTTGTTTTCACTTTTTATGCTATAAGATTATGTTCCTCTAACAGTACCAAATTCTACCATCAGATGTCAGGACCATAGCTGTTGATACTGCATCCACCAGTGTATTCAAATCACCTATACCTACCGGAATTTGACAATTCCTGGTATCAAAATAAAAGTCAATTGAAATCTAATCATGTTTATAATCTCACACCCTTTGTCCAGGGTTCGCAGGTTTTACCCAGCACCCTGGGTATTTTACCCAGGGTTTACCCATTGGGTTAGGTAAAATAGGTTTTACCCAGGTCAAATGCAAATCCTGCTTTAGTCAGTCAATAATACAGATTTTGCAAAATAACCATAAACCTGTGGATTAATGTTTTCTTTAGCTGTTAATTTAATAATTTCTCTGCAGGGAATGGACTGTATTTCAACAGAACAAATAGCATGACAAACATCTGCATGTATTTGGACCTTGCTCATGCACACAATACCATGCATTCAACCTATCTGAATACATTACCCTCTAAACAGCATATTCAAACTAATTTGAAACCTGTTCTTAACTGGCTTTGCATTCACATGCCAATCTAAGTGTTTTCTCACTGTCTGTCAAGCCTATTTGTCCCTGGGGAGACAGGTGGTTTTAAATGATTTCAGAATGTCCCAATATTGTGACCGTTGCACAGGCAGGACAGATGAGGTTCTGCACTTTGCTCATTTATTTAAAAAGTATACATGTATATTTCACAAATGTGACATCTTATAATTATCATTAAACCTGTATATTCTAAATCTGGTGTCATTATTGTCATTAGAAATATTTATTACTATCACTATGCTTATTACTGGGTCAGATCATCTGATCTACAAATTAATACTCACTTTTCTCCTTCAATTCCATTACTCTGTCCCATTCTGAAAAAATAAACAGAAATGTGAATGTTTGAAAAATTGCAAGTGATGCAGAGTACAGAAACTGCAATCATGAACAACAACAACAACACCAAATTAACCAATGGCCTGTGCGGGGCTTTAATAAACATAGGTTAAGATTTATGTACTCTTAATACACTGCAGTTATTTTTATCCCATTTGGTTGAGTATTCATCTAAATAGAAATTTCACATGGCAATGTAAAATTAGGTATTTTACCAAAATAGGGAAATTATGTGGAGAAACAATTAAGTGAATGTAATTGTAAGCAACAACTGAGAAAGACATACATTTGAGATATGAGTTAAAACTTTTCTGAATGACCCTTGAGCACTGATTTTAAGTCTAAAAGATATATTTATATGTTTTTCTATCTGTGAGGGATAGTGAACCGAGTTGCTGTTCTTACATTTTATTCTATATATGATTCCATATGAGAATGCTATTTTAAGTATATGTATCCTATCTTTCTTTTTTATTTCAAATTCACTTGTAAAATATTTAGTTCTTTGTATGTGAACATAAATTAGGATAGTCTGACACAATCATGAAATATAGAACTCTGGCGCCTTATTTGGGCTTGGTTAAGAAATAGACCAGACTGGCAAAAGCATCTGACTCAACTGGGTGTGGCAGTGCACACAATGCCACCTATCTCCAACTTGATGAACTATACAGAAGCTGAACTAATAATATTATTCAATGCTGCCATACCCCTAAACCATAAGTTCATTAACCTTAGCAATAAGATGCACTCTCTCCCCCAGCCCCTCCAATGTCTGTGACTTACAGCAGTACAGCAGTGTTCACATCCAGGATTCACATTCATACTAAAGACCACCAGCAATCCCTCCACAGACGAAATTTGATGTCAAATTTGTGATCTGAGGTATTTTGACCATAAAACTAAGATGGCTGCTGATTTTTAGCAAAAAAATTCTTTTCTAATCCAGCCATTTTTCTATAACCAATTCATCAATCTCGTGGGAAAGCAAATGACAAAACTTTTTTTTATTTCTGATTTTATAATGACATTGCAGCTTTATTCATTTATAAAATAATATCATGAATGGCATCATTGTTGGCAGAATCGAAGGTCCAAATAAACTAGAATGGCTTTGTTTTTGCAGCACAAAAACATACGTCTCCCACTACGGGCCATCCCAAAACATTAGGGGTAGATATGCACTACAAAACAAGGATTCTAGATTTCAGCAGATTTGACCTTGAAGATCCAGTTCAAGGCCACTGCTTTTCGAACTCCTCCAAGGTTTAGCAGAAAGAACCGGTGTGTCAATGTTGTAGTAAAAATCTTCAGTATTCCAATCCAAAGTCATGGGGGTCACAATAATCCTAGAATTGATGAAATTTTAATTTGAAGATCAAGGTCACCAGTACCCAAAATATTCAGAGAACTCGGTTAAAACAATTTGTGTGTCAAATGTAAGGGAAAAAATCCACAATACTTAATAAGTGATTGTGTTCACAAGACAAGAACTATAATTTGGCTTATTTGACCATGAAGTTCCTGGTCAAGGTCACCAGTTTTCAAACTCACCCAAGAACTTAGTAGGAACATTTTGTATACCAAATTTGAGGACAAAATGTGAAGCCCTTCAAAAGTTATTGGGTTCACAAAAATTTTACATTTTGTCATATTTGCCCTTGAAGATGAAGGTCAAGATCATTGGATTTTCGAACTTGTCCTAGTTTTTGGTAGGAACAATGAGTGTTTCAAATTTTGGAGTAAAATATGCAGCCCTTCAAAAGTTATCTCATTCACAAGATTAAGACAATAACTATAATTTGGCTGATTTGACCTGGAAGATTATGGTCAAGGTCACCAGTTTTTGAACTCGCCCAAGAAGTTGGCAGGAACAATTTGTGTATCAGATCTGAAGACAAAGTTTGTCCTTCAAAAGTTATGGGGTTCATAATAATTTTACATTTTGGCAGATTTGACCTTGAAGATGAAGGTCAAGGTCACCAGATTTGTTATCATGTTCACAAGATATTCCACAAACGACAACTGGGACAAAGACAGACAATGGCACTGAAAACAATGTCTCCCCTAGAAGGGGGTTGGGGGAAGGAGGGGGCGGGCAGAGATATTATGACTGCATGATAGAACGCTGTGCAAGGTACAGAGGGTGCAATATTACCTGTCAAACATCATGCTAAGGTTTGTGATATACACTTGAAAGGAAAATTCCTCATCCATGCATGAACATTAAATGGACTGGTACAATGCTCAGGTGATCGTGCTTAATTTTCCCTTCACTTACGCTTTTCCATCCAGGTAAGTACAGGTGACAATGACCTAGTTATTGCCATTAGATACATAAACAAATACAATCACAAGGACATCTGCCATTCTGGGAATTATAAATCTAAGGATCTGGTATAAGCAGACTGTAAACTCAAGAGTGGCACACAGAATTTGTGAACCAAAACAATACATTGAAGCCAAGAGCAAAATCTGAAGCCATGACGCTCATATGCAATGGATCTCTTTAACAGCTGTTTTATAGTTTTTTTTAATAATTCTAGAATCCAGAGTTAATAGTTTCAATCTAAAAATATACCTGGAAGAAATTTTAAAGAAATTCTAGATGTTTCACAAATTATACAAATCATACTTCCAATGATACTTACCTTGATAAATATATTTAATAATACACAGTAATGGAAACGGATGCAAAGGAAGAATGAAGCCCATTGGTATTACATACTTACTTAGACATTCTAGAAAACATTACAGCTCTTTGACAGTCAATATGAAAACTCAAAATTGTGACCCAAAGGAAGAGAAGCATAATAGTCAAAGAGTGGAAAATAAAATGGAAACAGGACAGGAAGCAGAAACTCACCTCGTATGAGGTATGTGATGGCTTCTTCAAGATTAAAACGACCACGCTCCATGTTGTAATCTACCTTTGGTGTGAGTTCTAGTTTATTATCCGTGTCACTAACTTTATCTGTTTCACCGATATCCACCTTTACTCCCTGGACAGTCTGAGTGTTAATCTGGGTAGCGCCTAGTTTCACATTTATATCCGGGGAAGGCATAGAAATAGGTACATCCATGGCACTGGTTGCGGTAGATATTTCATTGTGACCTTTGACCCCTGGATTATGCACAGAGGGTCTGTTGTTTTCCACAGGTTTGCTTATAGGTATCAGTGTTAATCCATTTTTACAGGCTACAATTTGTTGAAGTTTATCCAGGGATTTGTCCTGGTTATCACTAGATGAAGATGGTGTAATACCTGTCCCACTACTAGGTGGGGTACTCTCTTCTAATGATGGCTCAAAGCCAAAAGATATATCTAAGTTCCTAGGGGCATCGTTAAATTTCCCATCTAAGAAAACCACAGACTTTCCTTTGGTTTTTTTACTGTTATTTGTGTGCACTTTGACACTGGTTTGGGGCACCTGCCCTGTGCAGGGCGGGGCAAGGTTACCAGCCATGCTACAGGAAGACGAGCTAATGTCATCATTGGGCTGGGCCTGCTCGTTGTCTTTAGAACTGACGGGGGACAAAGCAGGGTCTGATCCCTGCACTGTTGGTTTACTGTCTACATCACATGTAGACCGATCTGGGTCCACACTGACCTGAGCATCAGCTAAGCTAAATTCAACTACTGGATCACATGGTAACGGGGATGGAGGAGGCTCCGCCGCAGTTGGTATTTCTGATCCCAGCGCAGGGTACTCCTGATCAAACGTCTCTGGGACCAGCACATTGGCAACTGGCGGATGTGGTGCTGGACTGATGCCCTCCTGGGGGGCAGCGCTGGCTGACATATCCTCCGGCGAGCCAGCCTCTTTAGAAAAATTTTCAGACATCTCCGGCTCAGGAGAGCTTGAACTAGATTTATTATCCTCTGTGGTTTTGCTGTGTGTGTCTCTTTGAGTACTGTCGCTGGTGCCGTCGTCTGAAAGCACAGAGCCTGCAGAGGGTGCATTTTGTGCATATTTGGAATCAACTGGGAAACCTGGCACCCCCTGTGGTTTGGGAGCTGCGGCAATCTTTGCATAAGATACAACATTCTGCATGCCACTGCTAATACTTTTATTTTCACCTCCAGCGGATGGTGTCACTAATGGTAACGATTTTACAGATTCTAAATCACTGTCTTCAACTTCAAGGTTAGCCTCCGAGGGAGCATTTCCTGTTGAATTCCGTCGACCTTCACGGGCACCCAGTACCGGAAAAGAGGAGGGACTGAAAGCACGATCAGTTGATTTTTCTATACGAGATCCCGCACCGGGAGGAGGGGTCACCGATCGACCACGCTGTATACGTTGCCGAGGCTCCCTTTTGGTTTCCACACCAGATGGTTCCCGATGTGGCACCTCTTTTGTGTCTTTATGCTGTTTCTTTTTCTTACTAATGACTACAGTAAATTCTTCCTCCACTGGGGGCCCAACATCCAGGTCTGTAAAGATGTAATAATTATCAGGCAGCATATTATTGTTGGACCAGCTGGACCCCTCAGCTTTCCCACTGGAATTGCTGATGCGGTCAAGAGAAGAAAATGAGTCTTTATTTGAGTCTTTGCTACTGAGATCAATGGAGCTGCCCAAGACCTCCGAGGCCTCCATATATAGGTCACTGGCTTTACTGCTTCCATCATCACCACGTTCGCTGCTGTTTTCTGATCCAGTGCGATCATCACGCCCACTCAGTGACCCTTTCAAACGGCGTTCTTTGCTACGGCGGGCATTTTTATCCACAGGGATCATAGTAGGGGTGGAGGTGGTTGGAAGGGGTAAACCATTAGGGACGTGACTTTTCCGTTTTCCTTTCTTACCACCCTGTGCGTTATTTTCGATAAAGTCAAGAAGATCATCCACGCGATCTGTTCCACGATAGCCAGGTATATCTTCAGCTTTAACCATTTTGCCTTCTTTTTTCTCTTTACGTTTATTTTTGCGTTGCTGTTTCTGTGCATATTCTTTCTTTTCCTCGTGATCAGCTACACTCACTCCATTTAAAGGATATGTCCCATAATCAGACAGCTGTTCAGGAAACACTTTGCTGCGGCCGCTGCTGGCTGGGTTATCAAGTGTGCGAGGCCCGCCGCCAGCTGTCAACTTAGCACCCATCTTCTGGTGGACGTCAATTGGATTACCGTTCACATCCTTTGCAGCATCTTTACTGTTAAATCCATGGGTATTATCCCCTCTACTGTCATCTGAAAGACATGAAAAGTAACTGATAAGAACCAAGTGGAAGGTGTCAATTTTTTTTCCAATCAGAGCCAAAAAAGCAAACTGGTAAAATTCTAGCAGAACCTAAGAGAATTGCTCTAATGTCTTAAGTTAATTATATATTCTTAGCTTTGTGGGTACAAAACCTGAAATCAAGATGAATCCATTAATACAATTTCTATGATTCTAACCACATGGTTACCTTCATTCTCATTTAATAGACAACACCACTGACATGCAAAAGACCTGTCCTTATAAAATGAAGAAAAAAAATGTCAGAGTACTTTCATCTCAGGGGAGTCAGATACAAAGATTTTCTAAATTAACTGTGGCCTGGTTCAGCCTGGGGATTCTAAATGAATACCCTAATAATTATATATAGCTCCATGAATAATAACACAATACTATATCCAAACTGCAGGAATCTTCATGTAATTTGATAATTTCTTTTGAATTTCTGATGAAATGAAAAGAACAAATTTTGGCTATATTATCAAAGTACTTGTTTCCTGAAGAATACCTAAGGCTGAAATGAAAAGGAAGCTGCCACATGGAGCAAGGACAATGATCAGTACTCCACAGGTTAACAATAGTTCAACCTGCATGTACACAAGGCCAGTAACACAGACATATGTGCCTATTACAACACCACAGATATTGCTTGTGTAACAAGGTTGGGGTCTTTGTTTGTGAACCTTGGCTATTCATGAAAGTTCAGGCATGGCAGTTGCTCTGGACTTTCAGGTAAAGATATGTACATATACACACATTTTAAAAAACACATATTTTACTCTCTCACATCACATAAACACAGGATCTGCTAGTCCTAGCAGAGGCTACACAATTAAAGATGTGTTGGTTCCCACTGAATATTAAAACGTTCCATCTTCATTACAAATACTGAACGCATGAAAACACATGTAATAAACCATTATTTTTATATATATATATATATATACTTGAATTGTTTTCATAGTTTTCATTGTGGAGTAGGTAGACCAAACATTAATATGAACTAGTCATCACATGGTCAGGTCCACTACACAGACAGTAACACCAGACCTAAAGTGGGAAAAGTATCAAATCTGCAGGGTCCATAATTTACTAGTATCACTAGAGAGGGGGAGGCACAGCTGAATTATACTCTCTGGTCTGAACAAATGAATTAACAAATGTGCTCTGTAACACTCTGGGTGTTGTATATACAAGATGTTCTTACTTACTTAGTTAACCTGTAGGTGTTACCAGTCGTTTGGGTAACCTCATCTTTAAAGGTATATTCACTCACAGGCACACCTGTGTACATGCTGTGCACATCATCAGGCCATGCACACAAATAACTGTGACACGCAGTCATGTGACCTGCATGTGACCCACTTCTGCCAGTACATGGCACATGGCCATCCCACCATTTAATGGGTACCATTTGCCAGGGCAATTGCCCCTGTTCAGCCACACAATGCAAGCTGTCAAAAGCTCATTCAATTCACACTTGCACCCTTCCCGAGCCTCCCTCTACACAGTTTGTATAGATTGATAGCTGTGGGTGGGCATTAAATTGTACCTAACACAAACAGGTTTAACAGTGCCATGTTACTCAAGTTGTTGAAAAAAAGTTCTCACAATATTTCATACCAATACAGGAAGTCATAATAGGAGCTCCTATAAACTGTGTCCTCACTACAAATGTTAGGATGTTTCTAAAATTCTCTCAAGAGCAGCAATTGGAGCAGACTGACAAACTATATATGCTGAGAAGGCATTTATGCTCAGAAAATAACAGGTGATAATTATATTAAATATATCTGATGATTACTGTAGTAGTGCCTGTAGTTTGGGGTAAATACAATGAATGATCATGACTGCTGCAGTGATGAAAAAAACACATAGGCATATATAGAAATATAGTAAATTATATAAGTATAGAAAACTTATTTTTAAACAATAGGTATTTATTAGGTAATCATTCCTAAAAGGAATATAAATCAGGACTGCACCATTCATATTCGGAGACTGGCCACCTCATTTGATATTGTTACACCATGATCCACAGGGTCAGATTTAAAGTTTGATAACCACAGATTAAATGGAAGGAGTAAATTAAAACATTGATAATAATGAAGTTATATACTGTATGAATTCTTTGACTATGTACAGTGTTTCCACATAAATATTCCACACAAGACAAAAATAACAAGTGCTAAATTTCTTGTCATGTGATACACCAAAGGAACAAGATAAAGGATCCATTACAATAAGAAACAGAGATATATGTTCTACCTTTGATATCTAGCTCCATATATCAATATCAAACACCTGAGGAAAAGATGAGAAGTTCTGCCTGGATCATTTTGATTTGCAGCTACAGTAGATTAAGAACCTCCGTATTGCGGACACTGAATAGCCCACAAGAGAGAGGTGCCCTTAGTACAGAGGTTACAGATTTCAGGACTTGCTTTCAAGGGACTGCCCGTAAGTGGCCGTAATTAGGAGGTGCCCTTGGTACAGAGGTGCTGGTTAGGAGAAGTTCCACTCACTACTGTATGTTGTTTCCTGATGAACAATAATTTTGATAAGCTGACAGGCATATCAGTGATTTGTATCAATCCACTCTACTATCAGACAATTAAAATAAAATAAATAAATAATATAAAAATTATGATTTCAATAAAAATAAACTGATATGTGGTACATGGAGCTTGAAGTCAGTACATCAATTTCTCCCTTAAATCACTCAGTAAAAGGGTACTTTTTATTTAAATATTGAATTAAGGATTTAAAAAATAAAAAAAAAAGAATCTTTGTGAAATACTCCAGGTACAAAAATCAGCATAAGTTTACAGCAAGTGAGTGTTTAAACTGGGGTGTAGTTCAGGAGCAGGTTTGGGGTAACCTAGGGTAGAGTTATATATCACAGACCGGGCATTATCATGATGGAGGGTCACCAACCCTATTGACCCACTGGATTTCCAGAAGTGATTTACTGCCTGAGATAACCAAGGCCCTGTATGTGCAAAGGCCTACACTTGAATTAGTCATGCCCACAACTGTATTAGCTTCCATACCATTAACAACACTTTAAATAAAATAACTGTTAGAACTTCTCATTTTGCCCATTACTTTCCATCAATGCCCTGGGGGCCGTTCAGGACCACCTGTGACTGACAGCAAGACCTCCAGCACTTGGCTAAAACCTTATGTCAAACATATAGCATATTTATAATCTCAGTTATAATGGTTTCCATACAACTAAAACAAACCCTCTCTGAAAACAACTAGTTAAGTCTCAAAGACACCTGAAATAATTAGATCTTACCAAAAAATATAAATATAAGTGTCAGAATATGTCTGATATCTGTAATTGATCTGACTTTTCAACCATGAATGTTCTCAAAATGCAAAAGTAAGTATATACTGCCCTATATAAACCCTCCCCTGTTTTAGATTTCATACAAATACTGACACACTTTACATTTACAATTATATGGGAAATATTTTGCAATTAATATCACCTACACTTGGAGGACATATTCTGTATACTGTGCAATCGGTACTGTAGAATTTGTGAATGCTTTATTTTACATCTTAGCGATTCAAGCCCTGTTCCCCATACACATAGTGCATGTTGTAGCTGAATTTTATTATACTTCTGCCACAGATTTTACGTGTCATATGTACTACACAACTAAGAATTTTCAGCCTCCACATGGGACCCAATCAGCGACATGATCATATATATTCTCCAGTCTCTCATACATTTATGTATTTACAGTATTAATTTTGGTGGTCTAATGATTGAGACAAGCAGTCTGGGGACCTGGTGCAAGGACAAAACCATTATAATAAGCAAGGATGACTGGACAATTGTACCTGTAACACCCCAGACAATAATCATCTGTGTGGTCTAATTAGCAAACACAACAAGACGTACACACTGAGCAGCTCATGGTTGTTACTATACTGAAGATTTATTATAATGGCGCCACCTGGTGGCAGTGTTTGAAGATAATCATAATGCTGCCACAGAGAGATAGATGAACAAACGCTTTAAACAGAACAGTACCTGAATGTTGCCAACCTGGGTATGAGATGTATAATCCAGTGAATTATCTGATAAAGGGAACAATGAACAGTATTCAAATCAGCAGCTGTACTCTACTGGGCCAGCACCATACACAGACACAAGAAGGGTATAAACTGTGTCCTTTCTTGGTATTAACTATTAAGGGCTGTCCCACATTGCTGCTGTATCCCAGTCATCATCCATCACCATTTCAGCAGCCTCCCTGGATGTGATGGATATAAATAACAGTAGAGGTGACACCTGCTGTGTACTCCTGTAGCTCTGACATAAAGGGAATTCTGATGGAAAAACAAACTACACAGATGGAAGACACATCATTCTGCACAGTCCACCGACCTTAATGGATACTGCGCCTCCATGCCAGGTATCAAAGGTACTGATAATTACTGAACCTTAAACTCATCACTTGCATGACACTGTTCAAAGGAAGATGACATGTTCAGACTGCCTTCCTAGTCTGAACACATGTATGTAAAACAATATGTTACCACAGATGGAGGCCTGGTATCTAATCAATTACATTTTCAAATTTATATGTAGAGCTGGGACAAAAGATTGTGAAGAAAGTAGGTGTCTACATATTGCCCATACTTAATGTATCCAAATTAGGTATTACGTTTGGACATATATTGGCCATATTACTTTTATTATTTGATTTAACAAAGTCCTTCCATTCTAAAAGTTAATTATATATACAGTAAAGTTAAAAATAGATCTATACTCTATATTACTGTGGACAAGGGAAATTAGTGAGGGCTGCACTTTAAAGAGTTAAGTACCTCTGTAGGTATATCAGCTGGACATGTCCCATAGGTGATACGTGCAACCCCAGATCAGAGCCTGAGGTTTCATATTATAATGTAAATTCATCAAAATATATACAGTAACTGTTTGATGACCAAAAGGTTAAAACTAACCCCTCCTGTGATTGCCATTGTATTCAGTCCTAAAATATCAGAGGAGGAATATTCAAACATGATAACCCTTGCTAATATGACTGCTACTATACTTGAGTGGCATTTCTAGGGTTCTAACAGTACATTTACAGAAAGCGCTGTCACCACACAAACAAAGAATGCAGACCCTCGCTCTGCTGCCATCTGGGGAGTCAAGCGTGAACTATGATTTAAACATTTTTTTACCTGTAAATGTTAGAATTTGGATTTACATATATTTGGATCATCATCAAGGAAGACTGAGATACTATAGGGAGATGGAGTCAATTTCTCAAGTTGGGGGGGGGGGGGTGGTTGTCCAGGGGGTATTGACCTAGCCCTTTACAGCTGCTGCAACCTTTTGATTTCTTAAGAGGTTAAAACCCATTTCAGCGGCCTCTGAGCTAATCTTTTCTTGACCTAAGGATCTTCTTCAATGCATCTCTTTAGTCTTTGTGGGTTGCAAATTAGCGACAGCTTGTCACCCCAAACGTCGATTTTAGATATACTGAAGACGATGGGGTGACAGTACAAGCTATTGGGTTCGCATCAATTCTAGTATGTGCAGATGTGCACGCCATTTCTGACACTACTTTTTCATCTTCATCTACTTCTCGAGCTGTCATTTTCCTGAGTTAAGACAAAAAGTGACGTTATTCTGTTGGGGAAAATAATAAATATTACATCAACGGTTGACTTACGTGTATTCGTGCAGCAGTTTTTAATAACGAGGCTGGTTTTACTAGAAAAACTCGTCTCCACGTCTGTTAGCGGGAGAACCATAACTTCCGGTAGGGGATTCCCAAACGGCTATGTGTAAAACTCGGAAGTCCGAAGTCGGAAGCAAGGATTTTTAAAATAAAGCAATGATCGAAGCATAATTAAAATGCTACTACATTAATGGAAAGTACCATTTTATTTTTATTGATAGAATTAGGTTTTTTAGCATAATGCAAATATCAAAGTTATCCATCCCAAGTTATAGACTCGGAAATGCCTGGTTATGGTCCAGATGTGTAAAACTCGGAAGCCAGTAATGGCTAATGCACTGGTCATCATATCGTCAGCAAACGTGTCAAGCATTTTCAATTATTTCAATATGACATATTTTTCATGAACTCAATCTGTTTTTTAACATTCATGATGCTTTTTTTTTATAATATATTATATTGATATTTTATTTAATTTTGCAAAACAAGATTATATACTCATCAATATTTTACGCTGTTACCGTATTTTATGTTGGGGGAAAAAGTTCAGTAAATGTTTAAAAATAAATTGTTACAGAGCAAATGTTATAGATATAAAAAATTCTGTTTAATTATAGAACCTGATACCAGCAACTATTAAGTTCGGAGAGAAGGATGTCCGAAAGCGCACGGTACTATACTGTATATAGAATTCCGACTATTGTCCGGTTAATTTTGTTTTCTGAGGATAAAAATATAAGGATCAAATAAAAATAGTGAGTATACATGGAATATTCAGATGCATGGATTTTTATAAAGATCAAAATATATTGAATTTTCATATTTGTTTAACGTATGGGAAATATATTGTTTTTATTTTGAATGACATCGTAATTTATAACTATTTTTAATGCCGTATTAGGGTTTATTATACCATATTTATTATTCAGTGGTGCATCCATAGAGGGCGCAAGACCATTTAGACGTAATATCTCTCATTTTATTGAGTTCTTTTCCAATAAATTCGTAATCAATTTTCATTTCTTTTTCAGATTACTTTTTTATTCCCCAGCAATTTCATTATTATATTTTTGACTTTCCAATTCATAAGTTGGTGATTTACTCCACTTTGAGAGCATATAAATATATACTAGTATATTGAGGAATCCCCCCCCCCCCCCCCCCCCCCCATCGCATTACCGTGCGAGTCATGCACGATCTCCCCACAGAGCTCAGCTCGGGGTGGGATCGACCGTGAAAAATCTCACGCCTCCTCGGCTGATACTCAGACTCACGCACTGTGAGCCTGGGCACTCACAGATCACAAAAGTCGGTAAAATGCAAAGATTGTCATAAGACTTAAACATATCAATTATTTTACAATGAGTACTACCTTTAAATAGTGACATTTTGCAAGTTATAAATGTATACACGCGCATTTCATCATTGACATTAACATTTTACGAACTTTTGAATATTTGGACTTTACAGTTTATACCGTAATTTTATAGAAATATAAATATTAAAGCCCAACAACCTCAAGTTTGAATATATTGTTCAAAAACATGTAGGAGAATAGTTGCAGAAAACAGAAAATCCTCATAATCATTTGTTTAAGGTGCCTCAAAATGTCCTCTTTACATTGCATATTTTAAAAATTAATCCCTTCCCATACATTCCTCATGTAAATATAAATATCTTTAACAAAATCATAGCTCTAGATGGGGCGAAATATATTACGTGAAAATACACCCACACATATGTATTATATATATTAAATTTACAAATAAAAAAATTATACACAGAATCATGCATAAAAAAATTTAATATATGCATGCAACTATAATTATAATGTAACTGCATTTGGGCTGTGGCTCTTAACTGACCACAAGTTAACCAGTGCGTCTCTGTGACTTCCGAGTTATACACATTGGATCACATCCCAGCACTTCTGACTGATTTCCGAGATGGCTTCCGAGCACAAAATTATCCATAACTTTCAGATTAAAGAATGGATCACTATTATTCTTCACAGAATGATAATGAAGATCTTATTCTATCGGGGAAAAACAAAACGGTATTGAAACGTTAGCATTTTGTACATGCTTTAAACTGCTTTATTTATAAGACAATTCCTTGGTTTCCGGCTTCCGACTTCCAAGTTTACATATATGACCGCGCCATGACACATTTAGTTTTGAATGAGAAGTACCGCTTCACGTGAATTGGTGCCACAGTGATGAAAGGAGGTAAAAAATGTAATTATTTTTGTGTAACAACATTTCTTCTTCGATATTAAGCACAAATAATACGACTTTACAAGCCTGTGATGCCAAATAATTGCAGACAGTAAATATTTTGATCCGACCCTTAGAATGGGCGTTCTGTTGTGACTGCCATCATGACTCCAGGCCCTATCAGTTTATTTCCGAAGGCCTGAGTGTCATGTTGTCATGGCTAGTTGCAAATTGGACACTTCCTTTTTTTCAAAATTCTGGATCCTCCATTGGATGTGCTGTATTTTTTTAAATATTGGTTTGGGCTAACATTCATAAATACACACACTGGAAGACAGCAAACAACAGTATTTACCGCTGGCCACAGACCAGACAATTGATGTGGCATCCATCATGGATAGTGACATGGGCTGCATCAGCCCAGTGAGGCAGACAGCAGTTGACATACCCTACTGCTGGGCAAGGCTCATATTGGGTTGACAAACTGCTGGCTAGAGACTCGTACTGCTGCACAGGCTGGACAGGTGACTGGAGAATCCCACAAGGACCACAAACAATCTCAGTCCTAGTTAACTCAACCAAAGGAAACTGGACAGAGACAATGTTATCATCCCTTTCTGTTGGTCTGTTTGTTACTATTATTTGTGTAACTTTTTAACAATGTTCCTGATAGATTTCAAAGTTTTCTGTCATAAAAACAAGTTTAATTTTAACTTAAAATTAATTTATTTTTAATTATGTATTAAATCCAGAAGACAAGGAGGATCCATTTTGGTCTAACTCCCCAAGGGGATGGTAAGGAAATTACAATGCCATCTTTCTGAAGGCCTACATACATGTATCTGTATGTTTGTATGTATGTATGCATGTATGTCAAGCCCAACCAATAACTGAAAGACAACAGCACTCTATTGCTTTAAATTTTACATATTAATTCTACATGTACTACATGAAGGTCTCCACAATGTGTTCAGTCCATTAAAATTCTAGAGTTCACAGGGTGAATACATATTAAACTGTGGTTCACAATTCACTCCCAAGATGGCAGCAAGCTGAGGTATTGCAGTCTGTCTTGTTGCATTAGATTTGATGGTCTGCCAACAACTTCCAATTCCTGCTGGTATTGACATCTTGAGGATGGATTTGATATTTTTCAAAAGTGCCCTTTATAGGTAGCAAATTAGGTGTTTAGACATGGTTTTTAGAATTGTAGTTGTACCCTCTAACCCCTACCTTTGCAGACCATTACCTGCTTGCTTTCTGATGCACAGTCAAACATACATTTATTCAGGAAAGTATTTCCATTTATATCATTCACTTCTTAGGTACACAATGACACTTTCCAGTTTACATACACATCCATCATATATACCTAGTAATACTTCACGCTGATGTGCAGCCAGGCATGACAATTTATTTCGTAGTCTACTGAATATATCTAGCAACTGCTTTGATATATATAATATATCCATGGCAAGATCAAATCTAGATACAATGTTACTAGATATATGGTTAATATTACACTTACATTCTCAAAAAGACAACTTTTCTACAGGCCTACTGCACAGCATTGGTGGTGCCCAAAACTGCTACTTTATACATATCTTCACAATGCAGAAGTCATATATAATATCTTTACATGATAAACTCTGCAGGAATTTTTACTGGCTGAGTATATTGATTTTCATCTTGAACAGTGGCAAGAGGACTTGGGCTCCGAGTATGCAGCACTCCACAGCAGACCAGAATGCTGCGATCTTCCCCAAACTGAGATACCATCGGCCAGACATATCATCAATTTCTATCATGACCATTACTGCCATTATTCGTTGTCTGCAAGACGGGAGATCGTCAATTACCATGACAACCATCACCGTGCCAACTATCATCGCTTCCGAAGTGCTATTTGTATCCATTTGAAAGCTGTGAAGTTCATTCTTTTTATCATCCACATAACAAAAGCATTGTTGTCTCGACATATCATACTTGTATCATACACAAATTATTTGTATGTGCTGCACACTTTGATATATGTTCTTTGGGCATACTAAAAGTGAATGCAGAAAAAAAGAGCAAGCTCCCCAGAAAAAAAATGAGTAGACTTCTTTGAAATAAAAGAGTGCTGCTGCCAACTGGACTGTTAAAGCAGGAGAGAAAATTCTGAAATGGTATATTTCAGAAGACTTTCATTGAAAAAAAGAGGGGGAAAAGTGCTGCTGAAAAAAAAGAGTGAAAAAAAGAGTAATCTGCGTCATTTTCAGGAAGTCCTCAAAGAGTGACTCTTTTAAAAGAGAGAAATTTGGCAGGCCTTTTTCATATATCATCAGTGATGCCACTCTGGATTATATGACAGACTCTATTAGATCAGACAAAATGGTAATCTTATAACCCTCTGCTCTAAAGAACTATATCACTGATCATGAATTGACTATGCAATAATCTCAAGTACATGTATGTGTAATACTATCCTTTTAATATATGTTCAGCAGAGACAGGGTTTCCCTATGTACAGAGACACAGATGGTTCTATCAATAAAGCTTATCTTTACCTGGCTTATCTTATCATTTTGCCCTCCTTACACCAGATATAATGCTGCACATACCTGTGCCTTATAAACAGCCCCCTAGACTGTTCTCTGTATAAATTTTAATTGTCAGACCAATTGCTTGGGTATTATTACAGGACTGCCATGAACAACATTTTAGTGCCTACTACTTTGAATGAATAACAATGAAAATAAAGGTAAAAAAAAATACTCTATGGTACTGATTCTCATGGTAATAAAAAATGCTACTGATTAAGGTAACCTGACTCATCAAAGAAAACCAAATAAAATTTAATTTTTGCACTCAAAATGTAACTAAAATGTTTTAAAAGGTATTTATCACTTATACATGAAACTCCATATTCAACGTAAGAAAGACTGTTATTTTTATTAACCTTATTAAAGCAGGTTTGCTACAATTTAAAATGGTAAGTTTTATTCAATTTTCAATGAGACTTTACAGTACTTAAATAAACTCATTTACCATTAAGTCCTAGCAATATAAAACAAAAGATATTTAAACAATCAAGTTAACTGATGACAAACTTATTTTAAATGAGAAAAAGACAAGATGCCAGATATGTGGGGCAGAATACCTCCAGGAGTTATTCCTGACCACACTGTATGATATATCTATAAGTTCCGGTATAAAGTCCTTCCGCTATTACTCCTTGCACACACATAAAGTTTTTAAAAATGATTTCGGCAAAGTGATAGGACCAATTAAATCAGTTTGAATATGTGTTGTGCATTAATTCACACAGACTTCTAGTATCAATGCACGAGGTGTACATTTCACATGTGGAACAGAGTAACAACATGCTGACACAAGCATTTGTGATTGCGCTGTGATTGCCTAGTTGCTGCTTGAAAACAAGATCTAAACCATTTTGAATGCCAATGGAGTGTTCACGCAAACTTTAGCAAAGCAGATACAACAATTGACCCATCCATGAACTCTATGTGACCTTAATTGCATATTCATTCAATGAATAAACATAAGCATCGGACTAAGGAGCAGCAAATCAGGTGACCTTAAACATTGTAAAGCGTCAATCATCTGACAAAAACAAAATTTTCCATAATTCGACAGAGCCTGTCATACAGAACACGTGTATTCTTTAAATACTACCAGTACCCATGTTGGCATGTTTTCCGGGATATTTTATTATACGGAGGAGACAGTATAAAAAGTTTCTAGGCTATAGGTTGCGGGAGCCATTCCTCCGACTACCAAGTGAATAATTATGTTTCACCTGGCACATAATTCGTATGGGACAAATAATCCAATATATTTTGCAACACAGTTCATATATGACTGAGATATAGTAAACAGTGGTCAGGTGATACTTGTTGATGACGTCAGTCAATACGACGCCATGCGCCCTCGCCCTTTGTGACGTCATTATTCCATTATAATCAGCTCTCGCTACCATGGGCATGGAAGTCCATATGTGTAGGAGCGTTTTGGGGGCTCATTTTAATAATAAGTTAAAAGGGAGGAGCATTTGGGCTGTGATGGATAGGTCAATTCCCATTCAAAACGTTTGAAACCACCTCCTGAGCTTGATCCAAACTGTTTTGGCCAAGTCCTTGAGGTGTACTGGCCTTAGCCTGGCAAGCAAGTCCTATTGATTTTACACTGACAGATATCAAACAGTCTGGATAAAATAATTGATTACTTAAGTATGATTCAATATTCCCCAGTGAAGATTTCTACTGTAATCCTGACTGTATCTAGAATAAGCAGAGCTTGTAAGGATCTGCAGCGTTTTCTTCGGGTGTGACACATCCCCATCAGACTATCTTGCATCTGGTAATTTTTGTGATAAAATCTTAGTCAGATTTTGTGAAAAAATTTTGTTTAAAAAGAAAGGCACTTTGGTCAAAGCTGCTGTTATTTATCACGTCCAAATCTATTTTTTTTTTGGGGGGGGGGGGGGGGGGGGGTTGAATGAGAACCAAGGTGAATTATTTTTCCAATAACTGCTCTTGCCTCAATCCCTTTGAAGAAACCATGATCGTATAAATAATGCAAAATATTAATTTCATGTTTCACTGGAAATGGATCAAACTTTGTGCAGTTCAAATGCACAATTTGCACACATTCTTGTGTCTGCAGAATGATTCATTATTTTGGTGTGGCCTTAAAGATACCCACTATGATCTACTCAATGTGAAAAAATGAGAAGAAAATTTAAATATCTTGATGAACAAACATTTACAGAATATACAAAAAGATACACAATGTGATAATTATTGGAAAACTGATCAAGGATCTATCTGTATATTATTACTGGTGACTGGTTAACCACAAGTATCATTGCTTCTCTTACTTACCCATTTTTTGACCGATTTTACAGGATAGCTTCATTCAATTGTTAACAAACTCTATGGAGTATTTATACTTCATCTTATATCATTAACTTGATATTAAGATACTGATATTTCTTAGTAACATTTGCTTTATTTTTGTGTAATATTCGCAAAGTATGTTGCATTAGCTTGGTCTTTCGACCAAACACGGATTAGTTAATTAATCCTGAACAACCATAAAAACACAGCTGTACATAACATGCCCATACACAGCTTTAAAACCCGACTTAAATTACATTCACCAAAAAAAATGGATCTTGTTAACTAAATTGACTGTCTTGGCCACACGTTCTCCATCCCCCCTTATTCTATAGTAAAACAGTTTGGGATATGATTTTCTTAGGTCTGGTAACAAAAACAATTTGCTTGAACAAATAACATTCCAGCAGATATTCCTGGCTTCTGGCTCCTAACTTGAGCAAAACAAAGCTTAGTTGTACATAATATTTCCACTAGATGGCTCTTGGGGTATATGCCATGCTGGATTCTTCTGTCCTTTCTACAAATAAATTTCATCATGATTCAATACAAACAAGGCCTACAGGCCTAATGAGAACCTGTGCAAAGTTTAGGAGTGTGGAGGTTTATTTTTAAAATTTAATATTGATCCTTTTAAGTCCTGCATATCTACCTTAGTCATTATGATTTCAGCAAAATGGACATTTTGGACCTGCAAGTTTCAGACTAGGACATTTTAAAACTAGCATATGGGTAGTCGACAAGTGACTATGTGTATCCGCAGAAATCAACATGGGACGGGTGAAGTGAGGCATGGATTAAGTGGCAAGGGGAATAGAGTGAGGTGTGTTGCATATTAGCATGGATGTCTGCAGCTTAAATGTGAATGTAGGTGGTGCCACCTGTCATAAAATTGAAAAAATTGTCCAGGATGTATAAACCTGCAAAATTTCAGGTGGATAAGTCAAACCACTGCTGAGATGAGTGATTTTATCCCAAGGCAGATGAATAGATGGACGCTGTGCATAAGTGGTGGCAGATGGCGCCACCAGTTTTGCTTATGATATAGAGCTATGTGAGATCTATACACATGCAAACTTTTGACCCAATCGGTTAAACGGTTCCCGAGATATGAGCGTGGATGTCTCCAGTAAACGTGAATGTAGGTGACGCCACCTGTCATAAATCAAGAGAGCCATCCAGGATGTATAAACCTGCAAAATTTCAGGTGGATAAGTCAAACCACTGCTGAGATATGAGTGATTTTATCCCAAGGCAGATGAACGCTGTGCAAAAATGGTTGCAGGTGGCGCCACCAGTTTTGCCTATGATGAAGAGCAATGTGAGATCTATACACATGCAAAATTTTGGCCAAATGGGTCAAAAAGTTCCCAAGATATGAGCTTGGATATCTGCAGAGTAACGTGAATGATGGTTGCGCCACCTGTCATAAAATCGAGGAAGCTATCCAGGATGTATAAACCTGCAAAATTTCAGGTGGATAAGTCAAACCACTGCTGCGATATGAGTGATTTTGTCCCAAGGCAGATGAACAGATGGGTGCTGTGCATTAATGGTTGCAGGTGGCGCAACCAGTTTTGCCTATGATAAAGAGCTATGTAAGATCTATACACATGCAAAATTTTGGCCCAATCGGTCAAACAGTTCCCGAGGTATGAGCTTGGATGTCTGTAGAGTAAACGTGAATGTATGTGGCGCCACCTGTCATAAATCAAGAGAGCTGTCCAGGATGTATAAACCTGCAAAATTTCAGGTAGATAAGTCAAACCACTGCTGAAATATGAGTGATTTTATCCCAAGGCAGATGAACAGATGGACGCTGTGCATAAGTGGTGGCAGGTGGCGCCACCAGTTTTGCCTATGATGAAGAGCTATGTGAGATCTATACACATGCAAAATTTTGGCCCAATCGGTCAAACGGTTCCCGAGATATGAGCTTGGATGTCTGCAGAGTTAACATGAATGAAGTTGGCGCCACCTGTCATAAAATCGAGAAACCTGTCCAGGATGTATAAACCTGCAAAATTTCAGGTGGATAAGTCAAACCACTGCTGAGATATGAGTGATATTATGCCAAGGCAGATGAACAGATGGACGCTGTGCAAAAATGGTTGCAGGTTGCGCCACCATTTTTAGTGTATGTTATAAAGCTATCAAAGGGCTACATTTGTGCAAAATTTTTAGCCTGATCGGTCAAGCGGTTCCCGAGATATGCGGGTTTATGTGTGGAAACAGACACACAAATGGACCTTGGGCAGCAAGGAAAGGTCAGAGGTCAACAAAAAATGAGGGTGCAGCAGTTCACATGTGACCTGATGATAAACCAGATTCGCTTAAAATGCAAACCAAATTTTTTCAAACAGTTGAAAGATATAGTTCCAATAATCTGGGAATTCTGCATCTAAACATTGTGTCCAGACGTCTAGACACTGTGTCTAGACGTCTTGACACATTGTCTAGACACCCCCCCCCTCAGCCAGGTCAGTTGCCATGGTGATGTCTGGACCCCCACCTGTTTGTACTGAGTGACCTCTTGACTTGGCTGCAGAATACATCTTATTGTCAAATCTGTTTTCAAATACAGAAAGCCTTTTTCAATTGGCTTACAATGCTTTTTTTAAACTGTATTTACCCAATCTATTCTTATAAAACTGGCAGAACCCTACTATAGAATAATTCTTGTGAAGTTTAAACCAATCAGCTTAACAGTTTCATCATAAATCAGTGTATAAGCTAGAAGAGTTTAAAATTACATTTTCGCTTGTAAAAAACACATCAATGTAGGTGGCACCACCAATACCTCAAAATCAGATATGACATATGTGACAAACATTGGTATAAAATTTGGTGATTATAGCTCTAGCCATTTCTGAGATTTTAATTTTAGTGTGCTTTTTTGGACAGATGACTAAGTTCAACCTCCTGTAATTCGGCCAAAAATTTCCGAACTGGAACCATTCGAACAAACTTGAGAAAGATTGTTCCAGGGATCATTTCTGTGAAATATTGGACAATTTGGCTGGAAAGTTTCGGAGAAGAAGATTTTTAAAGCTTTTTTAGCTTTTTCCCTATAAAATCTAAGAATATGCAGTAAGAAAAAAAATAAACAAAATCCGATATAATTTTTTGGATGACTGATTATTTGCAAAAAGTTTGGTGATGCTAGCTCCTGCCGTTTAAGAGATAGATATGGTTAACGTACAGACGACGCACGACGGACAACGCCGCACCATCCCATAAGCTCACAGGTTCGCTAAAAACATGGTGACATTCACAATGGATGACTTTCTTTATATCCTGCTGATGCAAACAGGCAAATGGGAATATATCTTATAGTTATTTTTCAATGAGACTGGAAGACACCACTCGGAGAAGACCAGTTCTTCAATATTGTTAAATATTTATGCCTCTGCCAGTAGGGTATGAGTTCAACTTCACTGTATGAGATTGTGTTTGTTCAAAACATAACTCCTGCAATGAAGAATGGAATCTGATGAAATTTTGAGGAATGGCCCATTTAAGAACTAATTAGTTTTTTTGTGTGGATCCTTCACATGATCCAGGTTCAGGTATACATAAAGGAATATTCACAAATGTACAGTCACTTATGCACAGATGAACCTGGGGATATGGGCCAAATAAGTGAATGCAAACACTGTTTTGGGAGCATCCAACAACAGGGACCCCCACCACAGTGGAGGCTTGCATTTCTTAGAATGCAGATTTCTGATTTTTTTTAAAGAAATCAACTCTAAAAATTAATTCACTAAAGGTATTCCTTATTACAGACACACCTTCTGTTATCATACAATATCCATTCACTAGAGGACGGTCTCACAAACACTCCACTCTGTATAAACTGCTGGATAAAAAGAGAAATCCTGAAACAACATCTGAATCCAGAAAATGTTTTAACAAGACACAATTCTTGTCCTGCTGCCACCTGGGGAATGCAGAGTGAACTACAATTTATTGTTCCCTGTGAATTAAAGATTTCTATATTACAGACCATGATCATACCGAATGAGTTCTGTGATATTACAGACAGTTACCTGGTGTAAAATTTAAGAGTAGAAATGTGCTGTAGTTTTTTGTTGTTGTTGTTGGAGGTAACCACCTTCATTTTGCAATGCTAGCTCAAGTATGTACATCTGCAGAATAAACCATCTCCCAGCTTCGAGTCCTGTGCTCTACTCCCAGACCATAGAAGTCAGTATGTGCTGTAGTTTTTGTTGAAATGTCAGGGGCAGGTTTTGAAACTTTCAAAAATTGTAAACTGCTTGGCTGAAAAACCAAAATAAAGAGCTTTTGATGCAGTGCTTGAAAATTTATGCAGAAAGTGCCTGATAACCCAACACTTTTTTTTTTGCTCTATGTACAATTTTTTTTTTTTGCCTTGTGTACAAAAATTGTACCTTATGACATAGCTATTTCTGACAGGCAGATGGTAACAGATGGACAACTTCTTTACACTGATGCCGACCGTGAGCAGCTGGTTCAATTTAAAAGTCAATAAGTCCTTCTTCTGTTCACACCACTTCAAACATAAAGTTACAGCTGTCTTTTGAAAAGTAATCAAATGCAATAGCTTTCACTGAGGATTTAAAAATCTTATCTGTAATTTATCAAACTTGATCCCCCCCCTCCCATTTGAATGAGTGTAAAATGATTACACCCATGTGGCAAGCATGACAACTATACTTTTTTAAATATTTTACTGTGTCAGATTCCACTAAAAAAAATTAAACAGTGAGTGTATGGACGATGGTTTTAAAGTATTGTCCAAGGTAATGTGGCAGGGACCTCCTGAATCCTTTAGATCTCTGTAATTTTCAAATCTAAATTTCAGACAGGTTTGAGATCAAGTAAATTTTTGATTACCTCACCTTCATATTTTTCTCCTTGAAATCTCGAGGTATTTCAATGTAAAGAAAACATTAAGAAATAGGGTTGTCTTTCATTTGTGTAATCTGTGTTTAAAAACCAAGCTACAGGGTAAAATATAAGAGTGCTTGCCATTACTTAGGACATTGGGGGGGCTGCAAGATGGGTCCCTAATACTGCACTTTTTCCCTCTTACAGTTACTATTGTCATATCAATTTCTATGGATAAAGATTGCACTGGTTGTCAGTAAGACATTATTCTCTGTCATTTGGTGAATGATTTTTACTTTTTCATCAACCACAAAACTTAAGATTAATGTACAAGAATTCTTAATACACAAAAAGAGCCACTAGGCAATATTAAATCTTTAATTAGTTTTAAACACCAAACAATACCTCAAAAAAGAGTTTGTAGTAGACACACTACATATACAATTGAACAAAACGTTAATGAGATTAGCTTGAAACCTCTTTTTTAAGTACATATTATACATTAACATTTAAGCCTACATCTCTCAAAATTGGTCTGGGAGCCCTGAGCAAACAAACAGCTAGTAGCTTTTACACAAACCAATTTCAGTCTATGTAGGTGATATTTTGGACTTTGGCCTAGGAATGGTTCTGGTGGTATGTTCAGTAAAGGAAAATATAGACCTTATATAACTAACGAGGTACCGATACAGAAATGAGTAATGACCAAAACAAAGAAGTTTTCATACAACTGTTACTGTATGCAAATAATAGAAATGGGTAACACTAATAAGTCACACTGATCAATCACATCATTTATGTATATTCATGTCTGTAAACAGAGCAAGAGCCACAGGTGACCTTTAAACAATGATACTATGATAATTACATGCAAATTAAGGCAGTGACCTTGCCAGCTGACATGAAGTTCATTATAAATTTTAAGTTTTGTAATAAGAAACCATTAGTAATTTTTCTGTTTTCTGGCTAAAGGCTTTTATACCTTCATTTGGTTGACTAAAAAATTAAGTGAAACTATAAATACCAAAGCCATTACCCACAAGTTTAGATTTACACAATAAACTAAGTGTACTGTTCTTCTATAATACCTACTGAACTAGTTCTTTATACCATCTATCTAACAGCTACAAATTCTTCCAGTTTATGTCATAATCAGTGACTGTTCATTAAAATTAAACAGATGTACAAACCTGAACATAATCCTGCATTAATTTCATCCATGGATCTAGATCAAGTAATTAGATCTTATGTGACTTAGGGCTCACCTATCCATAAAACTGAATATAAATCAAACTGATTCATGGGCATAAAGTTAAATATATCTTTAGCGGAACCACCTCAATGAGCATACTGGGCCCAAATATAAGGAATATTCTTACTGAAAAGAAATTATGAGATTTTCACATAAATATGCATATATTACATATGCATATATTATAAATATGCACACAGGTTTTATGGTAAATTAATATATGGATATAGCTTAAAGAGTATATTAGGCCTAAATATAGGAAAATATTCTTAAAGCAACTTCAGGAGAACAAGATCAGCATACAGAGAAAAGGCATGGATGATGCCAGACACAGATGAAGCCCAAGATGAATATTATCTCCACACACCCAGCCCTGAGATCAGGCGGGCAGTAAATCTGTCCGCTCTGGACAGGACCGTGGCAGCAGTGGTGCCAGCAGCAGCATGCAACAAGAAAAATCCATAACATCGGGTGTGGCCCACACTTCACGCCATACAGCCGACACCCAAGGTGGTCTCTGGAGCTGTGGGATATTGTTAGAAGTGAAAACCAGCTCACCTTATAGTGAAGAATGAACTTTTGAAACGGCAACTGGTGATTTTTATTAAAGGGACACCAGCACTCTTATGAATCAATGGAACTTTCTATATACATTTTTCTCTACATTTGATCCATTGAAAATTTGAAACATTTGCCCTACCCATAGATACTCAAATTAACTAACAGCTGGCTTGACCATGCAGGGGTAAAATGAAGATGTAAATTTATATGTCCAATGATACCAACATATAGCATGATGAAGAGAAATACTGATCAAACAATTTGATGCTGGGCAACTGTTCCACTTGTGAAATACATATAATCTGTCCAAACAGCTGACCAGCACTTAATTTTGTTGAGATGAGTTGACACACTGTTTACCCAGCAATCTGTTGTCAAAGATTTATTGTTTTACACCATCTAGTCTTAAAAGCCATCCTTGTCATGATGTCACAGAGACTATGCAAATCACTTTACCATGTAGCAGACACACCGTTTATGACATTATTCATTCTCCTGGCAGATTATCTTTAAGGTTTGGTTGTACAATGTGCTAAAATAACAATTTTTTTCTTACATCAAATTTTCAATTTCAACCTTTCTACAGAAACTTAAATGGAGCTATAATATTCAGTTTAGTTAAGCTGCACACATTTTTATAATACCTTTTAGTTGCTTATATTAAATGTAAACGGGATTGGGGGGGGGGGGGGGTGCCACAGTGGTGGAGAAGGGTTAACTATATTCCATCATAGTTGAACATATATAAATTATAATTTAAGCTTGAACTTAAACTTTTGTTCTGTCAGTTTATGCGTTACCAAGTCTGCATAAATCCTCAAATAATTTATACACAACCTGCTGTATTTCATGAATATTTACAGACCAACTAATTAGTATGCAACAGGTAACCTCTGCATTAATCACATTAAAATTTCATCAATAAATCAATACTGATGTAGGTGTGCTCATGATGAGTATAATTAACTACTCGCCCTTATTACCTGCTGTCTGTCTGGTCATATAGTGGGCCCTAATGGGGGACCTATATGTATGTATTTTAACACCTGCCAAATAATACTCATCAGGCCTGGCACATTTTGTACTCTTAGTGTTTAGTGATGAATAGTATGAAATTATATATCATTTTATACACTCTGAATACCTACAAAATTATTATAGCTACATGGTACAAAAACCTTTGGTGGAGCCATACACACCACTTACGACATGAATGAGTGTACAACTGTTGACTACAAAGGCGCTGTGACTCTCATGACCGTTCATGATCACTATACAGCAAGCACTTCACTAGGAGTTAGACCCTGCATTACAGCAACATACCCTCCTCTTGCTGCCATCTGGGAAGCAAACAGTGAATTACAACTTAATATTTTTACTTTTATGATGTGAATTCTATAATCTGGAATACAGTTCAGAATCACCTCTGACTCTGAGGAGGACTGTCAAAATATTGTAGTAAATAACCTTGTGTAAACATGTCATGCAGAACTTAGAAGGCAGGCAGACAAACAAACACATAGACCAACTTGAGCATCCTCAACCTTTTGGTAAAAAAATATAATTTTTTTTAAACCCTTTCCCCTTCACAGTCTTAAAAAAAACACAGTGTTACATCTATGAACAAGCATGACATGGTGAGTTTGACACAGGACTATTTGTCTGGTTTTCCGTATATCTGCTGGTCCGCATAATATTAACCTTGTTTTATGTGCACTGAATTTAATTATACTAGATACATATATGTTAATTGAGAAAACAGCAAGGTGGCCTGGATGGTGTGCGGTGTCGTACAGAGGTGTTGTGCAATAATGTCAAGGTACAACACAATGTCACCTTCAAAGTCACTTCACACACAGAAGGCTGCGATGTAAATGAGTTATGGTTTAATGGCATATATTACCCATAAAAAGGTCAATTAAAACTGTCACAAAAGCAGGTCTGTAGTATGTACATTGGTAGTTCTGTGAATGTAAATCTTTAACATCATGTTCCACACATAACAACTGTACAGTTCTGTGCATCATCAAGACATCTATAGCAGTGAATTATTTGATGTAAAACAAAAATCCTATAACTCTTTTAATTCCACATTTAATATCTCAACATGAAATTAAAAAAAAGTACCCATTTTACTCGACTTAGAAAATGTTAGTTTATAATGTGTTCAATAATGTATTTATCTTTATACAACTGGTTTGGAATTGTAAAGATCAGGTGTGTGGAAAAGGCAACTGTGTCAGTCTTATGGCCATCCCAGGTTTGGGGTAATCACCAGTAGCTTGAAATACACAGCCAGTCATTTCAGTTAAATGATAATGGCTGAGAAATGTTTTGGGATTTTCAAGCAAATTAATAGAAATTTCAATTAAATTGGTTACAATTAAGTAAAGCTGACTATATAACAGTGTCTATACCATTTTGGTTAATTTTAAGCATTTGGAATTTCAGAGAATGAGGCCTTACTGATATTTCCAGTTAATCTGTGCCACAGGCAAATGTCAAGTTTTAGTCTGTGAACCCAGGGCTTGAAGCACAGCTGACACAAAGCAGCCCTTTAAGATCTATTTTATGCTTCAAGATTTAACGTTTAAAATTAGCACCTGTGTGAGTACTATATTGTGGTTGCTTGATCTCGTCATCACTTGTATCCATGGAAACAAGTACCACTCAATAAAACCCAACCCAACAAAGTGACAACACCCACTGTTACACGCAGTGACCGAGGCTTTAAGCTAATTCACAATGGATCTGACGAAACGATCCCAATACTTACACCGGTCAATGGAAGACATGCAATAAATTTGATATACCAATATTACCGAATCAATATGACTACTGCAACAGCCGACCCTGAACTCCTTACATCCACCATGAATCTATTTTTTCCTCAAAGCAGAAAGATCAATAAAGATGGGGCAAGGATACAGGTTTAGGGACCTGAGCCGCATGAAGACTGTAACTCGAGCTTTAGTACATCGCGTAACAAAGTCAAGGGCTCGGTATCTCCACCTCTCTTATCATCATAATCAATAAGGATGAAACTCCTCATTGAAATCCATGACCCCGTTTGATCTATATAATCTACATGTAACAATACAGTTCAGGTTGTCTGCTTATACTGGTCTTTCTATCCCAGTTTAGTTTCTTATGATATCAGCTGGCTTTAACATTAAGTACCATGGTTATGAATGGTTCTGAGAGCACTGAGAGAGAACATACCCCCACCAGCACAGATGAATAAACATATGAATGACTTTAATAAGTTGATCAATCAGTACTGGGCTAGAAATTAAATCTCAAATTTCATAAACTGTTCCATGTCATATGTTATACTATTTTATGCTTATAATTAAGTTTTTTTATGTGAATAAAAACAGGGAGTTGTTCCCAGGTGATGGTAGTCAGGCTAAGCAGTTTGGAGGATTCTTAATTAACTTGGACTTTTTCATGTTTCTCTTTAACTCTGATAACCATGAGGATGTAATGACTTGTAACTTTTAATGGCTGAACAATATATATACAAATTTGCAATTAACATGTAAACACGGAGACAAAGAGAGAAAACAAAGTTTCAGGTAAAATTATCATTTCCATATTTTCTGTGCAAAAACAATCTTTCTGTTTTTAAGCATCAGTTTAACACTTATTAAAGTTCAATCAATATTTTCCATTTATAACAAACATTCCACACAGTGGTAATAGAATATCATACTTTAAGAATATCTCAAGTTTCCAAAGGTGGAAGGTTTTCCATTGCAAAAACTGGACTGTAACATTATCAAGCCATCAGCCATGGCAATTATTCTGGCTGGATAAAATTCAAGAGGAAAATGAAGAATGGTATATACTTACACATAATAAGCTAATCTCAAAAGGATGGGCAGCGGCATGAACTTTTATTCAATTCATGGACAAAGCATATTGTGAAGTACTGAATCATATAAAATTACACCAGTGTGTGCATTTTTGTTACCTTATTAAGAATAGTATTGTAAGAAGATGCTTTTGTTATAATAACTATTCCTGTTCTATTCATTCATATATTTTCTTGTAACCAGACACAATTACCAGTAAAAGGCTGGTCTCCAAGAGCACTGCACACAAAACAACTTGTACTAAGGAGATTAATATCATTGCCAATTCTTTTAACTCTTAAAATGGTTATATCAGATTACATGATGATCAAGACAGTTTTTGAATTGAGTAGAATTAGTCTCATCTCTGTCACGAGAAATAAATAAATAGTAATTTTGGAAATAAGTACATCCATCAGTGTAAGATATGTCGAACTTATGTGTGGCACAGCAAGAAACAAGGGCTTCAAAATGGCATGCCTGACTGAGCTCTATTAATAGCATAAATTACGATGTTTAAGATATAGGTCAAGTATCATATACATGTAATATTATATAATGTCAAAATGCATGACATTTCAACCAAGATCTTTTGGCCAAGTTTCATATGACAGTTCTAGAATATACAGCCACCTGGAATTATGATGTATTCACCTAGCAAACTTTAAACCATCATAAAACACAGGAGTTCACCCTGATATATCACAAACCCTACTTCATGAATAATTACATATCCTGACATAAAACAAGAAAGAGGCAAAGACTTATTTTCAATATAGTGAGGATGTATATTTTACTGTATATTTTAAAGATATTCATGCATGTCAAAAACACACACATGCATATGAACCAAATAAAGCTGTATGATTAATCAGTCAATAAAAGACCTGACATACGAGGCACTTTCACAACCTGATCTATATTTCATCTCCGATCAAAGTATTCCTTGACAGTACTGTACTTGACCCTGAACACTATATGAATCCTTTACATGTTTTAAACAGCTCTGTTTATTTTCAATGTAAATCCACACGCGTGATCTCAGAGTAAAACCACAGAAATGACAAGGACTGCACCCATTTGTAAAAGAAAAGGAAATCTGTATGACTTGCTTCAAGCCTTATCTAGAAAATAGGGTCACAGTGACCTACTTCTTCATAGCATGACATAGCAGGAATTTCAGCACTAAACCTTGAGTGATGTCTGGAAGTTTGGATTCTAAGTGGTGGCAAAAAATAAGACACACCCTGGAAAATTGACCTTTCCCATAAATTTTGCCTTGATGCTTGGCGTAACTAACAATAAGTTTAAAAAAGATCAACTTTATGTCTATTTAACCAGAACTAAAAGATTTTCCCCAAGGATTTTGATTCTTTTAAGCTCAGACCAATTTGAATTGTTTAACAAAACCTGACACTCATGTTAATAACATCTGGGGTAACATTTTGCTGAATTTTTCTTTTTGTCTCCACTATATTTTCAACAGTTATAACAGAGCTTAAACAATTTGAACAGTTCTATTTAAAGGAAATAAATTTATTAATGATACAATATAGCAGGTCCGAGGCCTGTATGAACCATGGGTCAGGGAAAGCACTTCATTGTCAACAAGGGAATATCACAGTGGTCTGGTTCACTGATGAACTCTAGTGCATCTCTTGACCTCTATGTACCTACATCAGCTGTCAACAGGAACAAGGGGTTGACTCTTAAGAGGAGAGATGACCGGACTAACCATCCCTACAAGTTCCTCAATCAAATTACCTGAAGTAGTGAGCCATAAAAACCTCTCTTTGCCAAGTGGACTGGACTAATTTCTGGGGGTCCTAACTCACTGGTATTTGCATTTATTGATTGTCTGCTCTGGCAAAAGGACTTTAAGAGTGGATTTGACAGAAGAAGGAATATCCAGTATCTCAATCATGAATATTCATAAAATTATACGAAATTGCTCAAAGAAGAATTGACAGTCTTCAGAATTGACTTGACAGAAGAAGGTACATCAAGTACCACAAGCATGAATATTAATGAAATTACATGAGATTCTTAAGAATGAACTCGGCACAGGAAGGTACATCCAGTACTTCTTCAGAATGTATTTGATGCATCCAATTAATCAGTCATGAACAATCATGAAATTAAGTTACATATAAAAGCTTTGTCATTTCTAAGAGTAAAACTCGAAAACATTTGATATATTAAATTACCAGAAACTGATTCTTGGAGGATTTCTGGATGTATAAGCTAAACCCAGTAAGTTAATTTTCATAAAACTAAGCAACTTTACCATTCTCTTTATTAGCAGAGTGGCTGTAAGAAGTGTTGTATTAAATGCCAGGTCCATACCATCCATGAATTTTCATAAAATTTAGTACTTCATCCTATAATTGGGACACCAACAAGCCTTCAAATTACACCAGCGTTATAAATAAAACATCTGATGTTACATCTTACAGATAATCCTGGCAGTAGTTCACATTCTGCAGCAACATGTCATGTGTACATGCAAACTTCCGATATGAAATGTCAAAATATACGGCTGCCATTTTTGATTTTTTTTACTCCAACAAAGCAGAGTAAATGTAGGCCAACTCAGCAGAGTAATTTATGAAGTTATACACAGCACCCAGTTCCAATACTTCAGTGTTGTAAAAGTTCTCATATAGTCTAACATTTAGTTATTATCATGCCTTGCTGTTTATCATACCAGCCTACCATTAAATTACTAGGCAAGTACATATGATGCTGTCATCAGCAATGTCACTGTCAACCACACATAAATTACCAATACTATATTAACTGCATTGTTGTATAATACACAGCACTGCGGTGTGGTGCAGTAGGTACATGACATTAAATTCAAATATTTGTTATGATTATGAGACAGCTATTTTCACTACAATAATGCAAGGCATTAATAGGTGATACCGTTAATCCATATGCTGCAGGGAAAGGGAATTCAGTCATATTACATATCACATTTCAGTTATATTAATGGTTATTCAATGTCATCCATTAAAATATAAATTGGCTAAAATTTGTCAAAATTAAAAGTTTTATGTATATTACCACTGCTTTACAGAAAATCTGGCATACTGGCTAATATGTAATTATACAGATTAACATCTATGAAAATTCCACTGAACACACGAAGAAAGGATGGAGACATTCCATTTTTTACTGAGAAGAAAGTCTGGTACAATTTTGATTACTTCACCAAGGATCACATGAATGAATGGCAGCAGTACCAAGTGTTTATCATGACACAAGGACATTTTTTTTTTAAATGGCAACAAGACGATGTTTCACTGGAAGGTTGGATGAAACACTGACAGTAGTTCATCACTGCAGTATTGATCGTGGTTCAGAATGAATCAATAGGTACAGCTACAGATAGAATCTTGTGCTGTAGAACCAAAATGGAATAAACATATGTTGCATGTATATTAAATACTAAATTAAAAATCTCTAATTTATTATCATGTGGCAATAACTAAACATGAGCTACTGTAGCACAGACAAGTCAAGACTGACTCAGACCTTCTATGCTAATCCATATCTGTCATTTAGAGTATAGATTGGACCAGGTTGCCTGGTTACTGCTAAACATGCATCAAACACTAGGTTTGATGGTTGTTTACTAAAACCATTACCCTGCTTTGGCCATCCAGCAAGCTGCATAACATCATGTGGATTTTTATGTGACAGTGTTTTTTCTTTTAATTTAATGGATTTCACAGGCTATCAATTTCCTCACTGTTTAAGAACCACAAAAACTTTTGTAAGAGAAAAAGGTGTTTATGTGATATTTAACGGCAGATTATCAAGTATGCTAATGAGAGAATTGAGCCACCTTAGATACTCATAATTTTACTTAAAATTTGATTCACATAAATATTAAGCTTTTCTGTTGGTATGGAAGTAATAACCCTCCAAAGCTTTTGCACACTAGAACCAACAAATTTTAAACTGACAAAATTTTCTTAATCTAAAGACATATAGTACAACAGTAGCAGGATTAGCAGGACCTTATACATGCATGCTTTACAAATATTAAGGGAGAAGCTGAACCCTGTATGTGGGTGCTTGTAAGAATAAAACGAAACACCAATATCATACATGTACAACACATGTTTACAACAGATGTAGTGTAGCTGAACACTGTAACACATGGTAGTGCACTATCATGCACAATTAATGCATTATTGACCTGTTGTGTATCACATGGTGCACTCAGTAATGCATAGGTGTGTTGTTTCACCTTCCTACAAATAAGCAAATCTCACTGACTATTTCAAAGAGACTTTGCTCTAACTGGCTGCCTGGCCCGATATATCATGAATTTTCAACAAACTTGCATGTCACTGAAGTGAAATCATTAATGTAATAGTAACCTAAAAGTTATCAGTACAGGACTGCTTAAATCTGTTCACATGTCATGTCAAACAAAGAAGATGCACCAGAAACTGGTTAGGTTTGAAAGCCTTTTTATGATTGGTCAGATTCACTATGGTATAGCAAGACTGTTGATCTAAAAATAGCAACATTTTCTACCTTGTTTTTGACTTACAGATGAGGCACTTGTTTGGTTCAATCACCTTTTTTTTCACTATTTCACTATCTAGCTGTTGGGGCAGTCTGTTGTCTAAAGCAATGTTATTTTTCCTAAGACAGACTTGTTTTTTGGAAGACATGAAATTTTGTTTTAAATATTGAAATTACTTTTTTCTAGGATTATTATGTATTTCTTTCATGTGTATCATGGTATCACAGCATACAATGTTTTAAAAAAATTTCAAAGCTGATATCAGGTCCTATGGAAATGAAGGAATTCTTTACAAACGGGTAAATATAACAAAACATGTTGTTTATGTAGAGCTCGGCACAAGCATTGAGTTCAAAGTCAAAACACACTTTACTCAAGATTAGTCTTATAAAGATATGAATATGATTATCTTAATGTTTTTGCCTGGTAGCATCAGATAGTGGTATTGTATCCTGTAGAACATTCTCATGTCCCTTAACAGATTATAAATCCTGCCCTGCATAGTTTTCCCACACCACTGGGATTAAAGCATAACTATCTTGATTAAAAGTCAGAGGGTCCAACATTGGTCGTTGCACCTTTGTGGGAAATTTCCACCCCTGCATCAGGTTAATACTGTGAATTCAACAGTGACACAGCTGTAAGACCTGTGTCGTGTGACCAGAAAATCAAAGCAGGTGCTTAGTCATGTGATAAAAAGTATCCTATTGTCAGGTGATTATCTAAATAGGTGCTTCACTGAGAAAAGCCAAATTCATAGTACACATGACTGATAACCTGGTTCTAGGTACATGTACCTGTATACTGCATACATGCATACATGCATACATGCATACATGTTAACAGTGACCATGTGGCGGATCTCCCCCTCTTTCTCTCTCTTTACTGCTCTCTCTCTCTAAATATAGCTCTCATGAACACATATAATACAAAAGAAATCTAGCTAAGTAAGTAAACAATGAAGTTGACAAATTTGTTAAAGTCAGGCAGTTTACTGCAGTTAAATATACTTTACACATGAGTGAAAAGGAAAGGTGTTCTTTTTGGGCAGATGGCCGTAAAGGCATGTTCTACTGCATATGGGAACCAGCTGATTAACCTATTACTTTGTAACAGGTCTGTAAATTGAGCCAGGATTGGCATTAAATTTTGTCTTGTGATATAGATGACATAAAGACATGCTCCACTGCATTAAGGATCAGTTTTTGCAATTGCTACGTCATTCACTTAATTGGAGTTAATACTAGGGTGACATGGATCACGTGTGATTGGTCGCTTACCTGAAGCTGGAACAAAATAGAAAGGTCGGTAAGCCAGGAAGTGTGGAGGAGCCTTAGGTCCCAGTGCAATCATTGTCAGCCAGTGACAAGCCACAAATACATGTCAATGCTATCCAAGGGAGGTCTTTACACTGTCCACCTCCTTCTATTGTCACCTGTACTAGCCAGAATGGTTAGGGAGGTGTTAATACACAGAGCCACTAACACACCCCTTGACACAGAGAGCGCTCCAGGCCAATATGCACTCCCACGGTTCCCTGCAGGTGAACTACCACTGATCTATACTGGCTCCCCCACTACAACACTTATCGCCAAGTCATCTTTGTGATAGACCAAAGGCCAATCATAGATATACCAAAACACTGTGGTCATGAGCAGTTGGCTCGAGAAACCATGTCCAACTCAACAGTTACAGGACAAGCCATACTGCACCCATATTTCAACTGTATGTCCACATATTACATCATATCAATCCAGCCTGGCAGTCATTAACCATATAGTGCAATGTCATAATGTAGTATCCACAGTGACACGGTCTCCACAGAGGATTCTAGATGAGAAATAATGAAGAACTCATCACTGATAGGTTTTCTCAACCAACATGTATACAGCTACTTCGATGAGTCTGCAATCACTGGAATTTCCACCAATCACAAGCCACTGGGCTGACCAAAATCAATTCTTCCTGAGAGAAGACACGAAGCTTCCTATTGGCTGCCATGGTGGTCTCCAGGTTCAATGCCTGCCTCATTTTGTAAATATTAGGACAAGGCTACTGATGTTGTGCAACACACCAAGATACCTACTGCTATATTTAATCATGACATTGTTCTGTTTCAGGTTTTCTTAAGTAAACACAATACTTCAGTTTATTTTTAACCCTGCATGAGGCAAAAGCGAGGTTACAGTTTTTGGTCCATTTTTGTGTCCTTAAAATGACTGAACTGTTTCATAGATTTTAATTAATCATTTATGTAACATTTTTACTCTGTTTCATCAACCCTGTCCAATTAATTTTTTTTTATATTTCTTTTGAATTGGTTTTATTAGTTAATACAATGCAGCTGTTATCACAGGAGGTATTGTGGTGATTTATGATGATTTAAATAAGTATGAAATTAATATATTTACTTTGCAATGATGGGGTAGTTTTGATTTGCTTAGAAAGAGCTGCAAATACATTAGCATCATTTCAATTGGCTATATATCTGTTTATTTCTGTTATATAGGAGACATGTATGTCACATTAAAAATGACATAACATACAAACACCACTGTCATATCATCTTTGTGTATCCTCAAATGTTTGTAGTTTAAGATCGTCTGTTAAAGCCTACATATATATGTCACTATGCCAGGTATCTGTTTATAATCATATTTCATTTGAATTTCATTTCCAAACATTTCAAAGTTTTTTTTTCATTATTAAAAAGTATGCCATTTTTTCTAGTGGGTGCAAGAACTCTCACAGATCTTAATTAACTTCAATACCTTTTCTGATAAATGATCATTTTAAACATTTGCATTTTACCCCTCGGCCTAACCAGAGCCAAATAAATATTCTGGCCCCTGTGTCAAGCGTACATATTCAGATCTTTAAATTTTTGCACTGATAAGTTAAGAAGGATTCACCAAACACGTGATTCATGGAACTTTTCGGACCAGTTTAATAGACAATAATATATTTAGCAAGGCTCACTGCAAAAGTTGTGCTTTTTCCCAAATTGGGGAATATGAGCTGTATTGATTTAGGTTTATGCTTTATTGTGCTTCTTTCTGGTTATTTTATTTTTATTTCTACTGACCGTACCAAGTCTTGTAGAAAAAAATTTGTATAACATGAATTAAACAAATAGTCACCTTATATACAGGGTATTTATAAATAAAAAGTAAAATGTATTGATTGATCTTTTTTTTTACCTGGCAAAGAGACAGGTTTGTGACACATGTTATACACCCTTCATGTATCTAACCTGAAGAGTGCCTAAAAATAAACCTACATGCCTGGTAGTAATTGATTTTGCAGTTTAAACATGCAATGTGGTAATTAAATTCAGGCCGTGCAATAAAAGTACCACTGTTACCTTAGAATAATGAATGTTTGTACATGTACCGTTGCTCAATGATTCATAGCCTGGCAGAACCTCTACTGCCCCCCCCCCCCCTCCACTTCTGCCTATTTTGTGCACAACTGTCACCACCCATAAAGAATCACTATTCACTAATATGGATTATCTGATGAACTAAACGTGTCGTCATCATCATGTCACATGGTCTCATTAATATTCATTAAATGTCACTAAGCTATGACCACTAGGTCAATGTCATGGCTCCTGCTGGTTGGGTGTGGGCTTTTTAAGCAAGAGGCTTAAAAAAACAGCTCCACTTGCATGATTACCACAGATTTTTTATTCTTATTTTCTTTTAAAAGCCCACACTTGCATCCGCAGATCTTTGTCAAGTTGAAAATTGAAACATGCAATGTGCTGGTGTGGGACACATGGCTTAGAGTACTTTGGCTTCAGAACTCGGGGCCAAAATTGAGAGGGAAAAAGACGTGGAACTCAAGTTTTCTTGCTGCTTCCATCAAAACAATTATAGCTTACATATTTGCTTATAAATTAAGTTGCTACATCATCCAAAAGATCCCACAACATAAGGCTTTATTTTATAGAAGCCTGACAAGCAGGATATTATAATAGGCTGATGTGGTCACAAAAATTACTCCATTCACTGCCACTAGATGGCAGTTATAACAGCCTGGGTTTCTAATTCAAGTTAATGACAACAGATGACAGAGGTAAACATGAAATGCATACATATTATTTCCAGTCAAGCCTGAATCGACAGTGTTAGTATTCTTCTTTTGATTTCCTAATACCAGATTCTTATCTTTCCATATGATAGTATATTTCAGAGATAATTGGTCTTTGGAAACTTGTTTCATGCACAAGTATTTCAGTCACCTGCCCCCTCTACAGCATACAATTCCAAAATGAATCAATACATTTCTGCTTGAACATCCGCACTAAGTGCTGAACAGTATCCATCATTTTTATTAACTAGGGACCCATGGGTCTTGACACTCAGCTGCATTTGTCTATAAAGATATATGTTTATGAGGTTTTCCAAAATATTGGTCCTGTGATCAGTTTGAAGCCAACCTGTCTACCCAAACTGGAGTTATCATCCATAAACTAATTTGTGAATGGATGGGCCCTGTGACCTTAACCTCTGACCTCGTGACCCCGAAATCAAAAGCAAACTTCCCCCATTGGCAGGTGCACCACATGTCGATCATAGAAGGATTGAGATGAAAAGTTTGGCTTATAAAGCATCCACAATCTTTCTCAAGTAGTGGGTCCTGTGACCTTGACCTTTGATCTCATGACCCCAGAATCAACAGTTCTTACTTTAGTGGTGGGCCATATATAAGTCAAGTTTGAAACCAATATTTCAAACCAAACTGGTGGTATCATCTGGAAATTAATATGTGGATAGATGGCCCCCATGACCTTGACCTTTGACCATGTGACCCCAAATTCATTTATGCTCTCCCCATACTGGCAGGTCAGCTAAATGTGCAAGATTGATAGTTTGAGATGAAAAGCTTGGCTTAAAATGCAGCCATAATCTTTTTAAATGAGTCCTGTGACCTTGACCTTTGACCTCCTGACCCCAAAATCATTTATGTCAGAACTTGCTATAGTGGTGGGCCATACGTAAGTCAAGTTTGAAATCCATATGTCAATACAACCTGACAGACAGACAGGGTGATTACTTTAAGGCATCAACTTGTGATCAATACACACACCAGGTTTTGGGACACTAGATGTAATTACAGGTGAGAAACTGATATGATTGTTGTCATTTTATAGTAAAAAAAAAAAAAAGAAAAATATTCCTTAAAATAACAAAAAATACACGTGGCGCCACCACTTTGAGGGAACTGACAAAACTAGCCATAGTCAATATTCAAAGCTAGATTGATGACAATTAATGCATTAATTATCTAGATATTGGAGGTTTTGTATTATATTTTTGATTATTCTGGGGGCTACTTTCAAGCCCCATAGCTTGGTGGATATAGGTCACAGTGACCTAATTTCAGGTTTCCAAGGAGTTTTTTTATTGACCTCCTTGGATGTTCACTTAGAAGTATCTAGGACCAGCAGTTGCGATTTGTACCCTGCTAACGGATGGCCGGACGGCCGACGGACAAAGCTCCATTCCAAAACCTCAGTTGACTTACAGTCAGCTGAGCTAATTAAAAATGATTAAATACTGAAAAATGTCAATTTCATAAGAAGTTCATGGTGAATACAGATCCACTAATCAAAACATTTTAACAAATTATCATGTTAAGTGAGTAAATTTATATATTTCCTGATTTTTGACAAACTGCATTATGTTTGGGCCCATAACTTCAAACAATTAAGCAATACTGCCCTAACTTTTGGCAAGTATATCAGAAATATATGCAGGAATGGTCGAGTGAAATATGAATAGATTAACCACAGTAGTTTTAATACTGGGCAATTTTGAAGTGTAACAATAGGATTTTAATGGAAAATAGAGGTTTTTCCTTAATTTCTTGAAGGAACAAAGTCGCAATGACCCAGTTTTAGGTATGGTAGGAGAACTGAGCGATATCTAACTCTATGTCAAATTTTGGATTAGTAGGTCTAATGGTTTCAAAACATGCCTTGTTAACGGACGGCTGAAAGTAAGGCTGGGTGGACAATGGACCATTGCTATAGCTATAGTTAGCATCATCTCAGCCCTCTGACATTGTGACTAGATTACTGGCTGTCAGAGTGGGTTTACATCTAGGTCTCAGGAACGCATTATAAGACCCCATTAGGATGCAAATATTTTCGTCATTTTTTAAAATGACTAATGGCCAACAGATACACCAGTTGTCAACTGACATAAACCAGACTAATCGTTAGCAAACTTAGTATACTTTCTATTAAAACATGAGGGAGAAAGTTCTGTTTGAAATCAGCATACTGGTTAACCCCTCAGCATGTTTGTTGAATTTCTGACTGCATAAATACAGGCATGGCTGGCATGGTTTACAGGACACAGCCAACTTGTACGTGATACAGGAAATGACTCATTACCATAGTTGCAAGTTACTACATGATGGAAGACCACTGAGATGCATTCCTCGATATTGCTTGTATCATGACTCATATAGGCTTACCAGCCCAATTATCATTGCCAACTGAGTCAGGTTTTCACGGCCAACTTTTAGTCAGCTGATCTAAAAAGGTTAAGAGTTTCCAGTGTCTTTTTCTTAAAAATAGGATAAGTGAGACTTTTTTTCTAATTCATTCATTATGAGTGTGTAAACTTAAACAAACAAAACCACTAATACCTGTGTTTAATGAAGTTAACTGGGATACCTAAGTTTGTCAGCAGAACATAATAGAGATTGGTCATTTGACTGTCCAGCATAACTGTTTACAAACACATGTGAGGTTTGACACAAGCAAATGTTTCACTTTTAATTTAGACTATTCACTAAAATCAAATTCTGCAGGGAACTGCAGTTTAGACTTTGACACAAAGGGATGATTCAAATGGTGCATATTGAATTTAAAATCTAAACAGAGTTTTACTGGCTATTTCAATATTGTTGACATTCATTTTCTCCAGATAGGTAAGTGATATCACAATTGAAATGTCTTACAGCATATATCATTATTAGTATCATGCCAGGTTGATGTTTTAAAAATATTAGTCTTATTGATCAATTCAGCCACAGTCCTACCATACCAAGTAACAAATTCTGATTACCCTTCACACACCATACTTATGGATTAAGGCCAGTGAACATGGTCAATAAAACAAATGCATCTAGTTGATGTTCAAACATAACAACAAGTGGTACTAATGGAACTATCAGAACACATGTATCCCAAACATTTGAAGGATCACTGGTTTGTACAGACCTCTAGTTCAGCAGCCTAGAAATGATGACAACACAAGTTTTCTAGACAAAAACAGGGTGATTATCACATTGTGTAATTTGCACTGGACATGTGAATTCTGTCCTCAAAGTTGGAACTGCACTTTAATTGAACATTTTTTCCTGGACATTTTAAAACTAGCAAGCATCTTCAGTACAAATGGTGTAGCAAATTCATCCAGTTCACATGTCATTGAAGGCTGACAAATAAACAATGGGGCTTAAAATTTTATTGTACCACAAATATCAGGTGCATTGGTAGGTATCGCCAGTCTAGAAATCCAATTGGTCCACATTTATTTACCAGTGCCCTTGCAAACCCAACAGTAAGAAGCATGAGTATTTTAACTGTGAATATCATTGTTGGTAGTTATGCTATGATGTAATTTTATGTTTTCTTTTTAAATAATGCTCCATTCAGTGGCTATTAAATTTGACTGAAGATCAGGGAAATCCAACCAAGTTCTATGGGGATGACACTAACACAACACATCAGCCATAAAAAAGGAAATCAACAAAGACCAATCACACAGCTTTGGATAAAATAAAATATTCATTTTTTATACTTGCAGGACAGTTAGGGTATTTCCACATACTGAATGATGATGGGACTATTTTTATTAATGGATGCTCATCGATAAATCAGCACTGCAACATTAGTTACATTATCCACCACCAGAGGTCAACACTGGTTATGCTAACCATGGCCAGCTGTTACAATTGTCATATACAATAACAAACCAAAACAGGAAGGTACCATGGTGATGTTACAACACTAACTGCATCATCAATAAGCTTTTGAATGTGTATAGCTGGTTCCTTCTCGATAAGAATTGTATCATGAAGGGAAAAAATGGGATCAAAACTCAGTAGAATGTAATTAAGAAGATGAAATTCCATTGGGGCAAAAAATAAATTTTTTACTAGCTTTTAAATTGTGACTTATTCAAATGAAAGTTAAAAAATTTAGAAATTAAAATTCAGAAAAAAAGAAGGATGAACCAGCTGATCCAAACAATGCAGGATAATCACTTTAGTAGTGACATCTGAAAATACTGTTCAAGAGCCAAAAACTTTACACTAGTAGATCATACTTTGATTGAAGCTATTTTTAGTCTGTAGTAAATTTGATGACTTGTTTGATGAAGAATTCACAAGATTTCCTCTGATTACACAATGTTCTGAAATTATGACTGTTTTTATGAAAAATATAAGCCCTTTAAAGAACAATGTGTTTACAGTAGTTCATTTTAGTTGTTTCTGATAATATCAGCATGTTTTCATTTCTGTTTTTAATTTATATGTAGTTTAGTTGTTTCTGATGATATCAGCATGTTTTAAATTTTTCATATCTGTTTTAATACATGTGTAGCACCATAATGAGGCATTTATGAATAGATGTGCAACAGCGTTCACTCTACACGTCAATTCATATAATAAAATATGATAAAAATAATAATAATTTATCTTTTTTGATTCCTTACTTTCTTATATTACTCTACAAGCCTATAGCTACTGATTGACACTTTAGACAAATAAGCCCCAAATTTACGTTCATATTCACAGCATGTATACATGTTGTTTCTGTCTCACAATTTTCAATTTTGTGTTGTGCTTACCTTATCTGAATGTGATTCCTGGTCTTGCAGTCACAAATGCAGGGAAATCTCTCTTAACCAGCACTTATCTATTTCTCTATTACAGACACTTCTGTATTACAGGTACATGATGGAGTCCCATGAAAAGATCTAAAGGTATGTGAACTGTCTAATATGGGCACTCCTCTATGAAGGCACATTCCACTGTATGCAATGTTGTCTTTTATTTTTTCAAGGCTGAATCAAAAGAATGGGGGCACTGTTTACTGAATGAGGATTATAAAATAATGACAATATGTGATTATTAAACCCTCTGGATTTCAGGTTCTTTATTAATTGGGTATGGGAAAGCAAGAACTCCTAACATTTGTATGACACATCAGAATGAATTTCTGAGGTCACTCTCTACAATCGACCTTTGACCTTACAGTAAAGACCTCTCTGACACCATGCGGGGGGGGGGGGGGGGGGGGGGGGTCCTCAATTGGTTGAGGGGAATGTCAGCTTGGGGGGTTGTACAAAATATAGCACACGAAGGTTGTTTTTGGTATTTTTATGCATGAATCCTTTTTCACTTGACCCTGCAGCAGTTCATTTGAAAAGGATGTAATATGAACCATGAAATTGACAGCATCTCCAATTAGCGCTCATTTGTCACGTGTTTTTGTTTATATTTTGTTATATCAAGACATCATGTACCACAAAAATGGTTCATCACACCATTTTATCTTATAACTAGAATACGGGTAATCAACAAGCAACTATGTGTATCCACCGAAATCAGAGTGGGATGGGTGAAGTGAGGCATGGATTTAGTGGCAAGGGGAAATAGAGTGAGGTGTGTTGCATATTAGCATGGATGTCAGCAGCCGAAATGTGTATGTAGGTTGTGCTACCTACACCAAAATCCAGAAAGCTGTCAAAGTTGGATACAAATGCAAAAATTCAAACCACTGCTGAGATAGGAGTGATTTTATCCCATGGCAGACCAACAGTTTTGCGTATGATAAAGAGCTATATGCGATCAAGACACATGCAAAATTTTGGCATAATCGGTCAAACGGTTCCAAAGATATGAGCTTGGATGTCTGCAGCGTATATGTGAAGGTAGGTGGCGCCACCTGCATAAAATCAAGAAAGAAATCCAAGATGTGTAAACCTGCAAAATTTTAGGCAGATAAGTCAAACCACTGCTGAGATATAAGTGATTTTATCCGACGGCAGACAAACAGAGGGACGCTGTGCAAAAATGGTTGCAGGTGGTGCCACCAGTTTGGCGTATGATAAAGAGCTATGTGAGATCTATACACATGCTAAAATTTTTGCCCAATCGGTCAAACGGTTCCCGAGATGTAAGCCTGGATGTCTGCAGCGTAAACATAAATGTAGGTGGTGCCACCTGCCACAAAATCCAGAAAGCTATCCAAGATGTATAAACCTGCAAAATTTTAGGCAGATAAGTCAAAACAATGCAGGGATATGAGTGAATTTATCCCACAGCAGACAAACAGACGAACCCTGTGCAAAACTGGTTGCAGGTGGCGCCACCATTTTTTATGTATGTTATAATTCTATTCAAGAGCTACATTTGTGCAAAAATTGTTTCCTGATCGGTCAAACTGTTCCCGAAATATGTGGGTTAATGTGTCAAAACAGACGCACAAGATGGATGCACTGGAGAGAGGTCAACGCAAAATATTTTGGCACCAGTTCACATGTGACCGGATAATTGTGTAAAGTTTCGGAAAAATTTGTCCAGTGGTCTCTGAGTTCTATTCCGGAAACGAACGCTGGGGCGGCGGAACCTGGTCAAAAACATAGTATCCGCAAAACTTTGTATTGGCACATACAATTATTTTCACATGTCTGAATTAACAGTAGCTTAATTCTGCAGGAATTTGTCATAATCTTTGTAATACTTGAGCACTTCTTTGCCGTGTAGTGCGTGATGCGGTATGTCCGGCGCATAACCCAAGACCCCCCACGTAGGGCCGTGAGGCTTTTTTCTCTCTGAATAGCTGTGACGGCAGGTGAATGTTCTAAGGTTCTGCTGAGATTTCACCATTTGTCTAGGAGGCTGTAGGTAACAATAAAACAGGGACCTGAAGCTCAAAAAATCGACTTCTTAACTGAACAACTACTTCATGTTTCCTCCTGCAAGATTAGTGGTATACATATCATAATGATGACTGCTTCTAGGGAGAAAGACTTAGTGTTAGCATATAAGAAAAATTATTACATAATAAAGATATTAATAACGATAATACAGTTACTTACCTCGCTTTTTCTTTCTTTTCTTCTTTTTCCCTAGCTCATCATTCTGACTTTCTCGGTCCGAAATAGGAGCCCCAGCAGGCATGCCTGGAATACTCTGTGACCTCCCGCCTTGAGTGTCCACGAGTCGACTGACCGAATCTCCGACCTGTCGAAGAGATGGACCAGAGCCAAAAGGCGGGGACCTGCAGGAACGATAGTTACCACCCCCTTCCTCGAGGGAACGAGTTTTATTGTTACCCAGCGAGAAATTGATGGTAGCATCGACAGCACCGTATCCCCGTGGGTCATGAATTGTTATTTTGTCTTTCTTTTGGATGTGGTTACGCGATGACAACAGACTGGTTCTGCTCGATTGTCTTGGGTCACTGTCGTAGTCTTCCTCGTCTTCAGCTTCCATGCTTGCGTAACGTTCATTTCTGTGGCTGTACATGCTTTCGTGAACATTAACATTTTCAAGGTTATCGTCACCATCTGTATCAGCGTTTATAGCCTCATCATAACGTAGATTGTTTTTATGTCTTTCTGCAGCGTTAATTTCTGATAAATTTTGCATTTCTGTCCATGAGCTGTTGCGTTCGAAAATGTCTGTCTTTTGTGAGCGGAAATTATGGATGACATCTGAATCACTGGCCTTATTGAAAGACAAACTTTTATTAATAGAGTCTGAATATGCTCGAGTATTACCCCTGGAGTCATCGTTCCAGTTATGATCTGCAGAATATGATCTATCTATATCTGAATGGAAACTACTGGTGCTACATGATGTGATTGAGGAACCTTTGTCTGATGTGGTCTTTTTCCTGGAAGGTGATTGGACGTAGTCAAACACACCGACACGTTCCTCGATTTCCTCATTTGGGTCTGAGTCACTGTTTTCAATACAAGTTGTGGTGCTACAGGAAGTTGTTTTACTGGCATTAAACACACCCGAGTCACTATCTGTGATGCGGTCTTCACCTTCCAAGATTGGCATGTCAATTTTGCAATCTGCCGATTCACGAAAATGACGAGAAGTACGACTAAGCGACTCTAATGTTGGCCTTCCTGCATATGAACTTGTGATGGAGGCAAGAGCCTCGGAGGGATCTGTCATGGTCACGAAGGGTTGGGCCAAGCTAAAAGTGCGAGCCTCCGTACACAGCGACGTAAACTCCTCCTCCGAAAGCTCTGCGATACTTCTTGCTCTGTCTTTTATTACTTCAACCTGAAACAAAAATGACAAAGAGCATTAAGATCTAATTAGCTTATATTCACAGCAGGGACTGATATCATTATTCATCCTTTTCAAATTTAAAAGGGACCATACCAATGATGGAATTCTATTAACTGGAGATAGTCCCAGAAAACACCAATCCAACTGCACACGGGCTGTTCTTTATATTTATATCCACCTGTTTATAACATGTAGGCGTGAAAAAATATCCAAACGCCTACAGGTTCAACAAGGACATTATGAAGCTAGTCAGATATCTGAAAGTTCTGCAAAGGATGTTTTGCAATCAGTGACCTTTCAAATTGCACATATGATATGCAACCAACCACAATAGCTTACATGGTTTCCAGTTTGTCAACACTGCTGTGTTTACTAACAGCTTGTAGACTAACAAGCTCATACTTTCATCACAGAGACACTTTAAGAATAAAGTAGATTTCATTCAAATGTAAACAGAGTAAGCCTAAAATCACGAAAATTCTGTAGAAAAGGTTAAGTAAATAGCTGGCTTTAAGGGTCTGGTGTTACCATACAATAACAAGGGTGTTCAATGAACAACAAACAATACATGATTCCTAATTAAATTCCCTTCCTTCCCCCCACTGATTTAAATTGTTCAAGTGTACGTAAAAACCAATATATATGCTACAAAATCTTCACGTGTTATTGATCCTGAGGTGATGATTATCATACAGGTGCATTGGTTTATCTAGTTTGTCAGCTTGCTGGTAGTTGGCGCCACTTGCCTGGCAACAACAGAGTGACTGAAAATATTTTCAGTGTGGTTAAAGTAATATTAGTTATGCTGCCAGGAAACAATTAAGCTCAATGAATATTTCATTTTATTTAGCAGTGACACAAATGTTTCATGGTACATTATAAAAGAGAACCAACTGATCAATCAAACAATCAGTTGTTTAAGTGGGATAATTTATATATCATGAATCTGTCTCCATTTCCATCCTTCCTGTTTCCTTATTTTTTTTAAATAAATGGTCTGATGGGACAAGCTGGTCTAATGCAATCATTTTTAGTTATCATTTATAATTAACTCTGAGCATTATTATAACAAATATCCTCACTACAGTGATATTGATATTATTCAGTGACCAGTCCTGCAATCATTTAACAACCCCCGCAAGCGATGCCAGAAAATCAATGTGCTGTCTGGCTAAGCAAGTGGTAATGACCTTCCCAGAACAAACAACAGTGCTACACTCAGCTCACAGACACTGATACACACATGAACACACTGCTGGGGAACACCTGGACTATACTTACTCCAGAATTATGAGGTTTTTATCAGGGTGGGTCAGTTAAAGGGAATAGGCGCACATCAATAAGGGTTGCTTAGAGGATTGGGGGGGGGGGGGGGGGATAAAAGCATTGTCATCATGCAGTAAACATAATCATTTGCAATAATATGTGCATTATTCCTACGCTGTTAGTTCATTTTGGATTAATAAAACAGCTTCCCAGCAAACCATCCTGGCAGGCGGACATATTATCTCCAATTCACCTGTTTTATACATTGTTATGGTTCTGTGTGTGAGTAAACACAGTCCATATGTCCGTTTACCATGATAAGACTCCGTGCCAAGAGGTTCAATCCTGATCATGCGCGACAACTTAAAACAAGGAGAAGAAACATGACCTAAAATACTCCGAAAAAAACACCAGTCTTAAACTTGAACAAGCAAATCCGTGAAATTTAAGTCACCAGCTTCCGCCTCTTGTCGTCTTTCATGCTTACCTGATCAATATGTGTCAGTTTTTATGATTGCCTGAAGATGTCTCCACATGTCATAGTGGCTGTGTTTAGTTTTCATGGTACCCTGAAGATGTCTCCACGTCATTATTTTGGTTGTGACAAGGGGAACAAAATTTAATATTTTTGTTTTGGAGGTGGAGAAAATAAATTTTCCAGACAGACACTCTAAAACCAATATCAACCAAGGTATGCATGAGAACAATCACAGACCCAAATTTGAATGAAGTCGGATAATATTTAGGAAAATTTTCGCACAGAAATGAAAACCTGACGGACGGACAGAGGGACAAACATACAAACCCAAATCAATGTCACCCATTCCAGGAAGCTGGGGACAAAAAATTTTGATTTGTCAAGTTGGCAGTAGGGCCAGCGGGTTGTGTCTGCTTTGTTTATGTCACCACCCTTTGAACTGTTTCAGACATGACCCAAGCAGGTGACACTTACAGTAACACAGTTCTTCTGTAACCTTCCCTTCAGATAAAACTGCAATATCAACCACACCAATATATGAACAGCAATGCACAATACTTTATTGTCCACTGTTTTGAATGAAATCAATACTGTTTACACACCAAAAATTTGGTCTGGTTTGCAGTTAACATGCATACCAGTTATCAAGCAGCTACTCAGCTTTATCACACTGAGTGATCAGAGATATCAATATTTTTTCAGATACATCAAGCAAGTCACATCCCTCACATCCCCTTGACTAAAACAGTACCACACACGATCCCTGAATATAAAAAATATGCAATACCTGCATCAGGTGTTTCAAGCAAAATGTAACACAGCAGACCCAAATGTATCACCTGATGCAGTGATATTATAAGAGATAAGTTTCTTCCCGTATAGTAACAGTATTAAACCTATGTTACTACACAGGCGCAGGCACCTATGTTAAGGACACGTGGTATCAGAAACTATTATCTACTGATGTGTATATCCCTTATCGCTTTGTATTGTTGCCTCTGTTGACTCTCAAACCTCATCAAGATAGGCCACAGAATGGTCTCTGTATGGATTTATAGACAAACAGTGACACTGTACAAGTTTGAAGATCCAAACTTCCCTAACAAACATGTGATATCAACAAATATGGACAAGAGCCATTGGTCCAGGAGAGAATCTATGAATCAGACTTAAGAGTACTTCTACACAATACACGAGATTATATGTTATAATAAGGTTTTCTCATTCAGCATAATTTAGCAATAAATGGCTGCAATCAGTCTAAATGATATAATCCCTGTGTCTCAACTGCAAGGCTCAAATTATTTTGTAAGAATGATCAATGTTTTTCAGTTATTATATATGCAATTTAAAACTGACTTTAAATTTTAAAACAAATGAGATAAATGATAAAAGGTTACACTCTAAACTGACAAACAATTTGATTCCAAGACCATATTAGTTTTTAATTCTTTTTTTCAAACATTTAATTTTTTACATGCATAAAATTTATTTGAATTTTATGACTTCTTAAAGATATTCAAGAAAGTATGAATCTCTTTATGAAGCTACATTACAATTTTGCAATTTGGATCCTTCTGGCTATGCTACCATGGCACCTTCATAACAAATCTGTAACCAAAACACAAACCAGGTAGGGAACTATGGATACAATAAAATAATTCCTGTAACAATCATGGATCTCAAAGAGCACTGGTTTTCTATTGAACTGGAAACATTTTAACGCTCTTTCGCAAATTTCAGGTGTAACAGTCTCACTTATCACTTGATATATTAGAATAAGCTCTTTTTTATGTTTACATCATGCAGAGGGTGTGAGCAGTTAAACAAGAATTAATTCTCCTAGGTTGATCTGCTTTTACTGCAAAAATCAGCACATGAAAATAAAACAGGTTAACAGTCACAAGGATGTCAAGACACTGCTGTGTCCTGCCCCCCCCCCCCCCCCATTTTTTTTAAAATTTGAGCATAAAAATGAAATATGGCACTTGTGCAAGGGGCATTTGCTTTAGTAACTAGTCTCTTACTCTTAATATAACTCCGTCTGCCCTGCAAGAATGAGATCGTAAGACCTTGCATGCAATGTCTGATTTTGTCCTAGCCACTGGAAAGAAATTACTGACAGTGTGAAGCAGTTACTCCAGGCACTGGGACTTTACGTGACAAGAAAGAGCTTCGCTGACAAAACATGCATGTTTTGTCATGTCATGTTCTTGTGTGTTGCATGATGTCCACTAACCAGCAACTTTAATACAAGGCAAATCATCAGAAATATTATTGAAGGGAAAGACGCTGAATAAAAGAGGATATTTCCTATTTCCATACAGATATGTTTTGCTGTATGTTAATTATACATACTTTATCTATAGCCCTTTTTTCACAATTAACACCATTAAGAACACATGATGGGTGGCAGATCGCTCATGTTTGGCAAATTACCCAGATATCAGCACTTTCACAGTACTGGTGGTAGATGCATTTGGCAATCAAGCTGGTGGTGAATGAATGGGATTCTACAGTATCTCACGGACATCTATGATCAACATTAAGTTCTTACAGTGTGCACTTAGAAAAGCTTCAGTCATTTCCATAGAGAGAAACTTTTTTGATCAAGATATATATTAAAATGATCATGGAAAATAATATAATCTGTAAAAATAATGTGAGGTTGTCAGAAATGTAAAGGAAGGTATATTATTTATATGGCTTTAAATTACAAACAGGTCTTTGAAATATTACACATTTCTTAAGATCACTTGGGAAGCTATTTTTTATATTTTCAAACTAGTGTGATATTTCCCCCGTTTATAAATATGATGTAACATGTGACATTTACAATTTATCAAAGGAACAGTCTCGAATGTACTAAACTGTTGTATGAATACTGTGCTATTAGGCCGACTTATGTCACAACATTCGGGATTTGTACATAGTTCGATTATATGACATATAAGGGCACTTTCACACAAAAGGTTGAGTGATTAGTCTCACAGGGGAGTAAAAACTGAATACCTAACAGAGCAATATTAAGTTTACCCCTGAAAAGCTATATATCTTAGCTAAAGAAAACTGTTTAGTATACCTTTTTACCTGTGAACTAATAAAAGTTAAATTGAATTCAGAAATTCAAACATCCTATATTTTTACAATAATCTGTTTCTCTTCACAGCTCTACATAATTTAAATTTTCCCTCATTGGTTTGTTCTAATGTCTTTATCTGATGTATTTGATCATGCCCTAAGTGCATGGTAAAAAAATCTGCAATCACATTTGTTTGTTTTATGAAATTTTCATATTTTTATAAAAAATTAACAGTGCATTTTAATTATGATTAAAGGGAGTATGCTGTCAGTCTTTATTTTGACACTGCTCTGGTCAATTAGTAACAGAAATGGTGAGAGAAGTTGTTCAGCTGTACAGAGTTCAAGAAATCAGGAAATATGTTGATGCCTTAGTCTGTTGTCACTTGATTTATATGATAACGGTTTTTACCAACATTTGTACTGGAGAGGACATTATTATAACATGCACTGTGGAAGAATTCAAAAGGAATATTTTTGTTCCCTCTCTCTCTTGTATTGTTCATGGACCTCTTGAACATAAAGTGAATCAGTGTCCACCTCATTTTCCAGAGGCAAGTTCATCTGCAACTATTTGGACCTTGTGGTTAAAGGAGCACAACATAGACATACCCAAGTATCAGTTATTAGGTATAATGTAAGTCAATTATGACTCCATGATATTAAAGGACACTTAAAGTGAGATTATAAATATTGAATGGCTTGTACCTTTTGTTTTGTTGAAAAAAAAATATTTTTAACAATAATTTGGAGAAATGGTCATCTTGAAAATTAAATATTTCACAGAATTTTATTCAGAAGCAGTTTTGTTCACAATCGGTAATGCAAATATAATTTGTTTTTTGCACTCATGCTTTATTTCCAACACATTTACTTTGAATATCAAAATCTATCAACTTATTTTACAACATACATTAAACAATTGGTTCATAGACAACATAGCTCACCTGAATGTAATATAAACAAAATGTTTATTGTAGACCTTAGGAAAATATCCATATATATATATATATATATATATATATATATATATATATATATATATTAATTTATTCAAAATTTGGGACATACATTTTTGTAGCATGTGATAACTACAGATATGGGTCCTGCTAGTAGTATTTTACATTGTTGCACAACAGTTGTGGAAATGGACATTTCAGTTGCTTTTGGCTTTTTACTTGTGAGGATTTTATCGTTAAATTTGAATTTAAAATATAAAAACAACTTTTCTGAGACTTAGATAAATTGGAACCAGAAAATTAAGCTTTTGCAAGAAGACAATGTTGATATCATTGTTTTCATAGACTTTACTATGAGACTTGGTAAAATGGATGGGAAAATAAAAGCACGTTGTCAAAGACCAAGTTCACATGATGCCTTCACCCTAACCACCCCCAGCTCCAACACTGATAACTGTGTCATTTAAAATGTGTACCAGCAATTTGGGAAACCATAGTTTCAAAAGCTGTTTTACCAAACTCTTTGGTTTCACAAGTTGTTGACTTTTTCTTGAGGCAAAAGTATTGGCAAATTTGATTGTAGTTGCTCTCATGAAGTAATCATTCATAGCTGGTGAGATGGCAAGGGAACAGAAAGCACTGGTATTTTCATAAAAATTATCTTTGGCCAAAACAATTTGGGTTGATTCGTCAGCAATCATCAATATGGCACAGTTACATAAAATATATGACATGAAGAGAGTTAATGATCCAGATAATGAAATGTTAGATTTTGGTAAAATCGAAAATTAGGACTATTTCTACCAGTCTAATTTGGTAAAGAATCTTAACATGTTTGTGGTTTTGGTTAAAAACAGATACAATTACTCATTTTTTTATAATACCCAAAAAATTAGATGAAAGGGTCTATGTAGTAAACTACATGGTATTTATTAAAATTAAAAGTAAGCAGGTTAGGTATCCACAGTGATTTAAAGCTTCAAGAACTACCGTGTAAATCTGAAAGACTGTAGGGTTGTACATTTGACACTTTTATCCCGTGTTAAAAAAATGTCCTCTCCAGTACATTTAAGTAACACAAAATTAAAGTCTGCTACTGTCACAATTTACATGCAGTTATTGCAGGTATGCTTTTTGTCTGCTTCTCACTTCTGTACAAAGAAGGAACATGTACAAGAAAGGCTTTATCATGAATTCATCAATGAAGATTCATCAATCTAAACATTGGTATGACAATGAATGCAGTTACATGCTAATTTATATATATAATGAGCCAAACTACTTCCCTAAACCAGTCAGACTATTTATATTTATCACAAGGACAAACTTGAAGTAAATATTAAGCTTACTTGGAGAAGTATTCCTCTAGCCTGCCTCATGTTAAAAATGATTGTACTGGAGAGGACATTTTAACAGATACACTCATTGCTAAACTGGCCACAGAATATTAGATGGTATGCAATGCAAACACCAGGGAATTTATCTTCCTAGCTACCTGTTACATATAAACTAAAATAGGCTTTTAATTTCTACATTAAAGTGAATTTTATCTGTATGTACTGGAGAGGACAATTTTTTTAACAGGCATATACCAGGTAAACAAGTGCCAAATCATCCCGGTCAGGACACACATACCCAGACCTTAGTTACCAAAACATGATTAAATATAATACTGGCTGTTTAAAGCAGGATTTTGTTTTGCGACATGAGAATTACATTTCTTGTGAGGATGCAATGTACTGGAGAGGACAGGTCCCAGCAAAATTTTTAACCAATTATTATACTGAAGGATATTGCTTGGATAATTTTAACCACCACTATGAAAGTCATGAAACTTGGAGCACTTGTAGTTTACATATTACAGCATGTGCTGTGATTAGAATATTTCTGTTCTGGTAAACAAATTTCAGTCATATTTACATTAAATTTTTCCATTTTTGTGAGTGAGACTCCAAAATTTGATGAAAATTACACTTAAATGGCCAGAACTTCTTAAAAAATTGGCTTAGAGTTATAAAATTTTCTGTGTTTATAGAGGCTGGTGTGGCCTTTACAAATATGATAATATGTATCATATTTTCAGCCACAAAACTTACCTGTGAACCATTGTTTAACAATTTTTCATATCCAACCTTTAGTGTGAAAGTGCCCATAAAAGAACAGGCTGACAATGAAATAAAGGTACAAGGGTTCTATTTCAATAGCAGTATTACACATTTAATTCTGGGTGGAGGCTTAAACACCAGCTGTTAAAACTCTGAGGTAACAATGGTTATTACGATGAGGCACATATTGCCTCTTAATCACAAAGTAAAACTATTGTCGCCTCAATGAAACAGGCTTTTGTAGTACAATTGTTTCTGAGCATGACGTAGATGAAAATTACTTCAGAAAACCACCAGCTTCCATAATATATGCACTTTATGCTTTTAGTTCACATATTGTTGCTATACCATGAATGATTAGTCCGGGGCAGTCCCAGACTCCTATAGATGAAGCACTATCAGGAGATTTAAGAAAACCAGAGTCAATCAATAAGTTTTGGCTGGTCAAATTTTTTGAGTAGTTACCGTACATGAAATCATCCAATCAGCAGCTGTCAACTAAAGCAGTCTTTACATGTGACCAATGACCTTGCTTGCAATAAGTAGGGCTGATATGTTGTAAAACACAGACTGCTTTCTCATATTTTAAAAATAATCCTGTTTCTTAATTCCTGTGTTAGGTAGATGTTTATTTCCCTGTAGTTGAAAATAAGGTCTATAAATCTTCTACCCTATTTTGACAGCTGAGAATTTTTACGTGAATGTCATAAAAACTCATTGTATCAGGTTTGTTCTTTTTAACAGGTAGTTTTCTAGCAGATTTTTGGGTCGTTTGGGTCACTTTTTTTTATGTAACTGATAGCCCTCTTGGGTGATCAAGTGCTTGAAATTAAAAGAAGACTTTTAATAAAACTTGATGATCATCCTATCAATTACCTCTCTCATGCAAGCACCTTTGTGTTACATTCTCAATAATTAAAATTCACAGTATTAAAGATTAAAATTTTCATTTAACTCTATATATTATCATTACTAAAAAAAAATGAAAAGAAGAAAATGTCAAATCCTGGATGCTAAATTATAGGGTCTTCCTGACCTCATATTCAATGGTACCTGCCACGGATAACAGGCAGGTGTTGATTTTGAGGCCTGATTCTGAATCCCTACACTGTTTAACCAAGTGGATGTTTTGTGACTATAATTAACTTGGTAACTTATTCACAATGGGGACAGCATCTTGGGCCAATGTCAATCAAATTCATAAGCTGCCTCAGTGATGTGACTGTGAGTCACTATGACTAGTAGATGGCCTGGGAGTGAGATCTGTGAACTTGTAACATGCTGCCTTCCTTAGAAAAGACTATTCCAGCTCTTGTGAGATAGGTGTCTCACAAGCACTCATCAAAGTTTAAAATGTAGCAGTTGTACAATAATAAGGCAGTACTGAGGCAGGGTCCCCATCAAGTATATATAACAGTACCTGTGCAGTGCTAATCCACATGTTTTTGTAAAAACCATCCTGTGGGCCTTGCTGCAGGTACTGAGGTACTTTGCTGGCCTGTAAATCAACAGACTTGCCAGTTTTCTTGCTGCATCAGCCGTGCCTGCAGCACTGGGCCCCAACAGATCCTGTATTAGACCTAGCTATGAATATATATTTAAATTAGCCTTTTTGGCCCCCAGCTCCCTTGCACCTGGAAGATGAATAATTATCACTAATTACAGTTTGTAATTAAAATTAATCATCAATGTTACCAGACCTGAGCAGGAGAACATGCTACATCTTCCCTTGAATATATATACATGTATGTTTATATTTTTTTTATTAGCTAAGCTAAGGAGGTTATGTTCCCATCTGGGTCTGTTTGTTTTCAAATGGTCTGTTACAAAGATACTTAACAGAGGGCACAGGCATGCTGTTAACTTTAGTGCAGATCTAAATAAAGGGCATATTCAATAGGACAGGTCTACTGAGTTCCATTTTAGATAGAGAGGTTTGTCTATCCTGAGAGAAAAAAATTTTATTAAAAAATGTTCATGGTGTGTGGACATGATGCTGTGACATTAATAAACAGAAACTATGGACTCAGAAACATCTCTTGAAAGAAAAGAAACCTTGTCAGTATTGTGGTAAAGTAGTTGGAAATAATAAATTAAGGTCATCACTGTAGTATTCGGAAAGAGAAATTTTCTGAAATTCAACATTTGGAAAAACTGCGCTCTACTGTACCTCTTCAGCAAAACAGCCGGTTCTGTTAAAATTGTGAGATCAGCATTATAATTAATGATTATAATTAATTATTACACCAGCTGGTGTGGTATAAGTAGCAGGACTATTTTGTATGATCATACTTGTTAGTAGCTCTGTCTATGCATTATCATAATTAATGTGGTGGCCATACTGAAATTCAGACAGGTCTGTTATTCAATAGGTCTGGAGCCCTCATAGACCTGTACCAATCATCCCTGTGCATTTGGGAAAGGTGCAAAATGTTGTTGTTGAGTTATTGCGCATGCGCAAAAAAAAACAGCGATCGGGCTTTGGCAGCCATATTGGAATTCTAACAGGTCTGTAATTCAATAGGTCTGGAGCCCTCATAGGTACCAATCATCCCTGTGAATTTGGGAAAGGTGCAAAAGGTTGTTGTTGAGTTATCGGGCGCGAAAGAAAATCAGCGATTTGGCTGTGGCGGTCATATTGGAATTCAGACAGGTCTGTTACTCAAAAGGTCTGGAGCCCTCATAGGTACCAATCATCCCTGTGAATTTGGGAAAGCTGCAGTATGTTGTGAGTTATGGCGCGGGAAAGAAAATCAGGGATTGGGCGGTGGCGGCCATATTGGAATTCCAACAAGTCTGTAATTTGATAGGTCTGGAGCTGTCATAGGTACCAATCATCCCTGTGAATTTGGGAAAACTGCAGTATGTTGTTGTTGAGTTACTGCATGCGAAAAAAAAATCAGTGATTGGGCTGTGGCGGCCATATTGGAATTCTGACAAGTCTGTAATTCAATAGGTCTGGAGCCCTCATAGGTACCAATCATCCCTCTGAATTTGGGAAAATTGCAGTATGTTGTTGTTGAGTTATTGCATGCGAAAGAAAATCAGTGATTGGGCTGTGGCAGCCATATTGGAATTCCGACATCTGTAATTCAATAGGTCTGGAGCCCTCAAGGGTACCAATCATCCCTGTGAATTCTGGAAAATTGCAGTATGTTGATGTTGAGTTATTACGTGCGAAAGAAAGGGTCACTGACAGTAGGACCGATGGATGGAAGGACAGAGGGACGGACTGACACAGTGATCACTATAGGGCAACGCATTTCAAGCGGGGTCTTAATAATCTTAGAGTCAAGTAGATATTTAATAATAATGAAATGTCATTCACTCATTCTTAGTAAATTTTACAAGTTATTAAAACTGATGGACAGGGACCCCCCCCCCCCCCCTCAATTGTGTTCAATGCTGTTTAGTATCAAGGTAGATCGGTAGTATTTGACACATAACAAAGTTAGTAAGAAGTCAGTTCATCAAGGAGTATACACATACAAACTGTGATGTGATTGATCTTGATAAGTAATGAGTACATATGGTGCCTTTAATGTGAGAGTATCATCAATAATGTAGCATAAAGGTTTAAGGCATGAACTGCTTCCTGAAGTATTAAGCTAGGGACATCTAATTTTCAAGCCCTGCCAGTTTCACACCCATCAAACATGACATATATGATGATGCATTTCAGAAATATTTGATGGAACGAAGTAAACAATAACATGTACATGGATAGGTCACACTGGGACACTTAGTATCATTTACATTTAGTAATGGTATTCCATCATTCAAGAGCAGGCCAAGTCTCATGGCATTATATTTTTATAACTAACACTTAGACCAGCACTCAAAATTTGGTTTTTAAACTTTCTAAAGAAATATTACGGCAGGATAATTATTAATAAGTAGTTTCTAATAATAAATGCTTAACAGTACATCAATTAACTGTTCAAGTAAAACATTCTATTGTGCGAAATAAGTAATTTTTTCATAGCACCAGATCTGGTAGAATTTACGCTTGAGTATTCAAGGCTTCTGAAGGCATAGTTGCCAGAGTTGAAACAAAGGCATAACTTAACTGGATGTATTCAACTGTAAGCTTGGTGGGGGTTAAAATCAGTAGGATGGTCCTGTGACCTTGACCTATGAACTTGTTACCTCAAAATCAATTGGAATCCTTCTCTATTGGTAGGTGACCCATAAGTGAAAAAGAGAAGGGGTTTAAATAGTTGGCTTATAAGTTCAAAAGCTTTAATATTTGGCTTAAATTTTCAATAAGCTTTTGAAAGCAGTGGTTCCTGTGAGCTAGAACTTTGCCCTTGTAACCTAAAAACTGAATGGAATCTTACCATATCAGTTGGTGAGCTGTATGTTAAACATGGGAAGTTTCAGCTGAAAGGTTTGGCTAAAATGCCTGTCACAACCACAAATTAATCCATGAAGCCTATTTTGAGATATTTAACATATTAAGTGATTTTCTTCGAAAAAGGGATCTATTCCAGATCAAGTTCACTTATAGCAAAGGTCATGGCCCCCTTTTGGACAAGCTTTGTTGTCTAACTCATGTCTACCAACTTGCAATTTTGAAAAAGATGCATGTGTACAGAGTAGTTATCAACGTCAGTAGGACTGCACGTGTTAAAACCATAGCACCCTTGACTCCTCAAGCTGGAGATACATTAAAGTGATCCTCCATCTTTTCCTGGATCCTCTTAAAAATCTGTCAACCAAAAAATTAATAAAAATCCATGCTCAACCTGATGACCTATTTAGTACTGATGAAAAAAGCCTGACAGACAAAGAGTAAGACAAACTGAGATGATCACATGACCTCTATGAACAAAAAATAATATGAAAAACATTATGCTTCATCAAACTAAGTGCATGTCTTGAGGAACCTGAAAGCAATGATAATCCCATCCTCCACAACCACAAAAGCTTAAAGTGTCCTGTATTTTCAATTTAGAGTCTGAACGGGTCTGGACTTGAGCCTGTCTGGTGTATGTCTGGAAGATAATAAGTCAATTAAACCAGCCTGTGCATATTCTGTGCTCTTTATTGCATACCGGTACTATATTAAGCCAACTGATTTCTCCTTTGACAATCAAACCATAAAATTATCGTTTTTTAAGTGAAATGCCCATTTACAGAACAAATTTTATATTCAACACAATGCAAATTAAGAAAAAATTTCATATAAAAATAAAGGTGTATATAAAAGAACATATTGCTGCTTGTACAGTTGTAACCATGGTGATGCTCCAAGAGATGGTAACAGAAATGGCATCTTCACATCCAACAAAATCATATATAACTTTTCTTCCATTCTGACACCATGTGACAATAGGGTCAAACTTATTCCCTGTTTGATCACTGAACATAGGAATTTTTACTGTTAAATAATGCAGAATAAAACAGCAACATGCCAGTACAAGTAGCTTTTGAATGGCCAGATATCTGGATTCAGGGTAAATATGCTGAACAAAAAGTTAAAATTCACTTGAGAGATTTAAAGTTTCTTTAACTAGATTCCTGTCAAAGAAATTAAATTCCCTGAGGGTTTTTAACAAATGTGGCTATTTGACATTGATGATCGTGTTTCCACCAGATTGGATGGTTTCAATACCTTACGGATAAGTTTTCCTCTAATATGATTCCTAATATGATCTCAAAGGAAATATGTGCTTTATCTTGAAGAAATTTTGAAATATCTGATGTTTTTTTTAAATTGGTAAGAGAGCATAAAAGGACTTACCATAGTGATCCACACAATCTAATTTTGAATACTTTTTTTATTATCAAGCAGCATGTAATAGACACCTGCAGTTCTTTAACTTTATACATAATATATTCATTTTAAATAAATATAGCTTTTATTGTATCCATCAGTTGATACCATAAGTTAATGACCGTAATGATTTATCAATGATTAGTTAAAAGTCAAGTGGCAATTCATGTTCAACGAGCATTTTGTCAGGTATGCAGAATTTGTCATAAATTATAAAACTTCTAAGGAAACAGGGAATTGATACATTTTGATACCTAAGATTTCCAAATGCATCTGTGATTGTGATGGTGCTTATGTGAGATTCTCAGCAATTCTACCTAGAAAATATTCTGGGCATACTTTAATTAAATTACAGCCTCTTCAGGGTAAAAGAATAAAAGGATGTGAACTACGCTCCCGAGGCAGCGGAAAACTTGCGCTTCTAAATAAGCTTCTATTTTTTTAACGCTGCCTGCTTTGACCGTTTATGATGCACTTTAACACCAGGTGGTGCACATTGGCCTGTCTGCTTAAAAAACTGCTGATGTGACTATCAGCCAACCAAATGCAAGTCAACACACTCGACAGGCATCAGGCTCCGCCCAGAAACCACGTGTTGGGCAATTCTCTCTGAGCCTGTGGCCTGTTCAAACTGTTGCCAAGGCAATGAGCTGTCACTCAAAACGAAATGAACAACACTGGCTTTGTGTATTCCTCGCTTGGCTGGTAAGGGGCATGTAGGTATCCCCAGAATTAAAAATTTGATACAAAACCACCAGTATCTTTATAATTAACGCATGGATTGCAATAAATCTTGCCTTTAATATTGACCCTGACTAGTTTCTTCAGGTCCCAAAACTGGTGGCTCCACCTGTATTTTTTCAAACTTTTACCATTTTTTTAGACTGTCAAATGACAGCAATTATGTCAGTTTCTCAGCTGTAGTTCCATCTAGTGTCCTGATCCCTGGTGTGTTTATTGATTATGACTGGTTTCTTCAGTTCCTGTATATTTTCTCTTTTTGATGCATTTTCTCCATTTTGAGACTGCAAATTGCCAAATTATAAAGATACTATCAGATGGGCAACTGCTGTTTCATCTGTGTCCTGAAACCATGTTTTGTTTATTAGGGCCCCGCTTAAATAAGCGGATAACCTATATTAATCATGATGATAACTCCAGTTTGGATTGACATATATATTTCAAACTTGACGTATATGTCAAGGCCCAGATCGCGATCTGGACGGATCTTAGATCTGTCCAGCCCAAATTGCGGTCGCAGTTCAGGCTGGCCCAAACTGCGATCACAATTCAGGCTAGCCAGATCTTAGATCTGTCCAGCCCAGATTGCGATCGCAGTTTAGTCTGGCCAGATTGTGATCCTGTCTTTTTTGCTGCAGGATCGCAATCTTGGCTGGACAGATCTTAGATCTGTCCAGCCTAGATTACAATCCTAAACTTGACCAGCCCATATTGCGATCCATGCTTTTACTATCACAGGAGTGAAACATTGGATGTTTTACCAACTTATTTGGTATTGCATGGTACCATTTCCCCATAATAAATACATTTTTAATACAAAAAGGCACTTTTCACTCCTTCCTATCACAGGAGTGAAACATGGGATGTTTCACCAACTTATTTAGTTTTGCACAGTACCATTTCTCCATATTTAATACAAATTAAGGCCTAATACAAAAAGGTTCATGCAAAAAATGCTGCTTGTTGAAAAAGGTAAAAAAAAAAACAATTTTAGGCAGTTGCTAAAATGCAAAGCCCATGTAAGTCATCATGCAATCCCAAGTAATTATTTTGAAATTAACCTTGAGGCTATCATCTAAATATTATACTTTCATCCATCATGTATCTTTTAAAAATTCAATATTTTTTATAAACCTTAATATTATGTATTATATATATTTGTTACCAGTAGATGTTCTGCTTGACTCATTGGATTTGGTCTGATTAATTAGTTACCTATTCATGGTGCCTGGAATCCTTTGATCTTTCCATGTGCTTAAATAAACTGACTGATATAATTCATAACTATAGCAAGCTATATTAAAATATAAATTGTTGTTTTTTTTTATTCATGTTTTTGTAATACCTTTCACAAAATTTGTCTACTATAAACATGAACAAGAGGCCCATGGGCCATGACGCTCAGCTGAACTTGAATTACAAGCATGTTTTGCATGCAAAATCTAATGAATATGTAGTCATCAGACATTAGTTTTAACTGGTATTGCAAGAATTAAATTTTAACCATATTCAACTTATATTAACTGAAGGCAATGAAGAACCTGGGAAAAAATTGAACAAACTACAATATAAAAAATCTTTAATAAACATCATAAAATGGTCAATTACTCGGTTCAATTCACCAATTAAAAAAAAAAACTTGATTAACTATTTCATTTATCTTGTCACCATGGAATATATGTATCTGTAAAAATTAGAAAAATGAAGGTGGTGCCACCACTCTACAGGAAATGATGAAACACTCCATGATCAATATACATGTATGGAAAGAATCAAGGCAATCAATGTATTAGTTATTCAGAAAATTTTCAATCATCTATCTCGGGGAACTTACAAGCCCAATAGGTTGAAGGATATGGGTAACAGAGACCTAATTTCAGGTTTGGAAGGAGATTTTTGATGGACCTCCCAGGATATCAAGTAAGAAGATTCTAGGTCCAACTGTTACAATTTGTGCCCTGTTAATGGATGACCACTTTATTTGAAGGTGTCAAAAATAGTGAAACAAATATGTAAAATAAAAAAATATAGCTGGCACCACCAGTCTGAAGGAACTTATGAAACATTCAATGATTAATATGCAAAAAAAAAAAATGGGAATCAATGCATTACTTATTCAGATCCTGGAGCTTATGTATCATATTTTTAATTATTCTTGGGGCAGTACTTATGATCCCCATAGCTCAAAGGATATGAAGGTGTCAAAAATAGAATAAAAAATGCATAACAATTCGAAAGAAATACAGATGGTGCCACCAGTCTGCAGGAATTGATGAAACACTCCATGATCAACATGCATGCAAAGAATCATGGTGATCAATCCATTAGTTATTCAGATACTGGGGCCTTTGTGTCAAATTTTTAATTATTCTGGGGGATGTTTCTGAGCCCCATAGCTCGAAGGATATGCATAACAGAGACCTATTTCAGGTTTCCAAGGAGATTTTTCATGGTCCCCTCTTGAATTCAAGTTGGAAGATTCTACGTCCAATGGTTATGATTTGTGCCCTGTTTACAGATGACCGCATCTTTGAAGGTCTCATAAATAGAGAAAAAAATGCATAACAATTCGAAAAAATACAGGTGGCACCACCACTCAGCAGGAACTGATGAAACACTCCATGATGAATATGCATGCGAAGAATCATGGCAATCAATGCATAAGTTTTTCAGATACTGGAGCTTTTGTATAAAATTTTGATTATTCTGGTAGGTACTTCAGAGCCCCATATCTCGCAGGATATGGGTAACACAAACCTAATTTCAGGTTTTCTTGGAGATTTTTTTCATGGACCTCCCTGGATGTCAATATAGAAGATTCCAAGTCCATGGTTATGATTTGTGCCTGGTTAACAGACAGAGAGACAGACGGACGACGGACAAAGAGTGGTCACTATAGCTTTAATGACATTCAGTCAGCTGAACCAAAAAATCTTAAAAAATCGATAAATACAGGTGGTGCCACCAGTCTGCAGAAACTGATGGAACATTCCATGACCAATATCCATGAAAAGAATTATGGTGATCAATGCATTAGTTTATCAGATACTTAAGCTTTTGTATCAAATTTTCCATTATTCTTGGGGGTACTTCAGAGCCCCATAGCTCAGAGATTTTGGGTAACAGAGACCTAATTTCAAGTTTCCATGGAGACTTTTCATGGGTCTCCCTGTCTGTCAAGAATGAAGATTCTAGGTCCAGTCGTTACAATTTGTACCCTGTTGACAGATAACTACATCCTTAAAGGTCTCAAAATTAGAGAAAAAAAAATTGTGAAAATTTGAAAAAATACAGGTGGCACCACCAGTCTGCAGGAACTGATGGAACATCTCTTGATCAATATGTATGCAAAAAATCATGACCATCAGTGTTGTAGTTATTGAGATGTTGCAGTTTGTTTTTATCAAATTTTCCATTACTCTGGGGGCTTATTGGGAGCCCATCACACAGCTCAAAGTATATGGGTAACAGAGTCTTTATTTCAGGTTTCCATGGAGACTTTTCATGGACCAATCAGTGTGTCAAGAATGAAGATTCTAGGTCCAGTCTTTATGATTTGTGCCCTGTTCACATTTTTAAAGGTCTCAAAAATAGAGAAAACAATTCGTAAAAATTGAAAAATACAGGTGGCGCCACCAGTCTGCAGAAACTGATGAAACATCTCATCATCAATAAGTATGCCAAAAATCATGACCATCAGTGATGTAGTTAATGAGATATTGAAGTTTTTGTATGAAATTTTTGACAATTCTGGGGGGTAATTTGGGGTCCCATAGCTTGAAGGATATGGGTAGCAGAGACCTAATTTCAGGTTTCCATTGAGACTTTTCATGGGTCTCTAAGTGTGTCAAGAATGAAGATTCTAGGTCCAGTCGTTAAGATTTGCACCACGTTAACAGATGACAGCATCCTTAAAGGTCTCAAAAATAGAGGAAAAAATCTTAAAAAAATCTAACAATACAGGTGGCGCCACCAGTCTGCAGGAACTGATGGAACATCTGATCATCAATACGTATGCCAAAAATCATGACCATCAGTGATGTAGTTAATGAGATATTGAAGTTTTTGTATGACATTTTGACAATTCTGGGGGGTAATTTGGGGCCCCATAGCGACAGCTTGTCACCCAAAACGTCGATTTTAGATGAACTGAAAACGATGGGGTGACAGTACAAGCTATTGGGTTCGCATCAATTCTAGTATGTGCAGATGTGCACGCCATTTCTGACACTACTTTTTAATTTTCATCTACTTCTAGAACTGTCATTTTCCTGAGTTAAGACAAAAAGTGACGTTATTCTGTTGGGGAAAATAATAATTATTACATCCACGGTTGACTTACGTGTATTCGTGCAGCAGTTTTTAATTCCGAGGCTGGTTTTACTCGAAAAACTCGTCTCCACGTCTGTCAGCGGGAGAACCATAACTTCCGGTAGGGGATTTCCAAACGGCTATGTGTAAAACTCGGAAGTCCGAAGTCGGAAGCAAGGACTTTTTTTAAAGCAATGATCGAAGCATAATTAAAATGTTACTACATCAATGGAAAGTACCTTATTATTTTTATTGATAGAATAAGGTCTTTTCTATCATTATGTAAAATAATCAAAGTTATCCATCCGAAGTTATAAACTATTTTATGCTCGGAAATGCCAGGTTATGGTCCAAATGTGTAAAACTCGGAAGCCAGTAATGGCTAATGCACTGGTCTTCATATCGTCAGCAAACGTGTCAAGCATTTTCAGTTTCTTCAGTATCATATATTTTTCATAAACTCAATCGGTTTTGTAACATTCATGATGCTTTTTTTATAATATATTATATTGATATTTTATTTCATTTTGTAAAACAAGATTATTTTAAGTCATCAATATTTTACGCTGTTACCGCATTTTATGTTGGCTGAAACATGAAAAAAAAAATAAAGGTTTTGATAATATTTTATACATGTGCCCCTATAAAAATCACCCTGATAATATCATAGAGACTTAAACAGAAAATTTGACAGAACCAAAAAACGTCCAGTTAATGTTTCTACAAGTTGTTTCGAACAAAATATTTTATTTTTAATGTATAAATTGAAAAACCTTTTCCTCTTCCATTGACCAAAAATTTCATCAGGATTATGAATCTCTTAGACTCTTATCTATTATGTAATACTTTTTATGCCAAATTATATTTTACATTTCATGGTCCGGTTGCACACATTGATTTATATATATATTATGTAAACAAAATTGTAATTTCTTATGGAGATCCTTATAATCGTACAGTAATATGAAGTTGAAGGAAGCACATTCTGGTTAGACGCCCTTATCATGCACATATCATAACGTTTGAGAGTGAAATCAGTTGCAAACATACTTTAATATCTTAATAAATATCCATATATTTGAAGTTGAAATGTGATGTTGAAACATCAGGAGTGAAATTATTATAATATTAATAACGAGATTGATAAAGTTTGAAAGAAAGAGTAAAAAACTTGAAAAAGAATTTATTTTAGTTTTAAAAAAATATTTGCTTAAATTCACAAATCGATCAGATGTTATAATAACACATGTATAAGTATGTTATATATTATCTGGACTGTTGTATCCCTTTTCTAAGATATAAATTTTACATTTTTTTTAAATATCGTTGAACTCTAACATATTGAAAGACATTTCGTTTTGCATATGATACATGTATGTTTGTTCCAGCGATGACCTACTGGGATATATTGAATTTTCATATTTGTTCAACGTATGGAAAATATATTAATATTTTTTATTTTGAATGACATCGTAATTTATAACTGTATTTTTAATGCCGTATTAGGGTTTATTATACCATATTTATTATTCAGTGGTGCTTCCATAGAGGGCGCAAGCCCGTTCAGACGTAATATCTCTCACTTTATCGAGTTCTTTTCCCATTTATTCGTAATTAATTTTCATTTCTTTTCCAGATTACTTTTTTATTCCCTAGCAATTTCATTATTATATTTATTACTTTCCAATTCATAAATTGGTGATTTACTGCACTGAGAGAGCATCCAAATATATACTAGTATAATGAGAGAGGAAGTATTTCCGTTATCACACTTTTCTCGATAATAACACCGACGAATCCCAATCCCCCCATGCACGGTCTCCCCACAGAGCTGAGCTCGGGGTGGGATTGACCGTGAAAAATCTCACGGCTCTTCGGCTGATACTCAGACTGGCGCACTGTGTTCTGCTGTCCGAGCCTGTGCGCTCACAGATCACAAATGTCGGAAAAAAATGCAGAGATTGTCATAAGACTTAATCATATCAACTATTTAACAATGAATACTACATTTAAATACAAGGAGTGACATTTGCCAGTTATAAATATATAGACGCGCATTTCATCATTGACATTAACATGTTACGAACTTTTGAATATTTGGACTTTCCAGTTTATACCGTAATTTTATAGAAATATAGATATTAAAGCCCAACAACCTAAAGTTTGAATACATTGTTCAAAAACATGTAGAAGAAAAGTTACGGAACAGAAAATCAATCATAATCTTGAGATGGGATGAAATATATTACGTGAATATATATATATATATATATATATATATATATATTAAATTTACAAATAAAAAAATTAAGAACTTATAGTTTTCCGATTATGTATCATGTTTTGTATTATACACTCATTAAAAGCAGAATCATGCATAAGCAATTTTAATATATGCATGCAACTATAATTATAATGAAACTGCATTTGGGCACAAGTTTACCAGTGCGTCTCTGTGACTTACGAGTTATACACATTGGGTAACATCCAAGTACTTCTGACTGACTTCCGAGATGGCTTCCGAGCACAAAATCTTCCATAACGTTCAGATTAAACAATGGATAACTATTATTCTTCACAGAATGATGAAAAAGATCTTATTCTATCGGGGAAAAACAAAACGGTATTGAAGCGTTAGCATTTTGTATATGCTTTAAACTGCTTTTGTTGGTTTCCGGCTTCCGGCTTCCGACTTCCAAGTTTGCATACACGACCGCGCCATGACACATTTAGTTTTGAATGAGAAGTACCGCTTCATGTGAATCGGTGCCACAGTGATGAAAGGAGGTAATAAATGTAATTAATTTTGTGTAACAACACTTTTTCTTCGATATTAAGCACATATAATACGACTTCATAAGCCTGTGATGCCAAATAATACCAGACAGGAAATATTTTGATCCGACCCTTAGAATGGGCGTTCTGTTGTGACTGCCATCATGACTCCAGGCCCTATCAGTTTTTTCCGAAGGCCTGAGTGTCATGTTGTCATGGCTAGGGGCCCCATAGCTTGAAGGATATGGGTAGCAGAGACCTAATTTCAGGTTTCCATTGAGACTTTTCATGGGTCTCTAAGTGTGTCAAGAATGAAGATTCTAGGTCCAGTCGTTACGATTTGTGCCACATTAACAGATGACAGCATCCTCAAAGGTCTCAAAAATAGAGGAAAAAATCTTTAAAAATCTAACAATACAGGTGGTGCCACCAGTCTGCAGGAACTGATGGAACATCTCATGATCAATATGTATGCCAAAAATCATTACCATCAGTGATGTAGTTATTGAGATATTGAAGTTTTTGTAAGAAGTTTCCATGGAGACTTTTCATGGGTCTCCCTGTCTGTCAAGAATGAAGATTCTAGGTCCAGTCGTTACAATTTGTACCCTGTTGACAGATAACTACATCCTTAAAGGTCTCAAAATAAGAGAAAAAAAAATTGTGAAAATTTGAAAAAATACAGGTGGCACCACCTGTCTGCAGGAACTGATGGAACATCTCTTGATCAATATGTATGCAAAAAATCATGACCATCAGTGTTGTAGTTATTGAGATGTTGCAGTTTGTTTTTATCAAATTTTCCATTACTCTGGGGGCTAATTGGGAGCCCATCACACAGCTCAAAGTATATGGGTAACAGAGTCTTTATTTCAGGTTTCCATGGAGACTTTTCATGGACCTATCAGTGTGTCAAGAATGAAGATTCTAGGTCCAGTCTTTATGATTTGTGCCCTGTTCACATTTTTAAAGGTCTCAAAAATAGAGAAAACAATTCGTAAAAATTGAAAAATACAGGTGGCGCCACATCTGATCATCAATACGTATGCCAAAAATCATGACCATCAGTGATGTAGTTAATGAGATATTGAAGTTTTTGTATGACATTTTGACAATTCTGGGGGGTAATTTGGGGCCCCATAGCTCAAAGGATATGAGTAACAGAGACCTAATTTCAGGTTTCCATGGAGACTTTTCATAGGTCTCTAAGTGTTTCGAGAATGAAGATTCTAGGTCTAGTCGTTACCATTTGTGCCACATTAACAGATGACAGCATCCTCAAAGGTCTCAAAAATAGAGGAAAAAATCTTAAAAAATCTAACAATACAGGTGGTGCCACCAGTCTGCAGGAACTGATGGAACATCTCATGATCAATATGTATGCCAAAAATCATTACCATCAGTGATGTAGTTATTGAGATATTGAAGTTTTTGTAAGAAATTTTTGACTAATCAAGGGGGTACTTTTGGGCCCCATAGCTCAAAGGATATGGGTAACAGAGACCTAATTCTCGTTTCCAAGGAGATTTTTTCATTGACCTCTCAATGTCTCAAGAATGAAGATTCTAGGTCTAGTCTTTACGATTTGTGCCTTGTTAACAGATGTTCACATTTTTAAAGGTCTCAAAAATAGAGAAATAAGTTCATAAAAAATAAAAAAATACAGGTGGCGCCACCAGTCTGCAGGAACTGATGGAACATCTTATGATCAATATGTATCCAAAAAATCATGACCATCAGTGATGTAGTTAATGAGATATTGAAGTTTTTGTATGAAATTTTTTACTTTCCTGGGGGGTACTTTGGGGCCCCATAGCTCGAAGGATATGGGTAACAGAGACCTAATTTCTGGTTTCCAAGGAGATTTTTCATGGACCTCTCAGAATGCCAAGTTATAAGGTTCTAGGTCCAGTGGTTACGATTGGTGCCTGGTTAACGGACGGACAGACGGACGACGGACAAAGAGTGATCGCTATAGCTCAGATGACTTTCAGTCAGCTGAGCTAAAAATTGAAAAAAATACAGATGGGGCCACCAGACTGCAGAAACTGATGAAACACCCCATGATCAATATCAATGCTAAGAATCATGGTGATCAATGCATTAGTTGTTCAGATACTTGAGCTTTTGTATCAAATATTCCATTATTCTGGGGGGTACTTCTGAGCCCAATAGCTGGAAGAATATGGGTAACAGAGACCTAATTTGAGGTTTCCAAGGAAACTTTTTATGGGCTTCTCTGCATGTCAAGACAGAAGATTCTAGGTCTAGGCATTACGATTTGTGCCCTGTAAAATTCGTAAAAATCGAAAAAATACCAGTGGCGCCATCAGACTGCAGAAACTGATGAAACATTCCAAGATCAATATCCGTGCAAAGAATTATGGTGATCATTGCAATAGTTTTTCAGATACTTTAGCTTTTGTATCAAATTTTCCATCATTCTGGGGGGTACTTGGGAGCCCCATAGCTCGAAGAAAATGGGTAACAGAGACCTAATTTCAGGTTTCCAAGGAGACTTTTTATGGGCCTCTTTGCATGTCAAGAGAGACGATTCTAGGTCCAGTCGTTAAGATTTGTGCCCTGTTAACCGATGACTGCATCTTCAGAGGTCTCAAAAATAGAGAAAAAAATTTGTAAAAATTGAAAAAATACAGGTGGCACCACCAGTCTGCAGAACTGATGAAACACTCCATGATCAATATCAATGCAAAAAATCATGACCATCAGTAATGTAGTTAATGAGATATTGAAGTTTTTGTATGAAATTTTTTACTATTCTGGGGGGTACTTCGGGGCCCCATAGCTCGAAGGATATGGGTAACAGAGACCTAATTTATGGTTTCCATGGACATTTTTTCATTGACCTCTCAATGTCTCAAGAATGAAGATTCTAGGTCCAGTCTTTACAATTTGTGCCTTGTTAACAGATGTTCACATTTTTAAAGGTCTCAAAAATAGAGAAAAAAATTTGTAAAAAATCGAAAAATACAGGTGGCGCCACCAGTCTGCAGGAACTGATGGAACATCTCATGATCAATATGTACGCAAAAAATCATGACCATCAGTGATGTAGTTAATGAGATATTGATGTTTTTGTATGAAATTTTTGACTTTTCTGGGGGGTACTTTGGGGCCCCATAGCTCGAAGGATATGGGTAACAGAGACCTAATTTCTGGTTTCCAAGGAGATTTTTCATAAACCTCTCAGAATGCCAAGTTACAAGGTTCTAGATCCAGCGGTTACGATTTGTGCCTGGTTAACAGACGGACAGACGGACAGACAGACGACGGACAAAGAGTGATCGCTATAGCTCAGATGACTTTCAGTCAGCTGAGCTAAAAACATAATAAGTGCATAACCATGGTATTTTATGAGTGCATTGGATAATATACAATTAGTGGGTTACATGCAACAAAGTGGCCCAATTTTGTAACGAACTCTTGAAGGGTTATAGACCATTTCATGATCTTTAATGACAGAAGTCATATTTCAAACTCAAATCATTGAGATACTGTTTGATACCTTATATACCACTTTGTTTACTGCAACCCCTTGTAACATGAATAAACAGTATTTCAGATCCACTCATATTTCTATAGGTCTGGCAATTGCACAGAATTTTTATGCTACTTTTATTATGCCCTTATTGAAAATGCTTCAAAAATAAGTTCTTTTTCTTGAGATGTTTGTTATCATCCACCTGGTAAGAAGTAGACTCACAGTGTTAATTTTTAAAACATAAAATTTTAGCAGAGAAACATGTACAGAGATCCATATTGTTTATTGCTGCCATTGTAGACTGCAAAAGGGGAAAAGTGTGTTGATGGAGCACACTTCCAAGCACTGGTGCAACCGCCATTTTCAAGGCTGAACAGATTGGTGCCAACCAACTACTATTAACTGCCTATGTGTAGTATAATTGTATTAATTATGGGTAAATGGAACCATGCAATACTAAATGAGTTGGTAAAACATTCAATGTCTCACTCCTGTGATAGCAAAAGCATGGATCGCAATATGGGCTGGTCAAATTTAGGATTGCAATTTTGGCTAGACAGATCTAAGATCTGTCCAGCCCAGATTGTGATCCTGAAGCAAGAAAGACTGGATCGCAATCTGGCCGGACTAAACTGCGATCCCAATCTGGGCTGGACAGATCTAAGATCTGGCCAGCCTGGATTGTGATCGCAATTTGGGCCGGCCTGAACTGCAATCGCAATTTGGGCTGGACAGATCTAAGATCTGTCCAGATCACAATCTGGGCCTTGACATATATATGGCCCACCTCTCATGCAAGAACTCTATTCATTTTGAGGTCAGGAGGTCAAAGGTCAAGGTCACAGGACCCACATAGTGGATGCATTTTAAGCCAAACTTTTCATTCCAAACCGTCCATTATGCACATATAGCTGACCTGCCAATAGGGAAGAAGTGAACCTGACTGATTTAGAGGTCACAAGGTCAAAGAACAAGGTCACAGAGGCTATCTGTCTGCATATTTGTTTCCAGATGATAACTCAAGATTGAATTGACATATTGGTTTAAACTTGACTTATATATGACCCACAAATAACGTAAGAACCCTTTTGATTTTGGGGTCATGAGGTCAAAGGTCAAGGTCACAGGACATACTCCTTTAAAAGATTGTTGATGTATTTTAAGCCAATCTTTCCATCCCAAACCTTCCATCTTCCAGATATTGCTCGACCACAAGGTCAAGGTCACTGGGGTCATCTTTCCACATATTAAGTTTCAAGAAGATAACTCCAGTTTGGATTTAAATATTGGTTTCAAACTTGACTTAAATATGGCCCACCACTGAAGTAAGAACTCTACTAATTTTGGGGTCATGAGGTCAAAGGTCAAGGTCACGGGACCAACTTCTTTAAAAAGATGCATTTTAAGCCAAACTTTTCATCTAAAACCTTCCATCTTCTAGGTAGCGCACCTGCCAATTGGGAAAGGTCCCTTTTGATTTTGGGGTTACTAGGTCAAAGGTCAAGGTCCCATCCATCCACAAATTACTTTATGGATGGTAACTAAAGTTTGTGTGGACAGGTTGGCTTCAAACTGAACACAGGACCATCTTTTGAAAAGGCTAAAAAACCTAACCTTAAAACAAGTTGAGCTGACTTTCAAGACCCATGGGTCCCTAGGTTTTATGATTTATCTATTTCAAGCAGCAGACAGGGCAAAAGCATTTCATTTTCAGTGAAACAGCAAAAGAAAATGTAAAGAATATTTCAAAGTAAATCACTTCCAGAATACAACAGACATTCTAATATGGTATCAATAATTTCCTGGCTATACTGTAGCCATGGCTTGGGATAACAGCCACAGTCTGGTGTGAAACATGACATCATTTAGACACATAATGCAACCACAATGAAGACGCATGCAATTGACCTATCCACCAGAGCCCAAATGCTCCGCCCTTTTAACTTATTGTAATAATGAGCCCCCAAAACGCTCCTACACATATGGACTTCCATGCCCATGGTAGCAAGAGCTTATTATTACATTATAATGACGTCAAAAAGGGCGTTGGCGCATGACGTCCTATTGACTGACGTCATCAACTGATATCACCTGACCATTGTTTACTATATCGCAGTCATATATGAACTGTGTTGCAATGTATATTGGATTATTTGTCCCATATGAATTATGTGCCAGGTATGACATTATTATTCACTCTGTAGTTGGAGGAATGGCTCCTGCAACCTAAAGCCTAGAAACTTTTTATACTGTCTCCTTCGTAAAATAAAATATCTTGGAAAACATGCCGACATGGGTACTGGTAGTATTTACAGACTACATGTGTTCTGTTTGACAGAGCTCTGTCAAATTATGCAAAATTTTGTTTTTGTCAGATGATTGATGCTTTACAGTGTTTAAGGTCACCTGATTGGTTGCTCCTTAGTCCCATGCTTATGTTTATTCACTGAATGAATATGCGATTAAGGTCGCATAGAGTTCATGGATAGGTCAATTGTACAAATGATAAACAGTACGCAGGCTTAAAACACCATAAATACGAGTTGTCTTCATGAATCCAGACACCTTACAAGATGTCTAGGCCATCAGAAATCAGACATTTCTGTGCATGTTAAATTCCAGATTCTACCTTGTTTGACACTGTGACATTTTCTGACCCAATTAGTGCAATGACAACAGACAAATTGAGTCCGCCTCTGATTTAAGTTCTTTATACTGAAGCGTCTACAGGTGTAAATGACTCATGCCACCTTGACTAACTGCATCAAAACAGGACCATAAACAGCACACAGTACGCATATGGATACTTCCACCACAGCAAGGCCCCTCCACCAGTACAGGGTGTGAAATCTGTATGCTAGTGGTTGTATACAATAAATTTTTATAATACAGTTTACAAGTGAAAGTCAACCTAAGTACAACAAAGTACAAATACCATGCATTCAATACAAAGTAAAACAAAAAAAAAAAAAACATGACCAGAACGAATTTCCATAGCTGACATCTTGCCTTCATCTTTGACTTATGTATACATGTACTATTTAAGTTTAACTTTAAGTAAATTGGTAATTGTAAATAGTCAATACAGTTAGTGCATATATATATATTTAGCATTTCTTAGTACCACAAGTGTGACCTTTTCAAACAAAGGATGTCATATTGACTGCAAGGATGTATTTTTATGAAAATTTAGGAGCAAGTAAGTATAAGCTTGGCAAGTAAAATTTTTTTTTCTTATATGTGATAGATGTTAATTTTTTTTAATGTTATAAATATTTCATACCCTACAGTACTGACCCCATTGTGTTCCTCCACCATCTACAAGCAGGTTATTGATAAATTAAGCAGGTGCACAATACTGACACCTTAAAGAACTGTGGTAGGGCTGCACCTGTAGCTTTCTGGTATGATGTATTATATATTTAAATAATTTTCCAAATGATCCCAATTGAATATGGGTAAATCATCTGGGAAAAGGCCCTCAACTGTGACTGTAGTGCTCCAACAGTTCAAAGTCAAAGAGGGTATATTGCATGAGTTGTGGCAATGATTGTTCTACAGGTAATTCTGTAAAGCACAGGTTAATACAGTACAGAATGAATAAATTATGACTGTCTTTAAGCAATGTTTAATGACATTAATACACCTTTTTTTCTATGTATGTTAATTGTTATACTGTATAAACTATTGTATACACTTCCACATCAAATCTTTTAATAATACTTCATTATTCATATTCTATTTCTAAAACTGTATGTAAGTTTCCACTTTAGACCTTTTTCTGAAGTTCTGGTAAAATTCCTTCAAGAATTTTTTTTTTTTTGAAATGACAAATGATAAAATATCATGCGACTATTCCATGTCCGAATGATCAAGGGATGGACGGTTATGCAAATACACCAATTTGCCATGCAGAGGTCATGGTGAGGTCAGGCAGAAGAGAGATCAAGAGGGTTTGTGACAAGTTCACCGAATCCCACTAAGCATGCAGTGAGCCCTCTATACTCTACAATATTGAACAGTTACATGCTAATGGACTTACCCCTTAGATTCCCACCATTAACAGTACCCACTATGGTGGGGTGGGGGAGGAGGGGGCGCTCACCAGTCCTGTTAAATCTTATTCATCAACCTACAAATGATTGGATTCACATATATTTATGAATAAAAATCCATGATGACATGGTCACATACCATATATGAATTCATTAAACTATAATGAATGGTTTCTAAAAACCAAAAGGCTAACAGTGACTTATTGACTAGTGTCAAATTTCAAATTCTTTAAACTGTGATGACTGGTTTAACAAGTAATGACACTCACTGAATTAATTAGAAATGCAAATGTTGAGATGCATATTTCCTAACAAATGATCAGACTAAATGACATCATCTGAATGAACAGTAAAAGGATGACTGGTGTCACATATACAATGCCATACTGATTAAACTGAGATGTTTAGCTTCTCATACTGATTAATAGACTACACTACAGATGGATTTACATTGCATATTTATTATAAATAGACAACCATGACTGGATTCATATATCATGTTCATAGGGTTAACTATAAACATGAATGTTGAGATGTATCATACTTGCTTATATCACCTGATAACAGAAATTGTGAGAATCAGCTAAAGTAGATGTGGCAAGTCTAATGCGGGGGGCAGATGTTTGCAAACAATTTTGAAATATAAAACTGATGTCCCATATGGTGACACAGTACCAAGAGTGTTTTGTTTTGTTTGTCTTAATGTTTGAGCATATTTTTACTGACAAATGGGAATTCCAATTAGCCCTATTAAAATGAGAGATATAATTGGCTCCATTATATATTCATTAACTGTCATGAAGAGATTCCCTTGTCAAATTTATTGAACTATGAACAGTATAATGGATAGTCTCTCACAAATGAATTAGTCACAGAGCAATAATTAACGTACTGAACTTGAAAGCCACTGTCATAAACCTAAAATAATTTTACTGTCTGACATGTCAGATATAATTTATTACCAAAACAACTTCAATTTATACACATACCACATTTTAATGATACTGAAAAATATAGGTTGCATCATTCACCCACTCTATATATATATACATGGCCATTCAATCAGGTATTTACTGGTGCACTGCGCACACACACACACACACACTCATTCATGCTAATATCACCTTGTATGGAATTCTGTATGAATGAGGACTATCATCACCTTAAGAGGAAATAAGAAGACATCTTTATGTTTCCTCTTGAATGTATTTTGTTGTTTTTGCCAATACTTATGGTATTTCCCGACAAGTGCTTAAACAGAGAAACAGCCTCAGAACATGTTAAACAGCCAAGAAATGAGGCTGACCGGGCCAAGGGTGTCCCAACTTAAAGACATCAATCTCCAGTGCTGCAATTTTTGCTAACAGAATGAAGACAAGTCATGCACACTTCAATATTTAGGCTAGACTGTAAATAAGCAGGCCAGTAACTCCAGTAACCACATCTCCAGTGCTCATCACTAAAGCCTCAGTGATGCTGTACACTTATGTCTGTATCAAACTGGCTGTCTCAGGTACTGAAGAGTCTTAAGCTCAGGCCAGCTCATCTCATCTTTGTTATTCTCTAGTTCAAACAACCCTGTCCACCTATTTTTGACTTTGGAATCAGTTGTAATTTCTATACGTGTTTTGTAAATATTTCATTTCCAATTCAAGATTTGGAATTCATACAAACAGGAATATTACTTTGCAATCAGATAATTAGCACATTTTTTAAATAGCCAATTTGGCAATATGGAAAATCTGTGGTGTATTTAACTATTTTACAACAAGAGACCCATGGGTCATGATTCTCAGCTGACTAAAAAAGGAATTTTATGATCTGAATTCCAAAATGTGAAATTGTGTAGCCACTGGTATCCCCATATAACTGCAGCAATTAAAAGTTCTTCGAAATCAACAGGAAGAAAAAGTTTCATGATAATATGTCTAGCCTTTCTCATGAAACCAAGTATTTCTGTTTGCAGTCGACTGAGCTAAAACTGACCATGCACATTTTTGAAGGACATCCCTGGATGTCAAGAGAGGAGATTCTAGGTCCAACAGTAAAGTTTTGTACCCTGTCTAGCTGTCTGGCTGCTTAATATGATATTTGCCAATAATATAGGTCACTGTGACCTAATTTCAGGTTTCCAAGGAGATTGCACAAGACTTCCCTGTATATTAAATTGGAACATTCTAGGGCTAGCAGATACAATTTGTGCCCATCTGATTTTCAGGGTGCTAAAAATCATGCTGTTGGCCCATTGTTCACATGATATAGACCTCCATGACCTAATTTCAGGTTTCCATGCAGATTTTCCCAGGACCAGCCTATGTTATGTTAGACAATTTTGGGCCTAATAGAAACAATTTGTGCTCCATCTGACTGACCAGGTGCTCAAAATCATGTTCTCAGCCTGTAATTGCAAAATATAGGTCATCATGACCTAATTTCAGGTTTCCAAGAAGATTGGCCTAGGACCTCCTTGGATGTACAGTTAGAAGTTTCTTGGTGTAACGGTTACTATTGGTGCCCTGTTAACATTCTAACTGCTTCATCTGAAGGTGTAAAAAAATAGGGGGGAAAAATGAGTAAAATTTAGAAAAAAATAGAGGTGACACTGCTGGTCTTCAGGAAATGATGAAAAACTTCATGATCAATATGCATGGAAAAAACCATCGCAATCAATACATTTTTTATTCAGATAATGGAGCTTTTTATCATATTTTTAATTATTCTGGGGGGGTACTAAGCCCCATAGCTCAGTGGACATAGGTAATAGTGACCTAATTTCAGGTTTCCAAGGAGATTATTTTTATACCTCATTGGATGTTATGTTAGAAGATTCCAGGTCCAGCAGTTACAATTTCTGCCCTGTGAAAAGACAGCTGGACAGACACACAGACAGTTGGTAGACAGACAAAGAATGATTGCTATACAAAGCTAAGATGACTTTCAGTCAGCTGAGCTAGGAACAAAAGTGGACAGGGGTGTGAAAGTATAATATGATACCAGTACAGCCATAAATTATTTTACTGTGTCTGTTTTACTAAATGCTTTAAAAAGCCTATAACAGTTTGGATTCAAACAGCTATTGGCGTTTTGTTGGTCCAATCACAAAACATGTTACTGTTGCAGAGTCATTTTCATACTGTTTGTTGTAACAGCTATTATGTCGTACAGCTGCACAGCTGCAGTGTAGAATACAGAAATCAGTGTATATTATTCAAAATGGTATATTGATTGCCAAGTGCCAAGTCTTGTTATTTGTGTATATATATATATATATATATATATATATATATATATATATATATATTTATATATATATATATATATATATATACAGTATGCACATATATAATACCTGACCAATCTGGGCAGACTTAGCAGTGGCTGGAATCAGCAGAATACCATTAATAATGGCTAGTTGTACCTATAGTTATTGCTATTAGTATAATTTTTTTTTATTTACACTACAAAAACAATATTGCTCTGGACACATATACAGTAGGTACTAATTCTAGTGGTTCAAAATATATATCTAGATGTCTTAAATTCTGATATATAAGGTAATATTCCTTTAAAAATGGTTGGCAGGCCACACAATGTTAATTGTCTGGGCAAGGTCATTAAAATAATTGAAACTGAGATTGATAAGTGATCATATTCTTGCCACGAAAACGTCAACGGCATCACAATTCCCTCAGTGGTGTAACCGTGACATTAGCTTAATTAGCCAGACTCACAAGGGAAACACAAACTCAATATATGAATAAATAACTAAAAAAAATTGTTTGATTTTAGCCAGAAAACCACAATCAGAATTGATTTTGCTCCGCATTCTGCTATCGCCACCTTCAAGGGGCAAAAATTCCAAGCTGAAAAGGGAAAACATTTACAACTGTCAGATCAAGTGACAACAAAATAAGCCAATCAGACAACCTGCCACACTAGAAGCAACTCACAGGGTTACTGATGCAATAGCAGGGCACAAAAGCAAAAAGGATTCCAAATTCCAGGACATTTTCAGGACTTTATTTGGCATTTCCAGGGAAAACTAACTTGCATTTAATACAACTGTTAATGTGACAATTTAAGGTAACAATCAAACACTGTAGATAATGAAACAAGAACACCACAAACATACATAATACTCCTGTCTTATGTCTAGTGACCTCTTAAGTATGCGTGAATTTTGCCAAGAGTGAAATTCAGGCGAGAAACAGTATTTGTTAATATTTATAATGAGTTTCAAGAATATCCATCAGATTATTGGTAAATCATTACAGTGCCACCAAAGTCTGGTGATCCCTAACCTCTTTTTTGACGGATTTAATGCATGGATTTTGCTGAGAACCAGGCTTACGCAAGATATTGTAATGTTTTATCTTTCTGTTGAGTTTAATCAAAATCCATCATATTCCTGATTAATTATCATGGCGACACCACAAAGTAGCCTTGTGCCTCTAACCTTATTAAATTTGCGTGGATTTTGCTCATAATCAAACTCGGTCAAGATAATCTGTAAGTTAGTAGTTATGGTAAGTTTTGTGAAAATCCACTGTAGCCCTGATAAGTTATCGCAACGACTCTAAAAGTAAATGGACAGACAGACATGTGGGTATATTACAATACATCCCTTCATGACTGGTGTATAAAAAAAGAGACACAGGGATATTAGATGACACTGAATTAACCATAATTCAGATGTTGTGTACATTCAAATCAGATCTAACCTGTTTCTTGGATTCTCTCACTGAATTCAAGGATAAATGATGAAAACCTTGTTTTTTTCAGGACTTTCTAGCAAAAGGATTCTGAAAAAGACATTTTTTATGACTTTAAAAGAAATCAAGGATACATATATATAAATATATATATATATATATATATATATATATATATATATATATATACCCCTGGATAGGTACAGACTAAATTGTGGGTACCAAGAAACTAAACAGTCAGTTCATTAAAAGATTTTAAAATGAGATACAGGGTACTGTATCAACTGTCAGTTCATTATATATATATATATATATATATATATATATATATATATATATATATATATATATATATATATATATATATATATATTGGTAAGTATCCAGTTCAGGGGTGCAGTGATTTACTATATCATGTTCTATTTTGGTACTATTACTGGGTGTTAATTTTACAGAGATATCAAAATCTGTCAGCATGCAGTAAATCCATTTATATATATAACACTGTAGAAGCCACAGACTGAAACGTATGTTAGTTAAGGTTTCCAGACTTAAAATTTAAGTTTGTATGAGCATGACCTGGAGATCACATGATTCCATTAGGTAGATATATGAGCAGTTTGATTACATACAAGCATTGTACAAATAATATTGAAATAAACATCCTTTCATTGTATCAATAATTTGGGATCTTTTTATAAATTATAATCTTTTGCAGTAAAATAGTTACTTTTATCTTTGTGTAACAAAACTAGGAGTAATTTTATAGATTTCCATATATACACACACACACACACACAAATATATCTGCATGTATATGTATAATAAATTCTTAAAGTTATACCCTCACCATAATTTTACTTGGGAGGAAAACTAATCAAGGATATAAATATATATACATATAAACGCTTGACATAATGAATATATAAATTCAGATCTACAGGCATATGTGTAACCTAAAGTGTGCATGGAGCCAACACTATTTTTCTTGCCTACATCTGGCTTCCTATCAGATCGTATGACACTGAGTAGCTCACGGGTGTCTGTCATGAACCTCATGAATTTTCTTCTGGTGGTCAAATGCTGACACAGGTAGCCTAAAAACAGTAGGGGGCCCTGAGACAGGTATGCACACCCACTAAGGAGCTAACCAATCAACAGGCTCCATTTCACACATGAACACACATGTGGCCGGGCAGCATGGCTCTCTGTTCATACTGGGCTCATAATCAGTATGATCGATACAAAGTGGAGTCAGGACATAAACAATATTGTCAGAAGCCTACATACCCATACTGACTGTCCACACAAGATCACTAAGGTCTACAGTGCTCCATACCTCCCCCTCAGAAACCCACTTGCTCCAATATGTCTCCTGAGCCCAGAAATTCTTTGGCTGACCTTGACCTTGACTCCTGTCAGGTCAGGATCAGGGAGTGAGCTCTGCAGCTCCAATCCCTGTGGCTGGCTGCCAGTGACTCACTCCCTGGGCCATGTGTCGGCAATATGTGCAAGCATAAGGCTGTATATTATACTAGCTGCGGCATACAATGTGCACACCACAACACAAGTAGCACGCTTCAGACAGGCATTAGCTTGTTAATACCTAAATCAATAACAGTGTTTCCCAGTGAAAGGATGCTCTTGCGAAGGCAAAATACCTGCCTTACATAAACAGCAGCATTTTAAGCCTTAGTTTTTTCTTTACAAACGTCTAGCCGGCTGACTTGCATGATTAACATGGTAAGCAGTATGAGGATATTCTCAATACCCATGTAATAACTGCGGGGCACTTGGCTTACACCAAATATCTTGCATGCACTAAGCATTACATAATCAATCAGCTCAGTGGCATGTTACAAAATCCACTGTCTGAGGATTTTTTCATTTAGCAGCCTAGAGCCTGTTTGTGATATTTACAGAATGCACTGGTAATGAACTTGTATTTAACACTTAAACTGATGCCTAATCTGGGAGCGGCAGGGGAATGCAACGCGTAAGAAACAGGGTTGCAGGTAATAAAAGCAAAAGTGACAGTGACCTGGGAAGTCATAAATAAGAAACAAAAGCATTTATGAAAGATATAGAAACTCCAGCTGAACATTTTCTGTAATATGGAAAATTACAGAAACTAAAAATACTAATATAGAAAATTACAAAAGATATTTAAATATTCTGAAGAAAATTGTAAAAAATAAAATATGAAAATAACATTACACAAGGTGATGATATTAATGTACAAAATGACAAAAGTAAAAATATTGATCATACAAGTCCAGGTGATCAAACTTAATTTGGCCATTAATTATTACTTGTCATATCTGTGACAAAATTTTAGATGATCAAGAAATGGACCAGTGCAAATTACTACTTTGTGAAATGATATTTTTACACAAGTGACACAACATGTGTTAATTGTATTAATTAACCTTTATATCACAAAGAGAACCACTCAAGACCCAACACTTACACTCAACTTGGCTAGATTTTCATATGAAGTCAATCATATTGCATTTATATATTTATAATTCTAAGGATTACCAGTGACCCTAAACAAACCCTCCATGAAGTTACAGTTAAAGATAAGGTCTAGATGGAATGAAGACTGAGTGAAAACTGACATACTATCTGTTATTTATATAAAGAGTGTCAGCATTTGTCTGGAATATATAATTTAATCTCAGCATTAAACCAATAAAGGGATAAAAAGGCAGCAATTGATTTACAAATTTGGCAAGGTATCACTTGCATACATGTACAAATATATGAGACAACTGTTACCATTTGAACTTAGATACCATTAAGCAACAGTTAAAACTGATAATAAAAAGACAAATATACACTGAAATTCCACTACTACCTTAAATTTTCATATGATCACATTATATCATTATCAGGGTAGGCCATGTATAAGTGTATTATTCATAAACTCACTTTTGCTGTAAACATTGAGTCTGTCCCTGTAGTTACCATCTCAACTCACCTATCATAATAAAATATGACAGGGTATCTACAACACCTTTGTAGTGTTTATAGCCCTAGGTGAAAGAAACACAAGTTTTAATAGAGCCATTTACAATGTACATGTGACTTGAAGGATAAACACACCAGACACTATTGAAAATTCAATATCCTCTCAAGACCTGCAAATGTCATGACAAAAAAGGGATGGCAGGAATAAATACGGCACCACCGAGAAATAGGTTTACTGTGTGCTCCTCAGCCCACTACTATCCTATCATCTCCGGAGCGCCCTCGGGCCTGAACAGCATGAACAAATATTGGACAATAGCAAACAAGGACCTGTGGTTGTTGACTCCCACGTCTGGGGACACAAACCTTCCTTATATGGTATAACAAATCAGTGACAAGGCGGAGGTCACATGATAGGGAGGCAAATGTAGAAAGTACTGACTATTAATGAGGACAGTAAACACACACATGAGTACTACAATGTAATAACCTCTAGACCAGGATACTATAATACCACTGATAAACTAGGCCATGTGAGGCTGTCCATGAAAAGCTGAACTTTTTCACCTGTATGTAATATCCCCATAAAATGCTGTGTATAACATCTTTTAAACTGCTTGTAGTGACCTTAAAGAGTAATACAATATCACTTTTTCATATTATTATCCAAATAATTACCAGGAAGCTTTTATTTAACCATTACCTGATGCAATACTTGAAGGACACCTGAACTGACACACCTCATGCCTTTAAAAAATAATGCTTCAAATGTTAAAATGTTTAAGATACATCTTTACATAATGTTGCTTTTTTTCCCTGTTCAACTGAGGTCTTCAGGTTAAGTAAAATCTCTTAATTAACACATGAGCTAACACAGAAAATTAAAACTCTACTGCACTGGCACAGCTGACATCAATGTAGGTGTTCAGATATGACAAATAGGCAGAGTGACAAGTCCTGTACACCAGAAAAAAATACAGATCTATTTATTTAAAAATACTGGTTGACTCACTTTGAGTAATATGCATTTTTCATATATACTGAGTGATCAATCGTTAAACAATACAAATAGCAAACACTAACAAGAAAAGTTACTGCATTGTTGTACCTAATTACCTTATTTTACATATTAAGTGTTATCAATATAAAAACACTGTAATGGTTAAAGGCAGTTAACCGACCTAGTGGCTCAGGATAATCAAAAATTTTACATTCCAGTTAATATCATATCGTTTTAATACTATCATGCATATTTCAGGGACTATGTTAAAGTTGCACCATATATGATAATGTTAAAACTTGCTTTATTTGACCAGGAAAGTGTACTGCCAGTGCCACTGCCAGCCTAGATACATGTATGTGTCAAGGCCAAGATCCTGATCTTGATTTAGGCTGGACCACTCTGATCCCAATAGGGATTCAGTCCAGCCTGAATCCCAATCTTCAATTAATAACAAAAGGAATGACATCCTGTCTAATCAGTTGAGGGTTATGGCTACCCATACCCATGATCCAGCTCATAACTGAATCTACTTGCCAACTAAATGTCCACAAGGCTCTTTTTAATTAACAAATCAATATAAATTTTTTTATATTCTTTTATTCCATTAACTAATTCCTGTCAGATATCAGTCCTAGTAATATTCACTTGATGAACTAACTCTTTGTATTTTAAGTATGGAATGGCATAAATAAAATTTAGTCATGACAAAACTAGTATTCCGAAACAATTACCCCTCCCCCCCCTTTTAAGAGCAGGCCCCCAGAAGGCATGTAATGTTCCTGACATGTGGCACCAGTGATACCAATTAAACTCCTCATATTTGTGCAATTTTCATCAAAAATGTTTCTGGCCGTACATCCATCCATTCCATAGATATGAGCGATTTTTACCCATAGCAAATACATGGATGGATGCCAACCAAAGACAACTGCAGATGGTGCCTCCAGTCTTGAATACAAGATGGAGGTATCTCAGATCTATGGACATGCACAATTTCAGGCCAAAACGGCAAATCACTTCTGAGAAAAGAGCTTCTTTATTCTATGAAAATGGGAAGGTAGGTAGTGCCACCTGTCTGGTCTACAAAAAAAATCCCCAAGAAGTATACTTGTACATGCCAAATTTCAGACCAATACACTGAACCACTCCTGAGATATGAGCAATTTTCACCTGAAGTAAATGTATAATTTGAAAAATTCAGAACTAATTTTGGGTATTCAATTGAATCTTGAATTAATAAAGTTATATTCCTGACAAAAAGTCTCCAGCTTCAGCAATTCTCGTCTTAGGTGAGTAAATATATTTCTTGATTTTTAAAAAGTGCATTATGTTTGGGCCCATAACTTTAAAAAAATACGCAATACTGACATCATTTCTGGCATGTGCATAGCAAATGTATAGAAAAATATGTATATTATATATGGTCAAAATCAGATCAGTGGTTTTGATATTAGGCAGTCTTGAAGTGTAACAATGGGTTTTTAATGGAAAAATGAAATTTTATTATTAATATCTCGAAGGTATTAAGTCCTAGTGACCAAATTCTTGGTATGGTAGGGGATTTTGGAGACATCTAATTGTATGCCGAATTTAAGGAACTTAGAGCTGAAGCTGGGGAGCTGAGCTCTTGCAAACTGCATAACACTAGCTTGATGTAAACAATATGTTACATGGTGCTTGAAAACTTGATTAAAATCTACAGTTTTTGATCAACTAGTTTTAAATTTTTGGTGTTAACAGTTGAAATGCTAACAAAAACATGCTGTGAAAATTAAATCCACAGTACTTACAGGAAAAAAACGTGCCATGGTCAAAGTTGGGCAAAATTTAAGATACCAATTTTTTATTTTTATTAATATTTTAAAAAATTTTAAAAGATTTTACAAGTTTTATAAATTTGTATTAAAAAAACACTGAAAATATAAGTTAAAATATTAGAATTCTTAGTTTCAATCATTATACATCCAGAGTGTAGCTCATATTGGGTCATATTATGCATACACATATAATTTTATTATTTTTAAATCACAAATTTTTAAACTGAATTTAAAAGAAAATAATGCCACAACATGGCATCTACAAGATTATTCCTTGAATCACTATTAAAAAGTTTTGCACATTGGAGTTTTCAGTACATGCTTAATCTTATTCACCAAAATAAAATAAGATTCTGTTAATTTGGGAAAATAAAAACATCTTTTCAAATAAAGTATACACACTGATTGTTGAATGAGGGACAAACAATATCATTATGCTAATTACAATCTAAGCTTTAATTTATTCCTGGAATTAATAGTCAATTTCACACCTGGTGAAGTTTTTACTCTTCTCAAGGAAGGAATTACTTGTCTGATGAACATCCACACTTTCATAGCAATACACCACTTTGTGGACACAATTAAATGTGCACTTTAATCATTGTAACCCTGGTGGTAAATACAAAATCTAAAATGTAGCATAGCCAAGAATAAACTGAAATACAGAAAATTATAACATTCATCTAGTTAATGCATCATCTAGGGGGGGGGGGGGGGGGGGGGGTGCAGGGCAGAGGGGAAGCCTGCTAGTAGTGGCCCAGCTGAGCCATGACAAGCTGCCTGGGGTGGGTTACATAATGCAAGTGAAGGCTTTACTACTAGGTGGGCTAGATGTAAACAACACTTGACATGGTGTATGAAAACTTGAATAAAAGCTACTCTTTTCAATCAATTCCTTTGAAATTTCAGATTTTAAAAGATTAGATCCTTATGTATATATGCTGTTAAAATTAAATCAAAAGTGCTTTACAGAAAAAAAACATGCCATTGCCAAAGTTGAACAAAATTTAGGGTACTGATTTTTTATTTAAGCTAATAACTTGAAAAATTTGCAAAATTCAGATCTAATTTTGGGTAAACAATCGAATCTTAATTAAATAAAGTTATATTCCTGACAAAAAGTCTCCAGCTTCAGCAATTCTCGTCTTAGGTGAGTAAATATATTTCTTGATTTTTAAAAAAGTGCATTATGTTTGGGCCCATAACTTTAAAAAAATACGCAATACTGACATCATTTCTGGCATGTGCATAGCAAATGTATAGAAAAATATGTATATTATATATGGTCAAAATCAGATCAGTGGTTTTGATATTAGGCAGTCTTGAAGTGTAACAATGGGTTTTTAATGGAAAAATGAAATTTTATTATTAATATCTCGAAGGAATTAAGTCCTAGTGACCAAATTCTTGGCATGGTAGGGGATTTTGGAGAAATCTAACTGTATGCCAAATTAAAGGAACTTAGAGCTGAAGCTCGGGAGCTGAGCTCTAGCAAACTGCATAACACTAGCAATATGTGACATGGTGCTTGAAACTTGAATAAAATCTACAGTTTTTGATCAACTGGTTTCAAATTTTTGGTGTTAACAGTTGAAATGCTAACAAAAACATGCTGTGAAAATTAAATCCACAGTACTTACAGGAAAAAAAACGTGCCATGGTCAAAGTTGGGCAAAATTTAAGGTACCAATTTTTTATTTTTGCTTATATTTTAAAAATTTTAAAAGATTTTGTTCTAATTTTAGGTATACAAGTTAATTTTGATTAATTAAAGTAATATTACTGGAAAAAAAGTGCTTAGCTTGAACAAGTTTTGTGTTAAGTGATAAAATTTCTTTCCTGATTATTTACAAAATGCATTATGTTTGGGCCCATAACTTTTTTAAATTATATAATACAGACCTAATTTCTGGCATGTACATAGGAATTATATAGAGGATTATTTGTAGGAAATATGAGGAAAAACAGATGAGTGGTTTTGATATTAGGCAGTCCTGAAGTGTGAAAATAGGTTTTTAATAAAAAAATTTCCTTAATTAGCTCAGCTGACTATAAGTCATCTGAGCTATAGTCGTGGTCCATTGTCCGTCGTCCGTCCGTCTGTCCGTCCGTCCGTCCGTCCGTCCGTCCGTAGATGTGGCACATTTTGAAACCGTAAGACCTAGGAATCCAAAATTCAGCATAATGTTAGATGTCCCTAAGATCTCCTACCAAGCCGAAAACAGGGTCTTTGCGACTTCATTCCTTTGAGAAATTAAGGAAAAACCTCAATTTTTTATTAAAAACCTATTTTCACACTTTAGGACTGCCTAATATCAAAACCACTCATCTGTTTTTCCTCATATTTCCTATAAATAATCCTCTATATAATTCCTATGTACATGCCAGAAATTAGGTCTGTATTATTTAATTTAAAAAAGTTATGGGCCCAAACATAATGCATTTTGTAAATAATCAGGAAAGAAATTTTATCACTTAACACAAAACTTGTTAAAGCTAAGCACTTTTTTTCCAGTAATATTACTTTTATTAATCAAAATTAAATTGTATACCCAAAATTAGATCAAAATCTTTTAAATTTTTAAAAATATTACCAAAAATAAAAAATTGGTACCTTAAATTTTGCCCAACTTTGACCATGGCACGTTTTTTTTGCTGTAACTGCTGTGGATTTAATTTTCACAGCATGTTTTTGTTAGCATTTCAACTGTTAACACCAAAAATTTGAAACCAGTTGATCAAAAACTGTAGATTTTATTCAAGTTTTCAAGCACCATGTCACATATTGCTAGTGTTATGCAGTTTGCTAGAGCTCAGCTCCCGAGCTTCAGCTCTAAGTTCCTTAAATTTGGCATACAGTTAGATTTCTCCAAAATCCCCTACCATGCCAAGAATTTGGTCACTAGGACTTGATTCCCTCGAGATATCAATGAAAAACTTCATTTTTCCATTAAAAACCCAATGTTACACTTTAAGACTGCCTAATATCAAAACCACTGATCTGACTTTGATCATATATAATATACATATTTTTCTATACATTCACTATGCACATGCCAGAAATGATGTCAGTATTGTGTATTTTTTTTAAGTTATGGGCCCAAACTTAATGCACTTTGAAAAAAAATCAAGAAATATATTTACTCCCTTAACAAGGGCATTGCTGAAGCTAGAGATCTTTTTTGTCAGGGATGTAACATTATTTAATCAAGATTCAATTGAATACCCAAAATTAGTTCTGAATTTTTCAAATTTTATAAGTTATTAGTATAAATATAAAATTAGTACCTTAAATTTTGCCCAACTGTGACCATGGCACGTTTGTTTCCCGTGAGCACTGTTGATATAATTTTCATATCATGCACACATAAGGATTTCAGCTTTTTAGTTTAGAAAGCTGAAAGAAATTTGCCAAATATTGTAGCTTTTATTAATGTTTTTTATGAGACCCTGTCAGACTTTGGCTCTCTCCAGCCCCTCTTGAGTCACCTGTATGTCGACCTTGTTGACCTTTCATCAAATTATGCACGCTTGAGGGGAGAATCCAGGCAGCTTATGGCCAGCCACAGTTGATCCAGGTGTTCAACCCAACTCATCTAGTAGTTTTAACCAACAACATAACAATAAACAATAAATTAATAAATTTTTATTGGTTTTTAATAACAAATTAAAGAAAAATAGAAAAGGAATTTGTTAGTTTATAATAACAGGAAATTAACTTGCAGTTACTGATGATATAAGAATCTTGTATCGATGGGTAGAATGTCACATATTCCAAATAACACCATGCAGTCACCTATGGCATTTTTCAGTTCATTTTTAATGATAAAGAAGTAAATCATATTATTCATTACTAATCATTAAGGATTATATGAAGGAAATTAATGATAGACAAAGATGCAGTTGATTATATTAATCTAGATTCCTACTGTGTCTAGTGTGTACATTGATGTGAAATTAGTCCAAAATGAATTTTTTACAGTTATTTTTTAATATAAATAAAAGCCATAAAACCAGGTACTTATGATCATTATTTAAATGTGTGAATTTTGTATATTCTGGATTCTCAACATCATTGTTTGTTGAAAACTGAATAAATACCAGACATGGTGCGAATACTTTGCAATTGTATTTAAACACGAATATGAATATGTACTCCATTATAAAATTTCTTTCATAAGAATGGGAATTCAGGTAAAAATGAAAGTATATGAATACTCGTGCAAATACTTTAAAAATGTATTCATGAATGCATTCATGAATATATTCTTTAATATTATTTTAATAATCATATCAGTTATATTTCATTTTAAAAAATCATATGATTCTCTTATTATTTTTAATAAAAATTATATTTGGGACAATATTTGTAATTTTTTTAATAAATAGTTAAACTCTTATATTATATGTTCTGCTTATAAGTTATATGGCCAAGTCAAAATCTGTGTGACAGTAGTACTCCATTTGTTAATAAAATAAATGAAATCAATCCTCTTCCCTGTCTCCAAAGGTACTATCAAAATCATACATAAGCTAAACAACAACAACTCATAATACAGCTTATATTTATTACCACACAAAACCAGCATGTGCCTCATTTCTAAATAATATTTTTTAATTAATAATTAATATATAGGTCCCTTGTTAAAATCCTATTTTCACACTTCAGGACTGCCTAATATCAAAACCACTCATCTGTTTGTCCTCATATTTACTATAAATATTCCTCTATATAGTTCCTATGTACATGCCAGAAATTAAGTCTGTAAAGTATAAATTCTTTAAGTTATGGGCCCAAACATAATGGACTTTGTAAAAAATCAGGAAAAATAATAACTCACTTAACATGAACAAATTTGAAACAAGAGTCTATTTTCTCAAGTATATAACTATGTTTAATTAAGATTCAATTGTTTACCAAAAATTAGATCTGAATTTTGTAAATTTTTTAAGTTCTTAGCATAAAAAAAAAATCAGTACCTTAAATTTTGCCCAACTTTGACCATGGCACGTTTTTTTCCTGTAAGCACCATTGATTTAATTTTCACAGTGTGTAAACATAAATATTTAGTTTGTCTAAATCTGAAATTTGAAAATAAAAGCTTGAAAATTAAGCTGGTTATTGATTTTTTTTCTGTAGTCACTTGCTTTGATTACAGATGCAGGGTCCCACTCCAGGTCACTGGAAGTCAGCTATGCCAGGGTTTCTGATTTGTTACAGTCACTGGGGGAGATCCCCTGCTGTGACAGGTGTACAGTTATTCTCATATCACCACCCCAATCACCCCCCCCCCCCCCCCCCCCCCACCGGCAAACCCAACCCACCAAGTGTTATGCAGTAATTGTTATTGTTTTCACTGTATCTCCTTAATTGTAATGCTGTTTCCACTCCGATATGCAAAAACTTTCCTTGAAAAAATAATTCAAGGTGTAATCCAGAAGAAGCAATGTTGTGTAATGTAGCATTTTTAAAGAAATCAATTTTCTTTTAAATGATTTTAACAAATATAAATGAACCCATCAGTATGCTTTAATTATTATAAAATATGAAGCACATTATGGATAAATAAAGACACAATTAAAAATTGTGAAATCTAAATCAAGTATTATTTTTAGATATTTATTGTTTTGCAGATTTAAAAGATATATTTTTGTGGTAAAAAATAAATCAACATTTGTATGCATGATGTGGTGTTATCTGACAAGATTGAGATTTATGATGATGCAATTGAGAATTATGAATCAACTTTTATATTCAGATATATATGTTAAATTGGAAATGTATAAAAATATAAACTTAAATTAGAAAATAATTGATAAAAAAATCAGGATTTAATACAAACATTTGTTCATTATTTTCCTGCCTCAGCAGAATTTGAGATCAGGCTTTGTTTGCCCTGTTTTATGTTGTTAATTAGCTATATTTCAACTGTATACATTTCATAAAAAAATACATATATATTTAATAATATATATTATACAAAAATAGATGCAATTGAACAAATGTGTAAACTACTGAAATGTCAACAGTTAATCGAAAAACCAACTAATGATCATGGTAATAGTACAGATCATTTGTTCACAAACTGCTCACATGCTTTAGTTTCAACATTAGGAAACACATGGTCAGGTTACAAAATATTTTTTGCAACAATTTCTTGCTCATCAATACAAACCAATCATATAAACCAACCATGGCCTTTATTACCTCTTCCTCTTACACTTTATCTCCATTAGATATTATTTTAGATTTTTACCTTCAAGGTTAACGTCAGCTGAGCACAGAGACCCATAGGTCCCTTGTTTCTCAAAGGAATGAAGTCGCAAAGACCCAGTTTTCGGCTTGGTAGGAGATCTTGGGGACATCTAACATTATGCTGAATTTTGGATTCCTAGGTCTTATGGTTTCAAAACGTGCCACATCTACGGACGGACAGACAGACAGACGGACGTACAACGGACAATGGACCACGACTATAGCTCAGATGACTTATAGTCAGCTGAGCTAATGATTGCAGTTGGTGCAACAGGTCATGAATACAAGATTGGGTTATCCAAGATCAATGGACATGAACAATTTCAGCCCAATCTGTCCATTAGTTTTTGACTATAATGCTCACAGTACTGTCAAGTGGCAATGATGGGGTATTAAAAAAGGCGTGAACACAAGAAAAGAACAGAAGGTGGCGCCACCTGGGTTATGCAGAAGACAGAGCTATCCAAGATCTTCTGTCAATTTGATTTTTGGATCAAACCATGCAAGATTTCTTGAGATATATAAGAATTGGTGCGATTTTCCCCCAAAATGGCCCTAATCAAGGTCAAGGTCAATCCTAGTTACGGTCATGACCCAATTTTACATAGGCTTTGTCCTCTAACCCATATCTATGGAATCCTGACTGGGATTTGGTCTTGATTGGTCCAGATGGGGATCTGGGGCTTTACATAAGCATACACTGGCACTGAAATCTGACAATATCTGTCAGTGATACGGTACATAGCATTATTACTGGGCTGCACACACCTCAAAGGCTGCCTTTCTTAGCTATGCTTATTTTTGCATATACCAGTATTATGTATCTGTTTACTGCCTACATGACTGGCCATACAAAACTATGGCAGGGTTTCAAAAGAGCATACCTGAACATACACCATTCATTGTAAATAAGACATGACACCTGATTTTGACATCAGCTAGATTTTAAGACAATTGCTAGCATCAAATGTGGGAGACATATGTCTTGGTCAAAATATGAGGAGCTTTCTAGAATCGATGGGGTTTACAATAAATTTCTGAATCAGTATATGAAGACAAAAGCATGAGAAATCTACAGGAGCAATTAAATTTCAGTCAATATATGTATAATTAAAAATACAGGTGGCACCCGTACCTTGTTCAAGCTTTGCAAGATCAACAGGCACACCAAATATCAGGAATGTCTATGAAACAAATGTTGAGAAATTTGGATTTTCACATTTCATAATTTAACAGGAATGCAGGTGGTAACTGATTCAACAGAAAAATGTCATCAAACTTCAAAGACCCATGGGTACCCCAGACTATATAAAAATCCATGGAAAGGTTTCTGTCCATATCTACAATAAATATTTCCCTGATAAACATAAACTAAAAGTAGCGAAAGGTGTAGAAATTTACACCAAGCAATTGTAAATGTAGACAGCTGAGTTGGACTGTAATTTACACAAATGTAGAAAATGGTTTAATGTTCATTGCAAGCTATGATAAGTATACAGTGTCAAAAGGGTTCAGTTTTAAAATCAACTGATGGTTAAAATACTAAATTTGTCAGTTTTAAGCATATATAAACTAAGGACTCACACTGGAAACATACTGGTGAACTGTCAGAAAAGGTAACCAGGTCACAGTGAACTAATTCTCTGCATTCTTACCCCATTTATGAAGTGACACCTGATAAACAACAGACAAGCAAAAGCCCCAATAACTTTCTATTTTCTAAGCAAAAAACAGGAGTATTAAATTCTGTGGAAGAGAAAGTTGAAATATATGAAAAAATCAAGAAACTAATGAGGTCTAAACTAATGGGAAGGATTTCGTTTGATGTATTTCCAGACTGTTTGACAGGAGAACTGTGCCACTGGTGTGATTTAGTGGTACAATCCTAGCAGTAAAATGGGTCATGCAGTTCCCGAGTGGCTGCTTGCTGGGCCCAGCATGTCTTTTCCAGGTGCTTCACCACCGCAGCAGGATTATAAATACTGTGTATAATATGTAACAAGCTGCTATACTTAGCAGCGGTGCACACTTACGCCATGTGCCTGGTAAAACAAGCAGCTGTCCTGTCTAACATTAAGTGCGTATACCGTATAATACATATTCACCTCATCTATGCATATGGCTGCATATTACTTGCATCTCATTATTTTATGGCTATATTTCTTAGCATGGGTCAATCCTAGATAGCAGTGACTCATGGGTCATGATGCTCAGTAAATGAGCACAATTTGAGACACATTAACCCAATATTAAGTAAAGAGCTCATATATCAGACAGAGAGAACACATTGCAACACAGACTGTTTTCATTAAAAACTAAATGTGTCGGAATGACACGAATGCCCCCGCCTGGGGCAAATTAGAAACATTTGTTAAATTTTGTAAAATTTTTTAAGTTCAGGAGGTGTTGTATGGTAAAAAGTAGGTCAACAGGGGCAAAATGCAAACTAGATCTGTAACGGGTCATTATCAAGCAACACACCAAAAATCAGGCCAGAATCTGCAGGCACTGTGAAAAAAAGTCCATAGATGTGCATTTTTCATAGAAATTTCTGTCTTTCATGAAATTTTCTATGTTCAGGATCTGTCATATGGTCAAAAATAGGTTAACTGGGACAAAACGCGAACTCGATCTGTAAGTGGTCATTATGCACCACAGACCAAACATTAGGCCAGTATCTGTAAGCATTGCATTGTGAAACTAGAATACTAGCAAAAGCTGATAATCAGTTATAAATTTAAATTGGAGAGGTATGTCCCATGTTTCATAACAATCCACCAAATGCTTCCTGAGAAATAAGCTCCTAAGTATTTTTTCTATACTAAGCTCTGTGACCTTGAAAAGTAGGTCAAGATCACCCATCTTTAAACTTGACCAAGAATTTGTAAATATAATGCAATAGCACTGAAGAAATGAAGTTCCTGTGTTGAATACCTTTGGAGATATCCTGCACAAAAGGCCAAAATTGAAAAATCCGATAAAATTTCATTAAAAAATCAGAAATTGCAGGTGGCACCACCAAAATTGTGCAGCACGTACAGACCATCAGACCCAATGATCATAGTAAGTTTTGTGAAAATCCACACAATGGTTCCTGAGATATAAGCTTCTGAGTGTTTTTCTATAATCAGCTCTAAAATGTAGAAAAATGGGTCAAGGTCACTCATCTTCAAACTTGGCCGAGATTTTATCGATATACATCTTCACTGATGAAATAAAATTCCAACGGTGAATCCTTTTAGAGATATCCAGCTCACAAGGTAAAAGTTAACAGACGCTGAACAGACGGACTGACAGACACCGGACAGACAGATGGACGGACGGACAGACGGACAGCTAGGGTGACGACAATAGCCCATCAGCCTATGAGCTGAGGGCTTTAAACATCTGTACATGTACATTTGTTATGAAAATTAATATTTTTCATGAAATTTTCTATGTTTGGGAGCCATAAAACAATCAAAAGTAGGTCAACTGGGACAAAACTTGAACTCGATCTGTAACTGGTCATTATCTGCCCACACATATAAAAACATCAGGGCGGTATCTGCAGGCATTGCAGAAAAAAACGTCCGTACATATGCATTTGTCATGAAAATTTCTATTTTTCATGAAACTTTCTATGTTCAGGAGCAGTCAAATGGTCAAAAGTAGGTCAACTGGGACAAAACAAGAACTCGATCTGCACACACCAAAAATCAGGCCAATATCTATAGGCATTGCGATAAAAAGTCCGTACATGTGTATTTGTCATGAAAATTTCTATTTTTCATGAAATTTTCTAAGTTAAGGAGCTGTAAAACGGTCAAAAGTAGGTCATCCTGGACGAAACGCGAACTCAATCTGTAACTGGTCATTATCTGCCAACACACCAAAAATCAGGCCAATATCTGCAGGCATTGCGAAAAAAAGTCCGTACATGTGTAATTGTCATAAAAATTTCTATTTTTCATGAAATTTTCTAAGTGAAGGAGCCGTAAAAAGGTCAAAAGTAGGTCAACCCGGATGAAACGCGAACTCCATCTGTAACTAGTCATTATCTGCCGACACACCAAAAATCAAGCCAATATCTGCAGGCATTGCGAAAAAAAGTCTGTACAACTGTTTCATTTCGGAATGACGGAAGGACGGACATGGGTAAAACTATATGCCCTGGCCACTTTGTGGCGGGGGCATAAAAATTAATTCTTCAAATAAATGTATAAGATAAATATTGTGCCAGTGAAGAATGTTAATAGCAGGTTGACATTCTAACAAAGTGTGTGGGCTACTTGGTCAGTGCAAGGGTTAGGGTAAGCTTATTGTCTTTCACTGGTTAACTTGAGTACACTTACCGGTATTGACGGATGATAATTAGATCTAATACATTTACACAATTAAACTGAGTTCCTGGCTTGATGGTTCTTGCCCAGATAAACAAGATACTTGACTAAGACCACTATGACTTCAATACATACATATATAATGATATATGGTTTATCTATACTTCAATACCTTTACTAGAATATGGGCAGTCGACAACAAACTACAAAGTACAAGTAACCTCTGAATCACACAAGCAAGGATTAAGTGAAGCATGCAATGTCTCCTGAGGTGATAGCCCTCTATATTTGTGTCAAATCAGAGACGCCCAAGAATCCAAAGATTCAAGGGTGGACGAAACTAAAAACAATTATTGTAGGTGGCCCCGCCAGTCATATGTACAAGATAATGCCATCTTAATCCTATGGACATGCAAGATTTTAGGCCATCATGTCAAACCACTCCTGAGACATATCCACTTATCAAATTATGTAATTTATGAATATATGATTGCAGGTGGCAGTACCTGTCTTGTGCATTAGAATTGAGATAGCTGTTAAAAATGGATTTACTTCAGGCCGTTTCATTAACAATGCCTGAGCCAAGTGTGATTTTCACCAAACAAATCTACAGATCACCAAATGAAATTAACTGCAGGTGGCGCCACCAACTTTGTATACAAGATAAACCATTCCAAGATCTATGACCATTCAAGTTTTCTGGCAGATACGTCAAACCACTCCTAAGATAAATGTGTGGATGTATTGTATGAATAAGTGATAGCTGGTGGTGCCATAAGTCCTGTACACTTTGGAGAAAGCTACATAAGATGGATGGACACGTAATTTTTTCAGGCCCATAAGTCAAACCATTCCTGAAACATGAGTGATTTTCACCCAATCATTTAACAAGGGACCTATGGGTTACTGTGCTCAGCTGACGTTAACCTTGAAGGTAAAAATCTCAAATAATATCAAATGGAGATAAAGTGTAAGAGGAAGTGGTAATAAAGGCCATGGTTGGTTTATATGATTGGTTTGTATTGATGAGCAAGAAATTGTTGCAAATAATATTTTGTGACCTGACCATGTGTTTCCTAATGTTGAAACTGAAGCATGTGAGCAGTTTGTGAACAAATGATCTGTACAATTACCATGATCATTAGTTGGCTTTTCGATTAACTGTTGACATTTCAGTAGTTTACACATTTGTTCAATCGAATCTTTTTTTTTGTATAATATATATTATTAAATATATGTTTTTTTATGAAATGTATACAGTTGAAATATAACCAATTAACAACATAAAACATGGCAAACAAAGCCTGATCTCAAATTCTGCTGACGCAGGAAAATAATGAACAAATGTTTGTAATAAATCCTCATTTTTTTATCACGTCAATTTTTTTTAATTTAAGTTTATATTTCTATACATTTTCAATATAACATATATATCTGAATATAAAAGTTGATTCATAATTCTCAATTGCATCATCATAAATCTCAATCTTGTCAGATAACACCACATCATGCATACAAATGTTTATTTATTTTTTACCACAAAAATATATCTTTTAAATCTGCAAAACAATAAATATCTAAAAAAAATACTTTTTTAATTGTGTCTTTTTTTATCCATAATATGCTTCATATTTTATCATAATTTAAGCATACTGATGGGTTCCATTATGATTGGTAAAATCATTTAAAGGAAAAATGATTTCTTTTAAAATGCTACATTACACAACATTGCATCTTCTGGATTAGACCTTGAATTACTTTTTCAAGGAAAGTTTTTGCATATCAGAGTGGAAACAGCATTACAATTAAGGAGATACAGTGAAAACAATAACAATACTGCAAAACACTTGGTGGGTTGGGAGGGGGGGGGGGGATTGGGGTGGTGATATCAGAATAACTGTACACCTGTCACAGCAGGGGATCTCCCCCAGTGGCTGTAACAAATCAGAAACCCTGGCATAGCTGACTTCCAGTGACCTGGAGTGGGACCCTGCATCTGTAATCTGTAATCAAAGCAAATGACTACAATAGAGCCTCAAGAAAAAAATCAATAACTAGCTTAATTTTCAAGCTTTTATTTCCAAATTTCAGATTTGAACAAATTAAATATTTATGTTTACATGCTGTGAAAATTAAATCAATGGTACTTACAGGAAAAAAACGTGCCATGGTCAAAGTTGGGCAAAATTTAAGGTACTGATTTTATTTTTATGCTAATTACTTAAAAAATTTACAAAATTCAGATCTAATTTTGGGTAAACAATTGAATCTTAATTAAACATAGTTATACACTTGGGAAAATAGACTCTAGTTTCAAAATTTTTCATGTTAAGTGAGTAAATATTTTTCCTAATTTTTTACAAAGTCCATTATGTTTGGGCCCATAACTTAAAGAATTTATACTTACCAGACTTAATTTCTGGCATGTACATAGGAACTATATAGAAGAATATTTATGGTAAGTATGAGAAAAAACAGATGTGTGGTTTTGATATTAGGCAGTCCTGAAGTGTGAAAATAGGCTTTTAATAAAAAATTGAGGTTTTTCCTTAATTTCTCAAAGGAACGAAGTTGCAAAGACCCAGTTTTCGGCTTGGTAGGAGATCTTGGGGACATCTAACATTATGCTGAATTTTGGATTCCTAGGTCTTACGGTTTCAAAACGTGCCACATCTACGGACGGACGGACGGACGGACAGACGACGGACAATGGACCACGACTATAGCTCAGATGACTTATAGTCAGCTGAGCTAAAAATGGACATCACGCAAAAATTACTATAGGTGGCACCATCAGTTTTGTATGCCAGATAAAGCAATCCAAGATCGATAGACATGCAAAATTTCAGACTGAAAAGCCAAACCACTCCTAGGAAAAGGCCATCGATGTATTATATGAAAATGTGACAGTACTACTACTAGTACTAGGTGGTGCCACCATTCTTAACTACGGCAAAGTTGTCCGATAATGATAAACATGCAAAGTCTCAGGATGACACATCCATCCACTCCTAAGGTATGTGCAGTTTTCACCCAAAAATGATTCACAGACAGATGTCAATCATCATGTCACAAAAAAAATTGTAGGTGGTGCCAACACAGCGTTAGATCGTCCCTCTGACATTATGGCCAGATCACTGGCTTGCCAGAGTGCCTGGACATCTAACTCTGATGATCTCCTTTTAAGGCCCCATGAGGTGTAAATATTTTTGTCATTGATAACACCTCATTGCTTACAAGTATTGTGTCACTTCAAATAAACCCACTAGACCTTTTAATAAGTTTCTTATCTCTCCAACGACACCTACCATGTGTGTGAAATATTCCATTATAACCCAATATTTTCGTATATAGTTCTGCAGGTATGAGAGATTTCTGCCTGCGGTCTGCCTGACGACTGTATGCGGAGATACGGTTATAAAGCGTGGCATGGACTTGCAGGGCAGTTCTCAATTTGGCTTGTGTCAAAACTCAGTAGGGGGTCCTAAATGAGTCGTGTTTGTCATGGCTCATGCCAACAGCCATGGTTATGAGATCAAGGTTTCATAGACCTATGAACAAGCAAAATTTCAGGTGGATATGTCAAACCACTTATTAGATAATTGCAGGGAGGTATTTATGAATATGTGGTTCGAATGGCACAAGCTGTCATGTGTACCAGAAAGCCATTCAAGATGGCATTGATTTTTCCCAATTTCAGGCTGATTCATTGAACCACTTATGAGATAAGAATGCTTTTCACCCAAGGCAACTGCAGAAATGGACACCAATTGAAAAAATATTTTCTAGGGGGCAAATCCCAACTTTATTTCCATGGATATATAATAATACTGGTATTACTGTTCATCCAGTATACAGAAACTACTCCAAAAATAGCTCAATGTCTGGGTAATATCAGCTGAGCTCCCACATTATTGTGACCAGCGTAAGGAAGGCTGGACTTTCTGCCACTGAAAAAAACTAACCAGCTCACCTGTCCTAGCAGTCAGACAAGCCATTATAATTTATATTAATCACATGTAGCTGTTGAAAAATTGGTTCACAAAATATTAGTCTGTGTAGTGTTTGGTTTCTCACAGTTGGACATATACCTGTCTGTTCTCAGATATAAGCCAGACTTAACAAAAACAAAGTTTCTCCACATGACCTATCTTGAAAAATTTGGTGTTAAGCATGCATGAAGCAAATTCAAATATATACTTTGGAAGATATTTTATATTTTTTCCCCTGAAAACATGTGATTTTACTATTCATGGCGGTCTGCAGTGCCCCCTAGAGTGGGCATAACCAACTAGAATACGGGTAGTCGACAAGCGACTACGTGTATCCGCCAAAATCAGAGAAGGACGGGTGAAGTGAAGCATGGATTGAGTGGCAAGGGGATATAGAGTTACATATGTAAAATATTAGTATTGGATCTCTGCCACATAAACATGATTGTAGGTGGCGCCACCTGTTATTTGAACTTGAAACTATCCAAGATATATACACATGCAAAATTTCAAGTGGAAAAGTCAAACCACTGCAGAGATATGAGTGATTTTATCCCACAGCAGACAAACAGATGGACGCTGTGCAAACATGGTTGCAGGTGGCGCCACCTTTTGTTGTGTATGTTATAAAGCTATCCCAGGGCTACATTTGTGTAAAATTTTTTTCCGGATCGGTCAAACGGTTCTCGAGATATGAGCTTGGATGTCTGCAGCGTTAACATGAATGTAGGTGGCGCCACCTGTCATAAAATCAAGGAAGCTATCTAGGATGTATACGCATGCCGAATTTCAGGTGAATTAGTCAAACCATTGCAGAGATATGAGTGATTTTAACCCCAGGCAGATGAACAAATGGACACTGTGCAAACATGGTTGCAGGTGGCGCCATCTTTTGTTGTGTATGTTATAAAGCTATCCCAGGGCTACATTTGTGTAAAAATTTTTTCCGGATCGGTCAAACAGTTCCCGAGATATATGGGTTTATGTGTGGAGCGTCAACGTGAATGTAGGTGGCGCCACCTGTCATAAAATCAGGAAAGCTATCTAGGATGTATATGTATGCCGATTTTTAGGTGAATTAGTCAAACCACTGCAGAGATATGAGTGATTTTAACCCCAGGCAGATGAACAAATGGACACCGTGCAAACATGGTTGCAGGTGGCGCCACCTTTTGTTGTGTATGTTATAAAGCTATCCCAGGGCTACATTTGTGTAAAATTTTTTTCCGGATCGGTCAAACGGTTCCCGAGATATATGGGTTTATGTGTGGAGCGTTAACGTGAATGTAGGTGGCGCCACCTGTCATAAAATTGAGAAAGCTATCTAGGATGTATATGCATGCCAAATTTTAGGTGAATTAGTCAAACCACTGCAGAGATATGAGTGATTTTAACCCCAGGCAGATGAACAGATGGACACTGTGCAAACATGGTTGCAGGTGGCGCCACCTTTTGTTGTGTATGTTATAAAGCTATCCCAGGGCTACATTTGTGTAAAAAAATTTTCCGGATCGGTCAAACGGTTCCCGAGATATATGGGTTTATGTGTGTAAACAGACGCACAAACGGACGCTGGGCAGAGACGAAAGGTCAGAGGTCAAGGTCACTTGGTTAGGCACCAGTTCACATATGACCCGATAATTTGTGTAAGTTTCGGAAAAATCTGTCCAGTAGTCTCAGAGGAGTTCTCCGGAAACGAACGCGGCGGCGGCGGCGGAACCCGGTCAAAAACATAGTATCCGCAAAACTTCGTTTTGGCGGATACAATTAAGATGCAGTCAAAACTATAATGGCACTCGGCAGAGTATGTAACTGGACCAAGGCAAACATCCCATTGGCTCTGCCAGTTCTGCACCAAAATACAGCAAGGTCTTCCCAAGTTTATGCCCCTGATATACAGCTGATACCAAGATTATGGCGGGCACGATTAATTTAAATACTTATAAATATATATCATCAGGTTTACAACAAAAAGCTTTTCAGGATGGATGGACATGCCAAAATTCAAACCAATACCTTGAACCACTCCTGAGATATGAACAATTTTCAACCAAAGCAAATGTATGGATTGATGCCAATGGAAAACAATTGCAGATGGTGACTGCAGTCATGTTAACAAGATGGAGTTGTCAAGGATCTATGGATGTGCACAATGTCAACCCAATACATGAATTTGAACAACCACTAAGACGAACAGATGGCAAATGCAAAGACAGGCTACGCAAAAGGGACTGTAGGTGGCGCCACCAGTCTCGATTACTAGATGAAGAGATCCAAGATCTAGAAACATGAAAAATTTCAGCTAAATACATATGACTACTCCTGAGAGGCTGTTATCTAAAAGACAACAAGATTCATACTGCACAGAAAGGACTGCAGGTGGCATCCCCTGTCTTTGTTACGAACAACAACATAGGTGAGAGAACAACTATGCCAGGTTTCCGAAAGATCGGTCCAAGGGTCTCAGAGGAGTTCTCTGAAACAAACAAGGCAGCAGAACCCACCCAAAACATAGTATCCACGCAAAACTGTTTTGGCGGATACAAATATGTGAGTCATGTGACCAGCATTTGCACAAAACTTGGTGATGCTGGCTCCTGTTGTTTCTGAGATTGTAATGCCAGTATGCTTACATTGCCAAATGACTAAGTTCAAATTCAAATTCCTGTAACTCGGCAAAAATTCAAACCATTTAAACAAACTTGAGAGATCAATTCTTTGAAATATTGAACAATTTAACTACATATGAGTTCAGAGAATATTTTCAAAGGTTTTTCGCCTCTTCCCCGTTAAATGTAAGTATATGCAGGTGGCGCCACATGACGCTTAATCCCACAAAATTTGATATGTGACAGATTTTGCATAAAATTTGGGTATGCTAGCTCCAGCTATTCCTGATGACCGATGACCCTTGTAAAATAAAAGGTTGATGCAGGTGGCACCACCAACACCTCAATTTTATATAAAGAGTCTTGTGAACAACATTTACATAAAATTTGGTGATGATGGCTCAAGCCGTTTCTGATATTGTAATTTTAGTATCCTTTTTTGGCCAAATTACCAAGTTTAGCTTCCTGTAACTCAGCCAAAATTCACAAAACTTGAACCATTCCCACAAATTTGAGAGAGATTTTTTTTACAGGTTATTCCTGTGAAATACTGAACGATTTGGCTGGAAAATATCAGAAAAGAAGATCTTTAAATTTTTTTTTTTGGCTTTTCCCCAATAAATTCAAAGTAAATAGAGATAGCAAAAAAAATAAGGAAAATCCAATAGAGATTTTTGGTGACTGATTTTTTTGCATAAAATTTGGTGATGCTAGCTTCTGCCATTTTTGAGATAGTATGGGTTAACGTACAGACGATGGACGACAAAATCACAGTGTTTTGTTGTATGACCATCAGGGAGCGCAGCGACCCCCCGAGAGGATTGGTTCACAGGGGGACATCAGTGTCCATCTTCTTGCTGTTGGGAGGTTTAACATGCTGTGTTGCTTGTTCACTGGATAAAAGTGTTACAAAGTAAAGTATCTTAACTTCCTGTATTATCGCCCACTGGGGCCACAGTAACTTCACAAGGAAATAATTGGTGCATAGGTTTTATAACCTTTACTAAATCAGGGTCAACATTAATATCAACATTTATTGATAATCAATCCCCAAATGGCAATAATTGATATTTAAAACAAGGCCTACAGGCCTAATGTGAACCTGTGCAAAGTTTGGGAGTATGAATGGAGGTTTATTTTTAAAATTTTATATTGATCCTCTTATGTTATGCATAACTTCCTTAGTCATTATGATTTCAGCAAAATGGACGTTTTGGACCTGCAAGTTGGGACTAGGACATTTTAAAACTAGGATGTGTCAGTCAGGATTTTTCTGATATGTTCTTTTTGTCAGGGAGGATTATTGGGACAGATGAACAGACAATTTGGCAGCATGGTTTTGAAAAAGATCATTTTTTAATGATTTTTATGCTTCTTCCCTATAAAATCTAAGAAAATGCAGTTAGCCAGAAATAAGCAAAATCCTATAGAATTTTTTAGGTGACAAATTTTTTGCAAAATATTGGTGGTGCTAACTCAAGCCCTTTTTGAGATAGCTATGACGCATGACAGACAACGTCACACCATTGCAAAAGCTCAAAGATTTGCTAAATAGCTGCTAATCGATTATGATCCCAAACCAAGATATACCACTCAATACAGTTTCATACATGTATAACAGCTCAGCAGTTTTTGCACAGTGCTTTAAACAGACAAGCAAACAAATTGACCAGGAAGAAAACATAACCTCCTTGGTAGAAGTAATAAATTACATGGTAACTATACCTTTTGTTGTCAAACAGTTTTCCTGCTAAGAGACACATTGGTATGGTGTCGAGTTACAAGTTACATTTTCTTCGTTTCAAGATGAAATTTCATTTTTTGTTGTTCCTTTACCTTTTATAGCAAACCAATGTTAGACAAAGGCATGAATAGTGGTCCCTGGCTTTTATACAAAAAGCAGCAGAACTGTGAATCTGTGATACAGTTTGCCGCTTGTTTGTACAATGGCAGCGGGTCTATATCCATCTATCATGATAATGTACAGAAAGGTACAACCATTCCCACACAAAGGAGAAGTTACGTCATGAATTTTACTTGCCTGGAACCCCATCATTTGATCAAAAAGTGTTCACACATACTTAATAATAAAGAAACTTTTAATGTCTTTTTGAAGGACCACCCTTTGAATGTGCTACCCAGTTCATTCCTTTTCATTTCTTTTTTTTTTGCACTGATTTGAACTACACAATTTGATCCAAAATGGTCAACATCTGGGTAGACTTGTAATACATGTATAACTGGGCTAGGTACAAGCCTTGCTTCTGGGAGGAGGTGTTATAGTTTCCCTAGACAGAAAAACAATGATGCTAATAGTGACTAATGGTGTGGCAGCACACAAGTTTCCCTGGTAATGGTATAAACCAACAGGAACTTGAATGTCACAATTAAATAAGGAATGATGATTGTGTCAGAGTTCTAAACCAAGCTAAACAAGAGACCCAGGGGTCTAATGTTCACTCTGTGAATTACTGTGCATGATGGCAGGTGATTAAAACAAGGGACCCATGGGTCACGGCGCTCAGCTTCAGTTTGAAATTTTTGCAAATGCAAAATATTCTATTTTAATGTTTTTTTATATTATTTAAGCATATGAGAAACTAAGAGGAAAAAGGCCTTCCTACTTGGTTATAGTAAAGTTCTAAATATATGACTGCAAACTAATACTCGACAAGACTGTCATGAAGAAAAACAGTAAAAGTTTTGAGGTACTGTGATGCATATGAAAAATTTAAGATGGACAGGCCAGTGGACAGAATGGACTAATACCTTTATTTCACTTTCAAGGGAATAATGAATTTAAGTTTATATATAAGCCTATTATTTAAGCATATCCACTTTTTCCATTAAAATAGTTTTCATCTGATTAATTTTTTTTATTTACAAGTTTTATAAATTTGTATTAAAAAACACCGAAAATATAAGTTAAAATATTAGAATTCTTAGTTGTAATCATTATATATCCAGAGTGTAGCTCATATTGGGTCATATTATGCATACACATATATTTTTATTATTTTTTAAATCACAAACGCTTAAACTGAATTTAAAAGAAAATAATGCCACAACATGGCATCTACAAGATTATTCCTTGAATCACTATTAAAAAGTTTTGCACATTGGAGTTTTCAGTACATGTTTAATCTTATTCACCGAAATAAAATAAAAGATTTAGTAAATTTGGTAAAATAAAAACATCTTTTCAAATAAAGTATACACACTGTTGGTTGAATGAGGGACAAACAATATCATTATGCTAACTAGAATACGGGTAGTCGACAAGCGACTACTTGTATCCGCCTAAATCAGAGTGGAACGGGTGAAGTGTTGCATATCAGCATGGATATCTGCAGCCAAATTGTGTATGTAGGTTGCGCTACCTACCAAAAAACCCAGAAAGCCGTCCAAGTTGTATACATATGCAAAATTTAAGGCAGATAAGTCAAACCACTATATTGTATATGAGTGATTTTTGCCCTTGGCAGACAAACAGATGGACGCTGTGCAAAAAAGGGTTGCAGGTGGCGCCACCAGTTTAGCGTATGATAAAGAGCTTTGTGAGAACTATACACATGCAAAATTTTGGCCCAATTGGTCAAACTGTTCCCTAGATATGAGCTTGGATGTCTGCAGCGTAAACATGAATGTAGGTGGCGCCACCTGTCATAAAATCAGAAAAGCTATCCAGGATGTATACGCATGCCAAATTTCAGGTGAATTAGTCAAGTCACTGCAGAGATATGAGTGATTTTAACCCAAGGCAGACAAACAGATGGACACTGTACAAACATGGTTGCAGGTAGTGGCACCATTTTTGGTGTATGTTATAAAGCTCTCCAAGGGCTACATTTGTGCAAAAGAATTTTCCTGATCGGTCAAACGGTTCCCGAGATATGAGCTTGGATGTCTGCAGCGTAAACGTGAATGTAGGTGGCGCCACCTGTCATAAAATCAGATAAGCTATCCAGGATGTATACGCATGCCAAATTTCAGGTGAATTAGTCAAGTCACTGCAGAGATATGAGTGATTTTAACCCAAGGCAGACGAACAGATGGACACTGTGCAAACATGGTTGCAGGTGGCGCCACCATTTTTGGTGTATGTTATAAAGCTCTCCGAGGGCTACATTTGTGCAAAAGAATTTTCCTGATCGGTCAAACGGTTCCCGAGATATGAGCTTGGATGTCTGCAGCGTCAACGTGAATGTAGGTGGCGCCACCTGTCATAAAATCAGAAAAGCTATCCAGGATGTTTGCGCATGCCGAATTTCAGGTGAATTAGTCAAGTCACTGCAGAGATATGAGTGATTTTAACCCAAGGCAGACGAACAGATGGACACTGTGCAAACATGGTAGCAGGTGGCGCCACCATTTTTGGTGTATGTTATAAAGCTCTCCGAGGGCTACATTTGTGCCAAAAAATTTTCCTGATCGGTCAAACGGTTCCCGAGATATGTGGGTTTATGTGTGGAAACAGACGCACAAACGGACGCAGAGCGCAGAGGAAAGGTCAGAGGTCAAAACAAAATCGGGGCGCAGCAGTTCACATGTGACCCGAACATAATCCCGGGTTTCAGAAAATTCCGCCCAGCGGTTACGGAGGAGTTCTCCGGACACCTACGCGGCGGCGGCGGCGGCGACCAGCTGAAAACATAGTATCCGCAAAACTCTGTTTTGGCGGATACAATTACAATCTAAGCTATAATTTATTACTGGAATTAATAGTCAATTTCACACCTGGTGAAGTTTTACTCTTCTCAAGTAAGGAATTACTTATATCTGATGAACATCCACACTTTCATAGCAATACACCACTTTGTGGACACAACTAAATGTGCACTTTAATCATTGGAACCCTGGTGGTAAATACAAAATCTAAAATGTAGCATTGCATAGCCAAGAATAAAATGAAATACAGAAAATTATAACATTCATCTAGTTATTGTACCATCTTGGGGGGGGGGGGGGGTTGCAGGGCAGAGGGGAAGCCTACTAGTAGTGGCCAAGCTGAGCCAAGGCAAGCTGCCTGGGGTGGGTAACATAATGCAAGTGAAGGCTGTACTACTGGGTGGGCTAGATGTAAACGAAACTTGACATGGTGTATGAAAACTTGAATAAAAGCTACTCTTTTCAATCAATTCCTTTGAAATTTCAGATTTTAAAAGATTAAATCCTTATGTATATATGCTGTGAAAATTAAATCAACAGTGCTTACAGGGAAAAAACGTGCCACTGCCAAAGTTGGACAAAATTTAAGGTATTGATTTTTTTATTTATGCTAATAACTTGAAAAATTTGCAAAATTCAGATCTAATTTTCGGTAAACAATTGAATCTTGATTAAATAAAGTTATATTCCTGAAAAAAAAGTCTCCAGCTTCAGCAATTCTCATCTTAGGTGAGTAAATTTATATATTTCTTGGTTTTTTTTAAAAAAGTGCATAATTTTTGGGCCCATAACTTAAAAAAAATATGCAATACTGACATCATTTCTGGCATGTGCATGTATAGAAAAATATGTATATTATATATAATCAAAGTCTGATCAGTGGTTTTGATATTAGGCAGTCTTAAAGTGTAACAATGGGTTTTTAATGGAAAAAGGAAGTTTTTTCATTAATGTCTCGAAGGAATTAAGTCCTAGTGACCAAATTCTTGGCATGATAGGGGATTTTGGAGACATCTAACTGTATGCCAAATTTAAGGAACTTAGAGATGAAGCTCGGGAGCTGAGCTCTAGCAAACTGCATAACACTAGCTTGATGTAAACAATGTGACATGGTGCTTGAAAACTTGGATAATATATACAGTTTTTGATAAACTGGATTCAAATTTTTGGTGTTCACAGTTGAAATGCTAACAAAAACATGCTTTGAAAAATAAATCCACAGCAGTTACAGGAAAAAAAGGTGCCATGGTCAAAGTTGGGCAAAATTTAAGGTACCAATTTTTTATTTTTGCTAATATTTTAAAAATTTTAAAAGATTTTGATCTAATTTTGGGTATACAATTTAATTTTGATTAATAAAAGTAATATAACTGGAAAAAAGTGCTCAGCTTTAACAGGTTTTGTGTTAAGTGATCAAATTTCTTTCCTGATTATTTACAAAATGCATTATGTTTAGGCCAATAACTTTTTTAAACTAGAATACGGGTAGTCGACAAGCGACTACTTGTATCCGCCTAAATCAGAGTGGAACGGGTGAAGTGTTGCATATTAGCATGGATGTCTGCAGCCAAATTGTGTATGTAGGTTGCGCTACCTACGAAAAAATCCAGAAAGCTCTATACACATGCAAAACTTTGGCCCAATCGGTCAAACGGTTCCCAAGATATGAGCTTGGATATCTGCTGCATAAACTAGAATGCAGGTGGCGCCACCTGTCATAAAATCAAGAGAGCTGTCGGGGATGTATAAACTTGCAAAATTTTAGGCAGATATGTCAAACCACTGCCGAGATATGAGTGATTTTATCCCATGGCAGACAAACAGATGGGAGCTGTGCAAACATGGCTGCAGGTGGCGCCACCAGTTTTGCATATGATAGAGAGCTATGTGAGATTTATACACATGCAAAATTTTGGCCCAATCGGTCAAACGGTTCCCTAGATATGAGCTTGGATGTCTGCAGCGTAAACTTGATTGTAGGTGGCGCCACCTGTCATAAAATCAGAAAAGCTATCCAGGATGTATAAGCATGCCGAATTTCAGGTGAATTAGTCAAACCACTGCAGAGATATGAGTGATTTTAACCCAAGGCAGACGAACAGATGTACACTGTGCAAACATGGTTGCAGGTGGTGCCACCATTTTCGGTGTATGTTATAAAGCTCTCCAAGGGCTACATTTGTGCAAAAAAATTTTCCTGATCGGTCAAACGGTTCCCGAGATATGAGCTTGGATGTCTGCAGCGTAAACGTGAATGTAGGTGGCGCCACCTGTCATAAAATCAGAAAAGCTATCCAGGATGTATACGCATGCCAAATTTCAGGTAAATTAGTCAAGTCACTGCAGAGATATGAGTGATTTTAACCCAAGGCAGACAAACAGATGGACACTGTGCAAACATGGTTGCAGGTAGCACCACCATTTTTGGTGTATGTTATAAAGCTCTCCAAGGGCTACATTTGTGCAAAAGAATTTTCCTGATCGGTCAAACGGTTCCCAAGATATGAGCTTGGATGTCTGCAGCGTAAACGTGAATGTAGGTGGCGCCACCTGTCATAAAATCAGAAAAGCTTTCCAGGATGTATAAGCATGCCCAATTTCAGATGAATTAGTCAAGTCACTGCAGAGATATGAGTGATTTTAACCCAAGGCAGACGAACAGATGGACACTGTGCAAACATGGTTGCAGGTGGCGCCACCATTTTTGGTGTATGTTATAAAGCTCTCCAAGGGCTACATTTGTGCAAAAAAATTTTCCTGATCGGTCAAACGGTTCCCGAGATATGAGCTTGGATGTCTGCAGCGTAAACGTGAATGTAGGTGGCGCCACCTGTCATAAAATCAGAAAAGCTATCCAGGATGTTTACGCATGCCCAATTTCAGGTGAATTAGTCAAGTCACTGCAGAGATATGAGTGATTTTAACCCAAGGCAGACGAACAGATGGACACTGTGCAAACATGGTTGCAGGTGGCGCCACCATTTTTGGTGTATGTTATAAAGCTCTCCGAGGGCTACATTTGTGCAAAAAAATTTTCCTGATCGGTCAAACGGTTCCCGAGATATGTGGGTTTATGTGTGGAAACAGACGCACAAACGGACGCAGAGCGCAAAGGAAAGGTCAGAGGTCAAAACAAAATCGGGGCGCAGCAGTTCACATGTGACCCGAACATAATCCGGGTTTCGGAAAATTCCGCCCAGCGGTTACGGAGGAGTTCTCCGGACACCTACGCGGCGGCGGCGGCGGCGGCGGCGGCGGCGGCGGCGGCGGCGGCGGCGGCGGCGACCAGCTGAAAACATAGTATCCGCAAAACTCTGTTTTGGCGGATACAATTATACAATACAGACCTAATTTCTGGCATGTACATAGGTACTATATAGAGGATTATTTATGGTAAATATGAGGAAAAACAGATGAGTGGTTTTGTTATTAGGCAGTCCTGAAGTGTGAAAATAGGTTTTTAATAAAAAATTGAGGTCTTTCCTCAATTTCTCAAAGATACAAAGTCGCAAAGACCCAGTTTTTGCTTGGTAGGAGATCTTGGGGACATCTAACATTATGCAGAATTTTAGATTCCTAAGTCTTACGGTTTAAAAATGTGCCACATCTACGGACGGACTGACAGACGGACGACGGACAATGGACCACGCCTATAGCCCTGATGACTTATAGTCAGCTGAGCTAAATAAAAAGGTGAATGTGAAAATACCATTCATTCCTTTCCAAGTAGACACTGTCCTATTGCACAAGGTAGGTGGGGTCAACTGTTGGTTTATGAAAAACTTTCCAAGATGGATGCACATGCCAAATTTCAGACCAATACTCCTGAGATGTGAGCAATTTTCACCCAAAGCAAATGTACGAATGGACACCACAGGAAAACGATTGCAGATGGCACCACAAGTCTTGTTTACAAGATGGAGGTGTCAAGGATCTATGTACATGCACAATTTCAACCCAATACACTGAACAGCCACTAAGAAGAACCGATGGCAAATGCAAAGATGGACACTCCGCAAAAAGTATTGTAGGTGGCACCATCTGTCAGGTTTACAAGAAAACTATTCAAGATGGATGGACATGCCAAATTTCAGACCAATACATTGAACCAGTCCTGAGATTTGAGTAATTTTTTAAGGATGCCACAGGAAAATGATTGCAGATGGCATCATCAGTCGTGAGTGGAAGTTTGAGGAGTCCAAGATCTATGGACATGTGCAATTTCAGGCCACTACAGCAAATCACTTCTCAGTAAAAAGGCATTAAGATATTCCATGAAAACGTGAAGGTAGGTGGCGCCAACTGTCTGGTTTATGAGAAAACTTTCTAAGATGGATAGACATGCCAAATTTCAGACCAATACCTTCAACCACTTCGGAGATATGAGCAATTTTCATCCACAGCAAATGTACCGATGGATGCCATGGGAAAATGATTGCAGTCCAAGATCTATGAATATGCACAATTTCAGCTCAATATGTTCAACCACTCCTGAGATTTGGGCTGTTATCTAAAAGACGTCCAGGTTTGTACTCAACAGAAAGGTCAACCATCATTGTCACCTACAACTACATAGGTGAGGGAAGAAGTATGCCGCGTTTCAGAAAGATCAGTCCAAGAGACTCTGTTTGTGAGACTCTGTTTTGGCGGATTATAACAAATAACTTCTTAATGACATATTATGGATAAAAGCAGAAATGACCATTACAGCCTGCTGAAAGCTAAACACAGGTAGCGCCACCTGCAGGTCGTAATCATTTAGCAGTCACATGATCATGAAGTTAAGTAGAGATGCCATCTTGAAAATGACTTGACTGAATTTAAACTCAAATTATTCCTCTTCCTCTAAGGAACTGTTGACTATGATATGAAGGCCAAAATATTGTTATGGAGTAGGAAAGTGCATATTTGTGACTTAACACATATTTCAAGGAATATTTCACATTTCATATTTCACAAATACAAGCTCAGTTTCAGGCATGTCAGACTGAACAATTAATGACTTCTCATAATTGATGACACCCGACAACCAGTCATCCGGTCACACACATATAGGCTTCTCTCCCAGTTTAATCAGAGAACAGTACACCAAACCATTAAGGTCTATTTTAAGTCTGTACAAACAGAAATAGTGTCACAGAATAACTTATGTGTTTAGTCTTTATGAGGGAATGGTAGAACACAATTAAAACATGTTATTTTATGAGACTCCGCATGTGTATATAAGCACTGTCCTCCAAATAGGACTTGCAGGTCAGTCTATAACTGGATGTATGTCAGGTCAGACTTGGGATTTTCCAGAATACTTTCATCCAGTAAAAACTGGCAAAACTTATTAAGTCAACTTATAACTCTGATGTAATTGTGACCTACTTTGAGTCATCCAATAAGGTTTAGCTTTTATGACGAAATGCAGAAATATGGATATGTACCTCTCATGTGTCACGTGAAAGCTCTGTAACAAAACTATCTGTAGTGCGCACTGAGAGAGAGACAGTCAGGGAGACTGGGCGGCTCTCTCAGAGAGAGAGACTGTCCCAGACTGCTTGCTATTGAATAAAGACTTCTGTCATCAAACTGGTCTTGGAACATTGTCTGCCAGCACATGAGACACTTTATGTGATACAGGTGGGGACATCCCCATCACCCCACCTTTGTATCAATATTAATACTTTATGACTTATCTTGGAAGAAGTGGAAAAGACCATTTCGTCCCACAGAAAGTAGGTCAACATAAGTGGCGCAACCAAATGCTTACTTTGGCATGTCCATCCCATGATCAGTAATTCTGTAAAGTTTCATGAAAGTAGCTGCTGTGGCTGTTGAGATATTTGGTAACAGACGGTGGACAGTTGACAGTGGATGGTGGACAGTGCGCCATGGCATGAGTTCACAGAGTGAACTAAAAATTATTTGAATATATATTTTGAGAAGGCGCGGTGAAGTCATTTATTAGTGCCTTCTTCTTTAAGCATTGACCACTAAACCTCAAAGGGTGGCAGAACCTTGCACTATGGTGTTGCAGGAAGGGTGGCCTTTTTTCACTGCACATTACTGTCACAGGAAGCCACCTTTAGCCACAAAATGTGCAAATATGCAAGTGTATGTCATGTGCCATATTTGGGAGAATGTTTTGGTGGAAAATGTGAAAGCTTTAGGAATCAAAATTAAATTATAAATAAAAAGTCATTAAAATGATCCAAGGCCTTGATATTGCCCTTAATTCCAGGTACTTTCAAGGTTTTCAAAACCCTGGACACCCTGCCCTGTGGCAATAATGCTTTACAATTATACCATGCTAGCATTAGCAGGCCTACCAATAACTGACCTGAATGGTAGTTTTGGCCAGGGAATTGCTGCCTCAGCCAGGGATAAGCTTCTAAAGCCTGTAATTAGAAGACCAGGAAAATTACTCACTCCCAAGCTGCTGCAGTCTTGTTCTGGATCCAGAACTGCACAGTTCACAGGCTCCTGTGGTATTTAGATTTTAATCATTTACATACAAATTTAGATGTTCCAGTCCCAATGCAAGAATCTTATGAAACCTCCAATGCAATTCAAAGATTATGAAAATTTAAATTCATTGTCTCTCAAAAAGAATTAACATTCGGTACACATAAGTCTTATTTAATTCAATTTGTGATTCAAATTTTCAATATTTTGATATCATTTTATACAACATTATATTTCTGATTTCATTTGGTAGGTGTCTGTGAGCTCATACACAAATTCATGAAGAGAGTATGCAAGCAATTTGATTTGTTTCAAATGCCTTATAAATTCATTTTTCATGAAAAGAAGCCAGAGAGAGTACTGTATTTATGTGTGTATAAGACGACCCCGTGGATAAAACGATCCCCAATGTTGAGCCTAAAATTTTGGTTCAAATTATTTTTCAGCATCTTAAGTTGGAGCTGCCAGCTACTGAGGATCACTTTGTCAGCATATTGATCGCTTTAACACTGATGATTGAAATGGGATTTTATAATTTTTTATTCTAAAAATGGTCAGTGGTATATTTTTTTTTATGATGCTACAAGTGAAAACAGGAAATTATATAGAAAGGTATGGAGCAGACCAAAACGGAATTAATTTAATATATCAAAGAATGAGTATTATACAACAATTAAAATTAATATCATAAGAGACATCAAAGGGTCAATTTTAGGACCCAAATTTGGGTAATAAATTATTATCAAGGAGATGGCACCCAATAAGAATTAATATGTCAAGAGAATGTGCAGTACAGGGCATTGACACCTTCCTCTTTCAAAAAGACAAATTTATTTCAAAGAAATGTCAGTCTTCTGCATAATTTGAGGGAGCTCACCCCAAACACCCACTGCATATCAGCGTCCACATCCACAAGTGGCTTAAGTTAGACAAGTGACAGTGCACGAAACCAAGGCTTCCATGATGCTCTACTTAACCAGGCTTCCTCATTTATTATTCCATATTGATCTTAAACTATCGAAAAATTACATTTTCCTGGCCTGTCCACAACCATATCACAGCCACCAAATTTTCCCACAAAATATATCACGTTTGCGTAAACGACGTCGGTCAGGTTTGAATTTATTCCGTTGTACCAGTGAGGAAGGAAAAACGTAATTAGGTAATGACACAGTAGTACTTTCGTGAAATACGTTATTTTACGACATTTAACTGTGCGCAAGTTCAATGCTACCTTGTAGAAACCATTTTTACAATTTTGCAATTGGTGCAATTTTGTAGGTGGTGCCACCTGTCTTGTGTATGAGAAAGCTATCCAAGATGGATGGACATGCAAAAATGTTAGGACATTACAATGAACGACTCCTGAGATATATGTGAGTTTGCTAAAAACAGATATACAGATGGACACTAGATGAAACATTGTAGGTGGCGCTACCGGTCTTGCATACAAGATAAACCATTACATGATCTAGTCTGCACATGTATGCAAATTTTAAGGCAGGTACATCAAAAGCACTCAAGATAAATGTGCAGATGTAGTTTACAAATATATGTGATATTGTAGGTGGTGCAACAAGTCCTGAATACATACAAGGAGGCTACACAAGATGGATGGACATGCAATATTTCAGACAGATAAGTCAAACTATTCCTGAGACGTGAGTGATTTTCACCCCTTGAAACAGATGCACAGACAAATATATGGCAAAAACAATTGCCAGTGGGGACACAAGTCCTGTATACAAGATGAAGCAAGATGGGTGCACATCTATGGAAATTTCAGGCTGGTGCATTAAACCCCTCCTGAGATAAATGCATGAATGAATTGTACAAATACGATTGTGGGTGGGCTACTAATCTTGAGTATGAGAAATCTACCAAATATGGATGAACATTTCAGGGCAATTACATTAACAGTACGCCAAGCACTGCTGAGAAAAGGGCATCAAGATATTCTACACAAGGCCTACAGGCCTTATGCGAACCTGTGCAATGGGATATACATCAGGTATAATGCTTCCATGATATAATGCTGGACCATTATTTGAAAAGTACTTGATTACTTTTTAAGTCTTGTGTATGAGTAAGCCAACATGACATGGGAAGGCCAAAATTCAGCTGATACATCCATCCTCTCCTGAGACGTGCCATTTCCATTTTCCACCCAAAACAGATGTATGGATGAATGCTACACCAAAACAATTGTAGGTCGCATCACCAGGCTGGTGTTTTTAATTAAGATATCAAAGATCTGTGGCCATGTAAAATTTCAGGTAGATATGTCCAAGCATTCCTGAGATAAATGCTTGGTTGTATTCTACAAATAGTATTTGTGTGGTTTCCATACAAATCCTATGCGTTTGCTTTGGGTTCACTCTCATTAGGCATGGCCATCCATCTTGGATAGCTTTCTTGTTCATATGTCAGGTTAAGCCACAGGTCTGTAATAATGTATTTGTCAAAAGCAGAAGTAGGGAATGCAGTCTACTTGTATAGCCATGCCAAAACCATACTGAGCTGCTTCTCCTCTTGTCAAAAAGACAAGAGACAGCACTGTATTATTTAGCAATACATGATGCACAAACATCAGGAGCCTCAGAGCAGGATTTGGGTCTTTGGTAAGATGGAAAAGAGGAAAAAGCATGGAGCCTATTTATATATAATAAACTAGAATACGGGTAGTCGCCATGCGACTACGTGTATCCGCTTAAATCAGAGTGGAATGGGTGCAGTAAGGCATGGATTAAGTGGCAAGGGGAAATAGAGTGAAGTGTTGCATATTAGCATGGATGTCTGCAGCCAAATTGTGTATGAAGGTTGCCCCCCCCACCACAAAATCCAGAAAGCCGTCCAAGTTGTATACATATGCAAAATTTAAGGCAGATAAATCAAACCACTACATGTATATGAGTGATTTTAGCCTGTGGCAGACAATCAGATGGACGATGAGCAAACATGGTTAGGGTGGCGCCACCATTTTTTGTGTATGTTATAAAGCTCTCCCAGGGCTACATTTGTGCAAAAAAATTTTCCTGATCGGTCAAATTGTTCCCGAGATATGAGCTTGGATGTCTGCAGCGTAAACGTGAATGTAGGTGGTGCCACCTGTCACAAAATCAGAAAAGCTATACAGGATGTATACGCATGCCAAATTTCAGGTGAATTAGTCAAGTCACTGCAGAGATGAGTGATTTTAACCCAAGGCAGACGAACAGATGGACACTGTGCAAACATGGTTGCAGGTGGCGCCACCATTTTTTGTGTATGTTATAAAGCTCTCCAAGGGCTACATTTGTGCAAAAAAATTTTCCGGATGCGTCAAACGGTTCCCGAGATATGTGGGTTTATGTGTGGAAACAGACGCACAAACCGACGCAGAGCGCAGAGGAAAGGTCAGAGGTCAAAACAAAATTGGGGTGCAGCAGTTCACATGTGACCCGAAGATAATCCCGGGTTTCGTCAAATTCCGCCCAGCGGTTACGGAGGAGTTCTCCGGACACCTACACGGTGGCATGCAGCTGAAAACATAGTATCCGCCAAAACAGAGTTTTGGCGGATACAATTAGTCTTATAGTTGGGGCTTGACAAAGAGGGAAAAAAGCTTACTTTAAGATGTCAGTGAAAAAATAAATTTACAAGCTCAGCCTGGATATCTTGAATGTTGGAAGACTGTGGCACAAATCCCTGGTTAAAAGGCAGGCGTCATGCACAGAGACATTTTCCGGAAACCACGTTTCCACACACACATGGCAAAGCCTATTTCAGTGTTTCTTTAAGCATGCAGAAATATGCATATATTTCCTATCGAAAAGGAATCTCCAGACTTGATCTGGTGCACTTGCACTATACCATACAACCAATTGAGCATTCTCTGAGTTAAGCTAAGTCTCCCACCACATTAAACCTGTGCTGTATTTTAGTGGTTTACTATATTCATTGTAAGTTGTAACCACAGGACAATGTGATCCAAGGCATGTTACTGTAGCTTTAAGCTTGAATCAACTGTTGGTGGAATGGAATAAGGTCAACTTGGCAGCCATTGGTTTATCACAGTCTGTAAGGCCATTGCCAGATACATTTCTCATGATGACACAAAAATTCCATCTAAAGCATTCTAATGCTTTCCCTTAAATTTTAATTATTATATTCAGCAATCATCTTGTTGTATAGTGACAAACATGCTTACTACTTGCAAAAACTGCACAATTCCTTATAGGTTAAGCTTTTGCAATCTTCACCTTTCCAGTATTTTGTGAGAGTTTCATTTTCACCATCTGACAATCAAAAAGACCTATAACCATTATTATATGAATTGTATCAAATATGTGCACAGTCACAAAATCTTACTAATTAATAATATTGTTTGTTAATGGCACACTGAGACAATAGGAAAGATCTTATGTATAAAATATCAATCACTGAACATATACAACCTATTTAAATGTTCTATATGATCCATTTTCTATGTCACTCTTTTACGTGTCATATTTGCTTCTTATGGGATCTCTTTTTTATGGTTTTATTTTTGTGTTAAATCCCCTTTCGCAAATAAAGCAAATTTGAAACCCTCCAAAAAGAAAATGCAACAACAGTATGTCCATTCATATTGTGCCTAAAACTGCCTGGACATATAACTTACTTCTGCCTTCAGTTTCATATTTCAATATAAATCTGGAATTTTTCGGTCCCTAAATATCACTCAGTATTAGGTTTACGATTTAGTTTCCAAAAGTGACACAAAAGCTACCTTCTTTTGGGTTAACACTAAAAGACTCCTACTTATAAATGCTCTGAATGCAGCATGTGATCTCCCATCACCTTCAAATGCACACAATGTTAGTTATGGGAGGATACTATTGGTTTGGCCACCAGGTGGCTTATTGATAAAACACCAAGCAAACGGAACACATCCTGTAGAATCTGATTGGCTCAGCAGGGAAATTCAAGATGAGGGCTCAAGTGCGGAGAAAGTTGTCCAACACAAAACCAATGAATTTTCAAAAGGCATGCATACCCCCATAGCTGTTGTCTGCTAATTTTGGTCCAGTTATCAGCATGGTCGCTTTTGTTACATTTACAATGCAAAAGGATTGAACAAGAGCCTCGCTTCTGAGCCTAAGATTGCTTCATATTATAACTTTTATTAAATTAGGTGTAACAAGTATGATCTTTCTTTGTCCGCAGAACCGACCAGAAAACTTAATGTCTGTCAGTCATCACCTAAATGGACCCGAAACAAACAAGAGCTCAAACATCTGCCAAGGATTAAAATATTTTAGAAGAAGATGATAGTGTAAAATTAGTCCAATCATATCATGATTTATGATATGTTTTAGACAGTCTTTGAAATACAGTAAAACCTCACCTAAAGACAACCCAAGTTTAGAGACTACCTCAAAATAATGACCACTTGTTCTCAGTCCTGAAACTATTTTGCTCTTTAAAAAAAACTCGGTTAGATGACAACCTCCAAAATGCAACCACTGTATCAAGGTATCATTAATGGTTGTAATTTCAAGGTTTAACTGTATAATTTTAGGACCTTCTCAGACTTTAAACCGTACTCCTGATCACAATATCTTGTACAAGACTCCAGCCAAGTACACAGTGAACAATAACCTTTGGTGGTTAGCTGTAATCTAAACAGTTCATAAATAAGCTAACAAAGACATGCTTTGTTATGCATTATGAGCTAACAGATAGAAAAAGTATGATTTTTTTTATTTGAGGAGCTTTCAGATAAATTACTGCAAAAAACTGGATGTTTGTTTGTTATCTAGATTTTCTGCTATCTGCACATGATACCTTTAATAAAATTAGATCTAAAACAGTATGAAACATGAAATGAAGCTTTGAGGGCAGGTACAAATTTCTCTCACTTCTGTTAAATCAAAATATAATTATTATACTATTTATAGCTTTACAAATTATCAATTAATTAGTATCATATATATTGGCAGAATTTATTCAATTTTGTTCCAATATGTCATAACAGCATATTTAATATTTCCTGAAATCAAAGCAATTATATTTAGCTAATTTGTAAACCGAGTTAGAGTACTTATCAAATTGGAGTGATATTAAGGCTGGAATCTTCAAAATGGACCAGAAAAATGTTATTTTGAAACAACACTCAAATCATTCTCCCAGCACTATTTCAAAATAACAATGAACACACAAACTGGAGAGAAACTGACAGTGACACCCACCAAAAATTGGCATGTCACCAAACCATCTCAGGCATATGGGACCAAAAAAAATCATGTTTTCCTTGTAAAAGTACCTAGTATTTGAGTTTGATGTTGTAATAACTTTTATGTTATTTCAATAAACAATGTTCAAACATGTGAAACATCCCAGTGAGTGTACCTTTTGTATGGTTTTGCCATTTTAATTATCTCACTGCATATTCAAAACACGTGACAATATGCCCCGCCCCCAACCTGTCATCAGAACCTGTCAGTTCTTGATGTCAACAGGAAGGCTGTTCAAATTTTAAGCTCATAGCTCCAAGGGATATGATGAAAACTGTGTTAACGAGGAGCTCATTTATCTATACATTATAAATACTCCTGGGAATCTGTGTAAATATGTTGTTTTATAGCAAGAAGTAAAGTCATTGACGGTGAACAGTTTCAACAGCTGCACCGCCTGGACACGTTTGCGTATTGAGCAACCTGCCGCTTGGCGGAAGCGTGTTATTTTGAACTGTTGTTTTGAGGAATATTCCCGAAATACACTTTGACTTGTCTAATGAAGGCTGAGACCATGGGATTAGAATATTTATAAATGCCTGGACCTAAGGATAAAACTAACCGTTTGGCCAACTGACAGCACGAAGGGTTACTGTGCCCGATGTCAAGGACCCGTCGTGTTCACATTCACTGGTCTGGAATGCGGCACGAAACATTAACGCAATTACCTGTTCTGGAGACCAGTTTTTCGGTATTATGGAATCGTAAATATTCAGGAACTGTTCCTCGTCTTCGTGTCTCAATGCTGAGCCCAGTAAAAAAGAGTATTTTGCACTTTCAGTTGAAGTTTCATCACAAAATTCCATGTTGCTGTCCGGCCATTTTGAATAATTTCCAAAGTGTTGTCATGCTACCAGACGAGATCTCGTGCCGCAGTCCTCGCGCAAGGGGACCATTCATTAAATGCATTTCGTTTATTTCAATATCCTTTTAAAAATTAAATAATTTAATAAAAAAATTGCGGAGATTCTGATACTCGCACGATCTTAACGCATATTACGGCTTTATTAATGTTTTAACTTTTCCACTTTTTACACGAACTTCAATACAAATCCTTAGTTTTTTTTTTCACTGCAAGTGCTTGGTGTGAAATGTTTTCAGTGTATGGTGCGCACAGACTGAGAATATCACTATTTAAAGATTTTAACCTCACAATAATCAACGATTTTGAATGTTATACATTTCTTATGTTAATTTAAATCAGCAATAATGAAATGATCTCACTGAATTATTATTATTATTATTGTTATTATTATTATTATTATTATTATTATTATTATTATTGTTTTTATAATTATTATATATAATAAATATATATTTAAATATTGCCAGTTATATACTCTATTATCACAGGTAAATATAAAGTATGGAAATAAAGGGCCTAAATATTTTATTATTTATTTATTTTCAAGGGATGCACACACACACACATATATATAATTAAATTATAATTAAGTGTTTATCAAATTTATGCAAAATCCATGTATAATTATGCCAGCATCAACTATACTTAACATTATGCTGAGGGATGCCAACATGGCATTGAACATTATTGCCCCTTAAGAAAAAAATATGAAGAACACCTTTTTCAATATAATTCAAAAGTATTTCCAACGTATTTTAATATATGAAACAAATCCTGATGTTCTTCATTTAATCAAGAGATAGTTTTGGAACAAAATGGAAATCCAAATAGTTGATGCATGCATGCAATATGTCCCGTGAATTGAGTCTTCAGTAAACCGCCTTTCGTTGAGAGTATAACCACTAGGTGTCAGCACACACTGACTATGATAGACACCACTCACAAAACACATTGCCCATAGATGGCAGCAGCCCATGTGTCACAATTTTTCGAGTTGTTTCCTCTGGTACATGTAAAATTGCTGCAAGGGTGTTATGAACATTCAAATTTGGCCTTAGAAATTGGTTATATGTAATGAATATGAATATGATTATTAATAAATCAATTAAAATGTACACACACACGTTACCATGTATGTACTAAAATGTCAGCACCATTAAAAAAAATACAATATACACACGATTAAATACTGATTATAAAAATGTCCAATCGACTGTTACATGAAAGTGATAAATATAAAATAATCAATTTGCCCGCAATTATAAAAAATCGCATTAAACATTTTCACATAATTCCATGAAGCACTGCAAATGGGCTATTTTCTAAATGTATTGTGCTCTTTCCATGGATCACATAGAGTTTGTGTAGTTTTGAAAAATCGAATTTTAAAATTGAATTTCCTTTTTATGAGTGATATCTGGTAAGCAGGGTTGTATCCAAAGACGTTTAAAGTCTACACTTAGGCTATTTAAAAAAAATTGTTAATCTTTTAAGCTTATGCTACTATTAATTAATTAAGATTCCTTTTATGCGAGTTTGTTACGCGTGTCCCGGTGAAGAGTACATTTCAGGCTACGTCATATCTGTCGATCACTGTGTCTTTTATATAGCCGCGAAATAATATTTTTTTTTATTATGTCTACTGAAAATGATAAAAATGAAAAAAAAATCATTATATTTTACAAGCCTAGATGCTGTATCTCATTAGTTGTAAGAAATAACATGTAGGCCTATTAGGCATGTTTTTTTCAGTGTATGAAAAAAGGTTACAATGACTTGGACATTCATGCATGGACAATTAATATTTCAAACAATAAGAATGACCTTCAGGCTCAGTGGGAAAAGAGCAGAGTGACAATATACTTTGCATACAAAAGCGCAAATAGCCATATTTGCCGTTTACACGCGACTTTCGACTTAATTGGGTCTGAAACTCCAGGTGACTTCAAGCCCATGCACAAACAACAAACGTATGTAATATTAGACTACTAATATTTATATAACCTTGCTGGGGTTATATCAATCTAAAATTTGCAGATTAATTATGAGAAATTTTCAGTTTAAAAGATAGAACTAGTTTTCTTCTTTGGACATTAGAATGGAGACCTAAGACTACCACCACAAAACAAGCCATGAAAACGAAGCATGTAGCCCTGTATACGGTAAACTACTGTTAAGGAATATGGGGCTCCAGTTCCCTATGAAGCTTCAATGTTAGATAGCTGCGGATGGAGAAAACCTACACTTCTTCTATATTAATTATTAATTGAGATATTAATTAAGACTACGTCATACTCACTGATTTACTGAATTGCCACCCCTACTTTTTGGTAAGATCAATTTTTAGTTAACGAATGCCAACATCTGTCTCGTATATATAAGTCGTAGGCAATCGATATATTCGTAGAGGTAAGGGGTATTATATATAATGTTACGGAACCTAATATCAACAGATTACGTATGCGTGATGAACATAAATTTTGTAATGGTGAAAAAAAAATCAGATTCTGTAACACAAGGCAGCGTGAAATGTCTAGGGGAATGAATAAAGAATGTCAGTGGTTTTTTGTTAACAAATAACTATAATTTATTCTTAAAACAACCCTAACATTACAATACACTAAATCAATACAATCACACAGTAAAATAAACAAAGTGCACAGTACCTGGATACCACCACTGTCACAGCGAGAAGTCCTTTAAAATATAGAAGCCGGATGAAAAGTTCACAAAAATTCTCTCGGAGAATAACAGTCCAATGTAAAGTTCTTGTAACAATCCAGAAAGTAAACTGAAGACCAAATAAGATTCGTCACAAAATCCAGAAGAAAATCTGAAGAAAATCTATAATTGTCGCACTTATCGGAATAGGTCCCATAAACTGACATACACGCTTCTGTGTCCGCTGGGATATTCTCTCACCTCTCTCCCGGCTCTAAAACACGGCCTCTATTTATAACCTTTCCTCCGAAAACTCTAGAAAACTCCTTTTCAAGAACAATCCATAATACACAGTACACACGCTCAAAGAACATACTAGAACAGGAACGCTGTGTATCTAGGGTTCAACCAATGCGGATTAAACCGAGTCTGCAACATCCGGCCAGGCGAGGCCGCTACAACACGAGCTACGCGTGGCAGACAAACAAAATGCCAAGAACATCCGTATGCACAATAAAACAATCATCTGTAAGACTGCACACAATAAAAGGGCACCCATAACAATAATACAATAATCATTGTTTTGTACATTTGAACCATTTACAGAACTGAAACACGCTTTTTTTATTCTCCATAAAAAGAGGTAAAATTCCACTTATTTTACTTCGACAGGTAGTTACACCCAGCTCGCACTTTAATTTTAGTTCCAGAGTCCTATATATATTTTTTTGGTAAGCGTAAACTAGGATAAATTATTGACTTTTCCCAATGTATGTTTTAGCAACTTGAGGTGAAATTTACATGGTGTTTTTTTTAAGAGCAGCAACAACTAGCGCCATCTTGCATCTGCATAAGATATATTATCTACAATATTGAGTAGCTGGTATTATTTTCTCTTTCAGATGGCGCCTCTGTGAAAAGAGCCAGATTCGATGGAAGACAACCAATTTTTATTTTACCTGTACTTTATTATATGCACACATATGGATGCGCTCCATGGATGGTCTCAGCGTTCAATCTGAAAAAAAAAGTGTCTGAGAAATGAACCTTTAATTTTTGGGCTAATATCAATTTTATTTTATGTGTAACGATAAAAATAGGAGACAGACATATTCTAACTTTGTATACCTTTACGAAACGTTTTACATTAAAACATTCAATGGGCATTGATTATGAACGTCTTCAATCCTTTCATACTTTCGTAAACATATATAAATTAATTACAATTTTTTTTATGAAGCTTTGCAATCGTCACAGCAATGCGCTCGATTTTCATATACAGTCGAACCCCATTAATCCGGCATTTGGTAATCCGGCATTCTGCGTAAATTGGCATTTTCCTTGAAGAAGGATTTCCCTCCAGACACCATTATATTTTTAGATCCTAAATCGGCATTTTAAGCGTTATCCGGCTGCGGCACCAATGCTGAGAACCTACTTCCCTAATTACGGTAAACGGTGTCCGCTTAATCCGGCCCGCCTCAGTGACCTCCAAGCTGATTAACAACAAAGGGCTCATTGCTGGTCATGCACAAGTCCGTCGTTAGGCAGAGCAAACAGACTCGCGGTTTCGTAGTGAACATGTAATAAATTAGCCATAAATTAATCATTGTTTGGTCGGCCAAACCCGGCATTTTACCAAACAGCCCCTCTGTCTCTGCCGGATACTGCCGAGCTATCCTGTTTGTGGCTCAGCTGCCAATCGAAAACACGTTGACCGGGAAAGAATATCACGCTGTAGATGCCTCAGTTCCCAAAGGTAACGTGCTGATTGACAGTTGGACACGGGCATTTTGGATCTTGTTTCGACCGGAAAAAAAGAGATCAAGATGATGACGACGAGTGTGACTTGAACTCGATCAGTGAGCAACCACCTACAGCTAAAATTGCAAGAGAGGTTCTGTGCGATCTGGTCAAGCACGTAGGGAAAAATCTCCAATTTCAGCCAGCTTGATTTGCTGTTTATTTCGTGACATGTTCTCTAGACTTAATGCAGTAAAATACATTTTGAACAATCTTTGATGGATAAAATTACTCCTTTTAAATTACATATATCATTTTAAATTTCATATTTAAGATACAGCAAGCATTGCTCTTCCCAGGATACAGTGTATTCTGATTGGGATGTCCTTAATACGGTATCCGGCAAAATGCGTGATCTGGCAAATTTTTAAATCCCCAAATGAGCCGGATTAAAGGATTGGACTGTAGTAGATAACAGTAGATAACAGTATACATTTTAATTACATTTAAGAACTGCACAAACTTCTAATCAAGCGTCCCCAGTATGCGTAAAAAATACAACTTAAAAGGCAGAAATATATAAGTTGTTGAAGGCTAAGAAACCAGGGTCAGCTGAGACAAAGGCCTTTTTTAATGCTGATCCAGTTGATCTGAACCTGTATAGAAAACATGCATATTGACAATGAAATGTGAATGGAAATATGGCAAAAAATATATAATCATTACAGAAATATAATAGAATGATCGAAACTTCGTACCAGAGTAATTATAAGGTAATTATCCATGATGAGTTATCTCTGAAATTCAATTACATATAATTATTCGACTATGGGCATAAAATCAGTAATTCATTCTGTAACGAAAACAAAACTTTATTTTAAAATTGCACAAATACAGAATTACAATTGGACATTTGCACTTATAACTGCACAAATAGGGGCAACTGCACGTAAAAATATTTCCTGGTAGATAAAAAGTTATCAACGTTTTTGTATTCATGATCAAATTGAATTTGGGTCTCACAAAGTCTCGTAGCCGAATGAGCCGTTAGCTGAAATCAGCACTGTTGTTGTGCACAATCTGAAATAGAGGTTCTAAGTGTTCAACCAAGTGAAATGCTCTTAGCCTATAAAATATACGTTATATCACATAAAATATACCTGACCTCCAAAGGCATCACGTGGGGTTCGGAGCGCCATCTTGTGTCTGTGTAAGAGACCAGAATCATACATCTCACCATAAACTTGGATTCCTCGCCCTCTGTTGCTTTAAAACTAGCCGTGATCTTATATTCTGGCTTGGCACCACACGCGGCAGTCTATTTTTATCCAACCATACGCTGCTATAATAGCTGGTAGTCTTAGCCCAGACTTTTATTTCTCACTTTTTACATGGTATGATAACTTATCATTCATTAAAGTCATAGTTAAGATCATACGTCAGTGGTCTAAATGAAACAAGAGCCCTAAGAGTCTTGGAAACCTGGCTAAGATATAAGCCAGCAATAGCGAAAACTATACCAGGAGCATCCATGATATTACCTTAGATCTGTAGAAGTTGTACTCTGCTTATATGTACTGCCTGCAGATAAAAATTACCTATATATAACCCCGCTATTGAAAATAATGTTTTCTCGGCAACAATGCACCTGCATACATGCACTTGCAATGGACACATCACATGTTTCTTGAGTTTGGAAATGGGCGCTACATAGTTTATTGAAAGATAATACAGGAACTATAGTGTATCTTTGGTCTAGTGATTGTGCAAAATAACAAAGTATATATATGCAAGTTCAAACAGGGAATTTTAATTTTCATTCAGTAGAAGTGTTCCAAATTAAAATGCATTTTATTTGCCTTAAATTATCATTAAAGACGAGTTATATCTTTGAGTCTAAATGACGAATTCTATTCTAAAAAGCGGATCTTAGAAAGGGAAAAGAGGGGACTCAACAGCTTGGACTAGGGAAACAACATAAGGATGCCGGGAGTGCTTAACACTCGCATGCAGAGGTAGCGCAGAAACAATGCGCGATGCAAAACCTGGCGCTGCTTTTGCGGAAAACAAGCACGTCATTCTATTACCCAGATCTGGAGCTAGAAAAAGAGGCTGCCCCTTCTAAATCCGCCCCTTTTTCCTGTTAGAGCAATCAATAATCCCACTCGTCCACTCGACAACTATAAATAACTTCACCCTATTCGTCCACTCAATAACTCGATAACGTCATCCTATTCGTCAACTCGATATTTCATTAACTTCATCCACTTCGTCCACTCGATAACTCGATAACTTCATCCAGTTCGTCCACTCGATAACTCGATAACTTCATCCTATTTGTCCACTCGATAACTCGATAACTTCATAATATCGATTACAGCAACTCTCCTTGCTACCGAAAAAAAACAGACATCTGTGTTAAAAATAAAAACTTGATCTTGATCTTGATGGCATGTTTATCTATCATATATCTTTTTCATATTTCATCACAATAGAAACAAGGGCCAGATATATTCCTTGTAAGGACTTAAATAATATCTTGAAAGAACATAAATGTTCCACAATTGCTGCAAACATTGTAAAAATATAAAGCAGAACAGTGCACATACTGTCGAATACTATTTGCCTTTAAGACTCGACCATTAAAAGGTTTATATATAATATGACTATTTTGAATTAATTGTGAATTAACATATATAAATATATATATATATATATATATATATATATATATATATATATATATATATATAATTAACACATTCAACAGAATGTTTGCAAAATGAGTCACTTTGATGTGAGTGATAGATGAAATCCAATTATTTACTCGACCATGGGCATAAACTAAAAATGTTAGAACGGCACCATGCAATCAAGAATTACAACTGCACACTTCCATATATATCTGCATAAACAAGGATCAAATATAAGTTATACCCTAGAGTAACGTTTATACACAGAAAATAAGTACGTCAAAATAAGGTCGCAGAGAACAAACAACCTGAACGCCCCTTAATGTTTCAGTTTTGTATCATGCAAGTCACTCCTTAAATCACCTGGAAAGCGTTTGAAATTTTTATTCGTTTACGAGGAACACTGAAACTTTTTAAGCAGCAGCAGTCACTTGCAAGGGGAAAATGATGGCCCTTGAACGAACCGAACTTGAACATAATAGCAATATTTTATCTTAACTATTATGTAGAAGTATATTCAGTAATTAAAATTGTTCCCCGTGTCAGATGCCTCAAGTTTGCTCCGGAAATCAGAGAAGCGAATAAAATATGCAAAAAGAGTCCTTGATTCGACGTTTATATAACACACGTCCAGTGGGACTGGTAACTGGACAGGCGAATACGTGGTCAATATGGAGGTCAGACCCTGCCAATACGCCTGGGTAGATCAGGTTTTGTAGAATAGACATGAAATTTCATTATGAACGCGCAATCGTGGGCTTCTTCACGTTTTGTACTAAAATCAAGATAGCTTAAGTGCATATCTGAGTGTTCTTATATTTTGCCAAAAACATGTTGATCAATTCAGGGTGGGTTGGACATGTTCTCAATTTTGCACACACCAATATATGTAATGTTAGCCAAGGCATAATATACATTTGTATTTATTACACGCCTGGTTAAGAATTTCCATTGGTATAAATGAAAGTTGAGATTCTATCAATACGGCATTAAGTACTTGTTTTTAATATGCACAAGACGCAAACATGCAGAAATTTTTTACATTTCTCTTGATCGTTGGAATCCTGAGTTTCAGCAAAGGTAAGTCTAGTTTCAGACAGTGATAAAAGATACAGAATATTAATGCTTAAATGCAGAGGTAAACTTCTTTTAAACATCCTTCAACACTTTTTCAGACCACATGGATATGTTAGCATATACACGCTCATAGCAGGACGAGTCTCAGAAATGTCCCTCCAGTCTTAGTTTTACCTTAAAATACGTGTTACCACTTGATACGTTAATATGAAGATAAAAACAACTAAATTCAAGTTTATATAAAACTTACAGATTATATAAAACCTTAAATTTGAAAATTGAAACTCCAAATGAAACACGTCAGGAGGGTTTCACCCATAAGTTTATATGATGCCCATGTTATTCTATAGCTGTTTCAGGTATGCTTGAATTAGTGATTCTTTAGACAGATGTCTATAATTCGTGAAATGGCTTTAAAGTCTCGATCAAACCAACCTGTATAAAAAAGCCAAGGAGGTATATATAATACAGTTTACGATGCAGTTGCAGCTCAGGGAAGCAAAATGGGATGTGGTGGACTCCCAGGATTAACAAGGATGGCATGTTTAGCCGCACAAAGGGGAGGAGGTAAAATTTTATTTGCAAATTTTAATAATTTACTTAGGATAGATTAAGACAATTAGACTTGAAGTCCTTACTGAATGCTTCTCAATAAAACATAATGCATATAGTTAATATTGCTGATTTCAATACCCAATTCAAACTGGATAAGATTACCCTATATTTTAAAAGCCTGTTTAAAGATAAATGTTTTCCGTCGTCCTGAAAGGCGGGAACAAAGCAACGTTCCTACTTCTGGTGGGAAAATCTTCAAGAGGCAGGGGTCATAGCATTTCAAATACCTGATCGGAGAGTTAGCGTCTCACATGCAGCTATAATCAACACTTTGAGGCTAAGATTTTTTTTGGCTGATATCGAACATTTATTATTTCTCTTAGAATTGAAATAAACTAAAAAGTGAAAAGATAATTAACTAAAAGCTATAATAAACTACGGTAGAGCCATAATTATATTATTTATTGTTTTTTATGCAAATTTTTCATTACCATGCCGACTAAATCTCCTCATTCTTTCTGAATCACCCAGTCATAAATTAGACATGCAGATAACTACATAAATTCTCATTATTACTTGTGGAAGGTATTTAAAAAGATCGACTCACGAATAATATAATAGTCAACGTCTGAATCAACCTCAAAGAAGTCTCGAAAATCAAATTTTCTCCATTTTGACACCATTCTATTAAATAACATACTTTGTTTCAGTCATGCATATTCATTAATAGGTGTAGCTTAAAGCTGGAGGAGGTCACGAATAAAAATACAGGAGCAACTTAATTTTCTTCTTTCTTTATTTAATGAAGGGACGGACTATGGTTTTCATGTACTGTGAATCGATTTTCTTTTACAGGCATCCAGCTGCATAAGAGATCTGTGGATGTACAAGAGATTGGTAGGTAAACTGTTTTCTAAAAAGATAATATGCGATGACTGAAAAAAAATGACCGATGGAAGATTATTAATAGATTATTTTATGTAACGTCCATATTAGCGTGAAACATTTTGTGCATAGTTATACTAGAAATATTGACCGGATTCAGATTCATTCTAACTTGTACATCACGCGTAAAGGTCAAGGTAAGAGGCGGTTGCTGACACTAATTCGTTGTACAAATTAAAGTGTAAACGCTGTTTGCTGTTTTGGGCCCCATATTTCTGAAATCTCTTACAGAAACAGAATATTTTATTTGGATAGTATGACTACTTTGCACCATGCACAAAATGCAATCAATTCAATCGATACAATGGATTAACATGCACACTGCTAATTATTATCATACTATATAGACTGTTTCAATAGAAGGAGACTATTAAAATTTTGCGATTATTCTCTTAAACTTAAACGTGATCATACAAGTTGACATTAAAGCTGGAGCAGATCACGAATCCAGAAGCAACATCGTTTTCTTCTTTCTCTTTTTAATGAAAGGACGGGCTACTATTTCATGTACTGTGCATCAACCTCCTTTTACAGGCATCCGGCTTCAGAAGAGATCTGTGGATGGACAACAGATTGGTAGGTTATCTGTTCTCAAAAAAAAAAAAGAAACAGAACGTCCACCATCTCAGAAGTATTATTGGTACAACCATTACAATTCTCATCAATGGTAGGAATCGGCTGTAAAATAATATGCGATGACTGAAAAATAAAAAAATAAGACCGATGGCATATTATTAATAGGTTATTTTAAGTAACGTCCATATTATCGTGAAATATGTTTTACATAATTATACCTTAAATATTGACCGGATTCAGATTCGTTCTAACTTGTACATCACGCAGAAAGGTCAAGGTAAGGGGTGGTTGTTGACACTTATTCGTTGTACAATTAAGTTTGAGTTTTGATGCTGTTTGCTGTTTTGGGCCCCATCTTTCTTAAATCTCTCACAGAAACAAATTTTTTATTTGGATAGTATGACTTCTTTGGATGTGCATACATATTCTTTTGTGATTGATCATTCAAAAATTCAATTAATTCAATCGATAAAATTAACGGGCACACTGCTAATTATTATCATACTATAGACTGTTCAAACAAGAGGAGACTATTAAAATATGGCGATTATTCTGTTAAACTTAATCGTGGTCATACAAATATAATTTTTCTTTCATGTATCTGACATGACATAAGTATTATGATTTACATAAGTCAATTTATTATAAATGTTCTGTATATATGAAAATAAAATCTAAATGATATGTTAATACATGTATTTTCATGTAACAAAAATATTTGACATTTTAAAATGACTAATTAGGCTTCCCATATTTATCACTCATCTATAACGGAAACAGGTTAATGCCGACACTGAAAGTGTGTTGTTGTTTAGGTCTATAATGTTAGTAAATTTATATATATTTATATATATATACAGGAATATATATATTAACTTTTTTCTTGTAACATTTATATTACCAATTGATTTGTCTTATTTAACAGGAAAATAGAAGATTTATGACACATATTTAAAGGAAGGATCCAGAAAAGTCCAGTTCTGACCTCACTACTGTTCAATTCCCTTCGATCTGTAAAGAAAAATCATAAAGAAACGTAATTTTATATACGTTCATATTATTTTCTTCACAAGCACACATATTTGAACTGTCCAGCAACAGAAGTATGAGATGAAGCAACTACGATATATCTGCGAGCAGATTAGTGAGCTCTCAAGACGATTTTACAGTAATTTCTTTTTTTTATGATTGGTTTACTTAACAAATCGATTCTACATTTGGATCCAGATGACAGAGTCACTATGCAATTTGTTGTTTTCACTAATAAAGGGAGTTTTCTGTGCGAATCTGTTTTCACGATCAAATGTGCTGGTTTAGATCATGGGGCATCTTGACGACAGACTAGCAGGCTGGTAAATCTTAATTTGTATTTATTAATATGATACTCAAAACATTTTTTTGTATCACTAGCACATGTAAGTATTTGTATTTGCATAGTTATAATATAGTACTGCTGCAAGAAACTTATACGAATTGTGCATTTTATGTTAAAAGCATAAAATTTTTACGAATTAGAGGAAAGAGTGAAACCCCGGGCTGCGGACACCCACCACGTGCGGACACCCCGCGTAAAGTGTAAGTCTCATAGAGGACCCGGCAGTGCCACGGTTAGGTCCGGGGTGATCCGGGGTGTAAGCCGTGGCGCTGCCGGGATGGTCCGGAATGGTCCTGGACGGTCCGGGAGGGCGAGCCGGCAGTTTGTAGATGTCAAAAACTGCCGGGGCGATTCGTGGTGATCCGTGGCGGAATGTAACCCGTGGTGATCCGCGGCTCACCCGTAGCTCTGACGGGGCTATGCCCTTGGTGTCCGTACCACTTCCGTGGACGTCCGGGGCACTGCCGTGACAGTCCTTGGAGGTCCTGGACGATGAAAACCACCCGAACTGTACCCCGGCAGAACGACTGACCAACACGGCAGAGCCAAGCCTCTATCCGGGGCTCTGTCGGGACGGTCCGGGGCTATGTCGGGACGATTCGGGATAATCCGGGGTGCTGCGGTGGTGGTACGGGGCTATCTGTGGCTGTGCCGGGGTTATTTCCAGTGCAACCGGGGTGCTACCGGGATGGTGCTTGGCGCTGCCGGGACGATCCGGGGCTCTACCGTAGTGCTGCTCGGTGAAAGGCGATTTCTACCAATGGTGATCCATGGTAATATTTGCCTTTCCGTAGTACTGCCTGCTTCAGTGGGACTGTAGCTTAACGGACAGTGTCTGGTACGACGAAACGTTTTACTACTTTAAAAACCGCTCTTGGGCGGACCAACAGTTAACGGAAAACCAAACGGCCGCCTTTACCCCTGTCAGGAAAAAACATTGTTATAACTGCAAATATATTTTGTTTCTAGTACGCTTCTCATCACTTGAAATGTCTCATTATTTAGGTGGGTAGCTATTGCAACAAAACGACATTTTCATTATTTTCCAACAGAGCAATGTATTCATGAGTTATTTTGGCAGAGATATTTTAACACCTACTTCGATGTAATTGATACACGAACTCTTGGTGACATGCATAACCTCTGAGTCTTGTCATGCGTCACACGGTCAGGGTTCATGACCCTTCGTCAAGCCAGGTACTCAGTTGGGCTTGATATCAAAGCCGTAAATTATGCAACTGTTTAGTAAATAATGCGGTCAGTCATTGCCCAGAATGATGAAATCATCATATTTTGGCAATAACGCATGTGTCAGCCCCTTCAAATAAAATTTTAACCTAACATAAAGGGGCATAATCAGTAGCATTATTATGCCTACTCTTCCACATTATCAGTTTTACTTTATACAAAAGTTTACCAGCATAAACTCCCCAGCACACAGTCCAAGTACCTCGCATACGGCGGTTAAGCACCTTGTTATTACTCTGCGTGTTGGTAAACACAGTCCACGTGTGTTTGTTTAACAAAACAACCCCATCCGATTATGAGCCGCAACAAGCGTCGTTTCAGCAAGCAGGAACATGTATTCAATTTTTCTTGCCAAATCAGACAGGGTATCTCCAGATTGACATGTGTTGTAGCCCGGCGATGCACGCGTGGTGTTTATGTTTACATCTGTGATCGCACCCGGTCCACTCTTTTAACACTTGTTTACAGGAGCAAGCAAACGGTTTCGGACAATAGCTTGGCAGGTACCAATTCATTTTAAAGCGAAAAAGATATTTTTCATGTTAGTTTAACATGCTTTATAGGTGATTAGGCCCTTTCAATTAATGGACGGTAATGTAGCCCATCGGCCGGACACGAGTCAGCCATCGATGGTATAACATAGGGCTCACAGAGTCACAGGCTCGCCTTCGAGAGAGTGCTCAAAATCAGGCGTTTTTGTCCAAGCCCTTGAATTTTAAGCTAGAATGTTCTGTGTGACTGCCTTGGTGCTTAGAATCATGTTGTGTGCCAGTAGCTTACTGAATATAAGTCACAGTGACCTAATTTTATGTTTCCTCCCTGTATTTTAAATTAAATGTTTCTAGTCCTAAAATATACAATTTGCACCCCATCTGACTGTCGGGGGGCTCAAAATCATATTTGACCTAATTTCAAGTCTACAAGGAGATTTGCCTCGAACCACCCTGGATGTTGCATTAGCGAATTAAAAGCCTGGCACATATGATTTGTGCCCATCTGACATTCACGGTGTTCACATCTTTTTTATCTATAGGTCGCAGAATATAGGTCACAGTGACATTTGCCCAGAACATCCCATAATGTTACGTCTTCAACGTTGATGTCCCTTTTGTTTTGTTTCGTCCGAAGTTTTATGATTGTGGCCGTTTTCTTGAATGGTTTTTGTTGTTTTCGTATTGTAGTCATGCTTCACATGAAGAATGACCACGAATTATGAGGACTTTTGCAAGATTTGCTAAGAAACTTCTTATGTATGTACTTCTTGTGTATGGACTTCTTTACGACCTGTGACGAAAAAAACTTAATTTCTGAACATTTAAAAGGTAGCGCCACGAATTCTAAGTGCTCAAGACATTGCTACGAATATTGCCGAATGATCAAGACATCATCTACGACACCCCCAAGACTTTCCAACGTATTATCATGGGGTCAGTTTGTGGTGATTCTGGGCCAAATTTGTGGAAGTGGGAAGGGTGCTTTACGGTTAATTTGTGCCCTGTTAACGGATGGACAGCCGGCCGGACTGTAAGTCATCTGAGCTAAAACTGAACTGCATGCCGCCATTCCCATGTTATCAACCTTTATTAAGACTAAGGTTACTTTAGTACATCCCTTGTTTTTGATCAGTTGTGTTAACAAAAAATGGTTCTTTGTTAAGGGTGGGTACGCCAAGTTCGCATGAATTTTTATAAGGTCACTCCATCTCTTTCTTGTTTGTTTGAGTTGGGCCTTCAGCTTAGTAAATCTCACTACTCCTAGGCGGTACAAAGAATAAACATGGAAAAGCCCTTGGCAGTTCATCTTATTGTTAGAATCCTGAATTTCTTCCAAGGTAAATCCAATTATAGACACTGATAGTGAATAAAATATCGGCTTTTATTCAAAGAAGAAGCAAAAAAATGTTATATTTATTTTACACAATCATTTGACTGTAAGTCATATGAGCTAAAACTGAACTGCATGCCGCCATTTCCATGTTCCCAATATTTACTAAGACTAAACTTACTTTAGTCCATCCCTTGTTTTTGATGAGTGGTGTTAACAAAAAATGGTTCTTTTTTAAGGGTGGGTACGCCAAGTTAGCATGAATTTTTATTCACTTCATCTCTTTCTAGTTTGTTTGAGTAGGGCCTTATATACGCAAATATACTTTACTTGCCCTCTTCAGCTTAGTAAATCTCTCTGCTCGTAGGCGGTACAAAGAATAAACATGGAAAAGCCCTTGGCAATTCATCTTATTGTTAGAATCCTGAATTTTATCCAAGGTAAATTCAGTTATAGACACTGATAGTGAATGAAAGATCGGCTATTAAATAACGAAGAAGCAAAAAATGTTATATTTATTTTACACAATCATTTTTTACCCATCAAAATGTTTATTTATCCATTAAGTACTTCAGCGAGACCCCAAAATTTGGATTATCGGTACCATTTTGGTGACAAATTTTCACCATGTGTGCTTGATAGGTATATATGTGTAGGTAATAAAAATGCGTGATAGCAGTATGAAAGTGGTAACTTTCAGTGAATGAATGGATTTTTTATGTCGGGTGACGTATATATTTTTTTCATTTCAAGGACACCGACTTCAGAGTGGTTATAAGCCCCATAATACTTAATATGCAAAACATATTCAGTCAAATTTGGTGTCAAATTATAGCTTAAACCATACGCTTCAGTATGACACGCTATTTATGACCACTGGGTGTATCCTGCTTAAGTAATACATTCTTATGGTTACACTCACCCCTAAGAAAAATTACAAAGGAGTGGTTATATAAATTTACTTTATACAACTTTATATGCCAAACTTATATCCAGCAAAATAATCTTTTATATGATGTATTATTTATGATCAATAGGGGTATGCACCTAGAGTAATACTTTCTTATGCCTTTACAGAGGAAGATCCAGGATTTAAGAAAAGAGGGTTCTACGCCAGGACTAATGGCAAAACCTATAAAAAAAGGTCCCCAGGTCCGGAAAGGAGAGGGGGTGTTCCTGGACACAAAACTTAGTCTGAACCCCTTGAAAAGGGTTTTCGACTGGAAAGGGGGGTCCGGACCTCCTGGACAACCCCCCAATCCCTCTTCTGTCTCACTAAGAAAAATACTCCATAAATAGAATACGTCAACAGTTATAACATTATGTAGGCAACCGGATACAGGAGGAAATGCCGCAACTGTCAGCTCTAATTTCTGTGTTAATATTGATCATGGGACTGTTTTTTTTAAGCTATAGGCTGTCCTAACTTGTGCATGCAAAAAAAGTATAACTCCTTTCATTCCATGGCTTATTCATTGGAGATGACCAAAAGATGGCTAAATAAGCATGTGGTGTGCTGAATTATTATAAGATTTGTCTTTACTTTATTTAAACTTTGCTGATCACAAGTGTTTGTATTCATACTGTTATTTCAAGCCTGGCTCTCTTGCTAAATCAAGTCATGAAAGTTAGCACTTGCATGGAATTAAAATAGAAATCACCAGAAGAATGATAAAATATAAATTCCATTGATATTATAATTGTTCGGCCAGTACAACAGTCAGTGATTAACATGATCTCCCTCAAACCCGGGGAATGACAGGGACACAGTTGCTTTGGCCGTTTAGTGGAAAATCGCATTTTAAAGATTAAAACAAAATGATCTTAATGGCACTCTATGGTGCAAGTACGTTGCCCAAGGCTAACCATGTATGACTTCCAATCCGGCAAATAGTTGATACTGGACTGCCAGGGTTTGTATGGGACATAATCCCTGTACTCCTGAGTCATAGCAGGTTAGAATTAAATTAGATATGTTCAACAACTGATTTTATTAATTTGGGCTTATCACTATCATTTACTAGACTGTGTATTAACATTAAACCGAAGCAAAATGTTGTAGATACATTTACTGCTCTTGCCTTGTTTCATATGTTAATTTTGTTGGAAATGTTTGCATGGAAATATTTCTGCATACAACATAGCCCTCTCTCAGCCAAAGGCTCTTTTATATTTCGTGAAAAAAAGCGAATTTGGGCAGAAGGGCAGATACGGCGGCCTAGTTTGTATGATATCACAAGTAACTTAGGCACCAATAAAACAAAAACTTACAAATAAAAATAAACTGCTTAAAATGACTTGTCGCCCTTTTTCTTTTTTTCGACCGGAGCCACGAAAAAAAACCCATATATTTAAACAACTAGCCGAGTACCCGTGCCTGCATGCATGTCATATGTGACATTCAGCTTACAACATCCGAGTTTTAGTCTATATATCGGCCCCCGATAGCAGCCACTAGGAATATTTGGGAGGATTAACCAATCAGGTTTCGATAATTGCATGGGTATGCGACACAAAAGTACTCAAAAACATCAACAAGGCATTAAATGTTTCTGCGGACAGTTGGTGGCAATCGGACATGTCTCGGCTAACTTTAGCACGGAATAACACCTTTCTGTGACCACGCCCAAATCCTCCAATTGTAGTTGGGTTCCACACATGTTGGTCATCAGAAATACATCTTGTGTGTGTTTTTTTTAATAAATTAGCTTTAATTATACAAATTGTTATGATACAGGGTTAGGAAAAGTATTCATATCTATGGAATTTGGAAAGCTATATACATGAATAACACATCAGATGAAAGCTATAAATGTTTACTATCAACTGACATGAAACTTGTTTTAAAACAGAGTTTATAAAAGATGTTATAACTTAATAATATATATATAACAGTATGTATCGCAAAATTTCGGTACAAGTACATTTCAAAACAGGCTGATTTTTTTACAGAAAGCTACCACTTTCATACTGCTATCAGGCATTTTTATTATCTACACACATAACCCTTTAAAAAAACATTGATAGCAGTTGTCACCTGTTTGTACCGGTGAACCCTCTGGCTGATGTACTAATTACCGTATAACGGACAAAGTGGCTTTACCGCGTTTCTTTTTCCTATGACACTCTTTTTTTATGATAGTTCCTGAAAAAGGCAAATGTATATTGTTGAGAGAAAATTTCTTTTTACATTGAACTTTCTTTTTGAAAACAGAAATATGCTGTGTGCCCATGTAGTCAATTAAATTATACATTTATACATTGTCTTATACATGTCTGAAAAGCAGGCCTGCAAAAAATTAAACATATCATCGGTACAGCAAAGTATAATCGCTAATTCTTCACACGTAGCAGGATAGGAACCGAGGCGTGACACGAATTCCCCCGAACCGCTGTTGCAGCCCTTGGTGGATTAGACTGTTAAATCCTTTTTCATTACATGATAAGAACCCGTGTAATTTCGCTTCTGCATTTTATATAGTACATTCCTGTGCTGTATATCAAGAAAATTGGAAGGTCCCACGTTGAGGTAGCAAAAGCCACAAGTATGGAAGGATATTTAAGAGGTAATACTATATATTACTAATTTGTTTCTTTTTTCTTTCTTTTGTCCGTGTTTGCGATAGAACCCCGATATGGCTGCTTAAAGCGCTGACCTTTAGGCACAATATTAGTCACATGTTGCCATATTTGCACCTAATAGTTAAATCAGAAAAATTAAAATCCAAATTAGGACTTCTCTTTCGTATCAGTAAGATATACCGACTACTAGACTGGATTCCTTATATTTCGCCTTTTTCAAAGTCGCATAGATTACATTATATCTGTTTATGGATTTTGTTTTAAATCTCATTTAAATGGACCCAAAAAGCCTCAGAACAAGGCCGCGCGCGATGTTAACCCCAATTTATTTTTTAATTTGACTAAAACACATCATCAGCGTCATAAATTAAACATCTATGTTGGATGACAATGGAACAAAGGCATTGATATTTATGTGTTTATTTGTCTATAACTGTTTGTCTGAAGACTTGAATACTTTAAAACGGTTCTCAGGTTGCAAAGAATGCCATACGAAACATGGTCTTCTGACAACCATAATTTAACATTACCCATGCCCAGGCGTGAACTTTTACTTTATGTCTAGTTTTAGGGATGCTGGTCTATATCCATGGAATCAGCTGCCTTTCTCTTTAAGGTCTGCCTTAAATAAGGACCATTTTAACGTTTAAATAGATGTTTGATGTGATAGCTTTTACTCATGTAAACTTACTAATAATCTACCTTTTTATAAATTACATGAGATTTAGACAAGTACTTTTTATATTTTAAATGTCTTCTATATGTAACGATTATCTGTCTAACAGCATGGCATTTTTATTCTTTCACACTGTATACTGATAAATGTATTCCATATAGTATTACGTCATATCGAATCTGTATGATGTATATATTTTTTTCATTTTATGTGTAACTTACTTTACCCATTTGAAAACAGCTAATGAGCTGAATAGGCTATCCTGGTAAAATATGTTTGAAAATAAAAATAGTTATATTTTCCTTTGACCTGATGTCCAAGGTCGTATATCCATAGCCGTTCAGCCAATTTTCTCGGATTGGAATATCGAGGGGATAATTTGGGGGGGGGGGGGGGGTCGGGGAGGCTTCCCCTAGCGATCCCTCGGCGATTGCTACACGTAGTTCATTTGTACAATGTAATTAAATCACATACATAACCACAATATAAAAGGGGTTCTAATTGTGTTCCTGACGTTAGTCTTGCCGAAAACTGCATTGCGATGGTATATCTAATCAAAAGTATATTGCAGTACACAGCCTTTGATCTTACATTATGCCATGAGTAAGGAATAAACACAAAAGAATCCCATCTTCATGCCGACCGCCGTCATTACCAGTGCCTAGCACGATTTAGCTGTCAGTCATGTAAACCATGGAAGGCCTGCTGGCTATCAGAGACACAGTAGGTAAGATACTGAGTTACCCTGCATGTGTAGGTTTAGGCATTGTATAGCGGACACCTCCCTGATGTGGACTACTGAAAGATGTAACCCTGGCCGTGTGGCCGTGTTAGTGGTGCATGTTAGGAGTGTGACTGTGACACGAGAGGGTCCACAATCAGTCTAGTAGCTTAACTGGTTATAATTATAATGCTGAGCTATGGCGATGTTTCAGGATATGTCAGAGGATGACAAAAAGATTGGCAGCAATTTTTAATATTGTTAATGTTCTGAGATACATTATACTATAAATCAATAAGATAATCTTTTAGATAAGATATTCCTCTCATATGCTGCATTTCTATAAAAAATCTGTTTCTTCAAATATGACTGGGGGGGGGGGGGGAGGTTAACGAGTCTTGCTGAAAGTTTAGTTACAGATTCAGTCTGGAGGTCACGTGACTGTATTAATTTTTACTTATATGACATTTTTAAAAGCCCTGAATTCAGGGCCTCTTTTGAACAACTTTAAAAATAAATTCTGATCTTAACTTTTTTACCTGAGAGTTTGTTGTTTCTTCAGTCAAACAAGGCCAATAAAACGGGGGTTTGTGTATCTTCTTTCCCGGTCATCCTTTCCTCAAAGAAGTGAAGGCTTAACTACCCCTCCAAGCAGTGCCAAACAAGCATTTGGGCAACATGTGTTTGATTGGCCACAGATTAAACAATAATTGACTAATAATATCAGTTTATTGGAGACTATGCTTAACGTACAAAAATATCAAACAATGGGGTGTTTTAATGCTCCCTCAAATATTGGCTAGAGCGAACCAGAGCAAGCCAAACTATTCAGTGCTCTACTTCAGAGGGGGTTATGTGGATAATGATGACCATGTAACCTGAAATAAAACCTATATATCATATTTTTATGACATCAGGCTATAATGACACACGTGTAACTATGTCAATGTAAATTTCCAGGACTCTATCTTTTAAAATTAAAAAAGAAAAAATCTGAGATGCTGTAAAGAAAACACTATTCTTTGAGGTGAACCTTACAGAGACCATTCCACCATTTACGGCACTTCGCAATGTCACTACCATTTTGTCCCTAAAACTTGCCAACTTGCCAATATATAAAACTAAAAATAACCACAGGTAGTAAAATGACTTAAAGATGGTAACATAGTAAGATACGAAAACAACACAGCAAACAAGATAATTGGAATTATACTATATACTGAATTATACTAACATCAGCATAATCATGTCATAACGTTCTTGGCATAATACCGCGAAATCTGCCGGCAAAATTACTTGACCAAAACCATTATTTTCTGAATGCACCACGTGACGTCTCACTTTGAGCACCGGTCTTCGTAACGATCAAGCCGCAATTCTCTCTCCACATGCTACGCTGTCACCGATCCATTTAAGTCCGTTTTTTGTCAAACTATACACATGACAATGGACGATGAAACTGTGCGATATCGGCTAAAAGGTAGTATTAGAACTAACATTTAAAATGTATGCTACATAATATAACAGACTGAAAAGCGTTTTTTCCACTTTCAACAAGGATTCTGACACGTATCGTCCTTAATGGGACCTATTCATATACCATAAATTTGTTCAATATACGTGAAATATAGTGTTTTCTACTAATATTTCGTTCTCAAACCGTTTGCATTACTCCTATAGTAGTACTCAGCTGGAATATTGGCGTAAATCATTAACAGAGCGTGCACGATATCTGTTGTCCATATCGTCCAGCTAAGCAGGTCCATGTAGTTTCCCAAGCTGCGAGTTGGTGTTTCTACTACGTTTCTTCTTTTCTGTTTCTTCTCCTTAGCGCACATGTACAGGACATGGACCGTGTTTACTCAAACACAGAACCATTACAACGCATATTGCAGGTAAACTGATAATAGTAAGTCCTTTTGCCGGAAGGTTTGGAAAATGTCATATACATATTGTTTCGGGGTGTCATAAAAGCGGATCCAACTGTCTCGCTAGTAAAGCGAAGCGGTTAGAACGCCGGACTTGTGCGCCACCGACATGGGTTCGAATCCCGGATTGGCCGAGTATTTTCCCCTGAATAATTTGTCTTCGTAAAAATAATTTTTTTTGCAAATGTATTTGTACAACTGCGTCATACACGTCAACCCGAGTGTTTAATTTGATAACTCCTTTTTTATCACAGAAGCGAATCCGGGGGGGGGGGGGGGGGGGACCCCCACCCCCACCCCTTGTCAGTCGCCGGAACATTTTTAAGGGTTTCAGACCAATTTTTGTGGCCAAGACCCCCCCCCCCCACCCTCCCTTTTTCTTACCTCGAGACCTCTTTTAAGGCTTTGTCATTAGTCCTTCTGGGTTGGAGCCCCCCCTCTTTTTTCCCTAAATCCTGGATCCGTCTGTACCAACTATTATTTATTCCGCTAGATTCTCACAGCAAATACTTAAAACTTTCAGGTTCATCTAATTTGCCTTGAAATAAAACTGACCAATAATATTCTAATATTCTTTTCGACCACACCTGCTGTTTCACTACATCACGCCACTGGTGTATATAGAAAACCCGCTTCTATTGTGTGGAAAGGATTTCTTCACACACAGTCCCTGCCCAGTAGTCATACCCATGTGAGAACGATGCCGCGCTGTGTTGCGGCCACTTTTGAGCAAGCGGTCTCGTTTTTGGCGCCTCCAAATTCGTTTTTGATCATCTTCTATCTACCCCTGGACTGGGTACACTTTAAGAAAAAAGGGTTCTTTGTAGATTCTGGATAGAACCATGGTTCTTTCTGGAACTCTTTTCTCCGTGAAGAGGCTCCATCTGGCACTTGGGGGTCCATGCCATGACCATAACTCATAATGAGGTTCCAGAAAGAACCTGTGTTTTGACCGGATGTCCAGATGATTAGAACGCGCATGCTCAATTATTTGACCTAATGAGGTCAACTTTTCAACGATCCGAAGTATTGGTCTGTTCTATCAGAAGAGGAAATAGTATTAGGTAAGACCTATATATATATATATATATATATATATATATATATATATTCATGTGAAGAATGTCGAAGTTATCTGCCTAGAGATTAACTGTTCAGCGACTTAATGTATCTACTGAGTCTCTGTCTGCGTAGGAATTTACGTTCATTTTATCTAAACGTGGATAAAAGCCGATGATAAACATGCTATTGTGTGCATGAATTGTTGCAGTCACAAGTAATACAAGTTCATAGTAATACAAATCATGTATAGAATTAGAAACAGTTCCAGCACTGTACAGAAAAAAAGACCTCTTTTATACAACAGTCGCCAAACAAAATTGTAATTCGGCTTCAGTGATTGAAACTAAACAAGCTGGACGATTATACAAAAAGGAATCGCTTTATGTTTGGTCACGCTCAATTACACATTGACTGCATGTGTTCTCTAATTAACGTGGTTTTATATTGGTTTATTATTACAAAGCCTAGACTAAATTCACTCATCAATTCGTTCTCTTTGCAGAAACCAGATAAACCTGCCTGCTAGGAAGAGTGCAAATGAAAAAGAAGAAAGGATTTTTCATTTGGAAAGGGCTGATGATTATTGTAAGTTAATCCAGAGTTATTCCTAAATTGTAATGTTTCAAGTTTAAAAAAAATACACATGGAATTGTGCATGACAAAACAACATTCTATGGTCGTTAAGTCTGTATTTACATATCAATATGAGGTTTATAAATACATTTTAAAGAAAAGATAAAGTTATTTATTAATTATATTGATACATCGTGTAATCCCATGCATACATATAGGCAATACATTTGCTCAAGGGACTTGGTGTACTTTGCAAACTGAAATAAATTCTTATATTGACATGATGTATCAAAGACAATATACGATTCCAAGAGAATAGAATTTAGAAGTACATATATTGTTTGCATGAGAAACGACTCGGATCTGGGTAAGGTTCTCAAGAACTCTGTATCGCATATGACCAGATTTATTGTTTAGGTGAATACATGGCTAATGCTAATTGGCTGTTACACATTTTTCACAGGTGGATTTTTACAACTACAAAAAAAATGTGTTTCCTTAACAGACGTGTTTTCATTTCAACTGGGGGGATTCGGCATATTGACAAGATTAAAGTTTAAATATGATTTTCAGCTATTATCCTTGTAGTTACCCACCTTCTATGAGAAAAGCTCTAATAATTTTTCATATTATCTGTCAAAACTGTTTCCCATAAATATGGACATATGACGTGATTAATTTATCCTAAATGTATGATATAACATCCAAGACTGTTTTCTAAAATAAACCTGAATTGAAGGTTCTGTAAAGAACTATACACATGGGTTCCACCAAAAACCTTTCAGGGTTCCCAACTCGGTCCATCGTGAAGTACCTGGGGGGGGGGGGGGGGTTCCTTTCAGAACCTCTAAAGAGGTTCTACATGGATACTTACGGGTTCTGTAAAAGAACCCTCTGGTGGTTCCAAAAAGAACCCCGTCTTTAAGGTTCTAGCTGAAACCTTAAAAGCTTCCCCACTCAGTCCACTCTGAAGAACCCTTTTAGGTTCTAGCTGGAACCGTTTTTCTCTTAGAGTGTAACGGTGGTTCAGACCACAGGCGCTTGTCACAATAATTGTCAATATATCCACCAGGTATGCTGTAACCACCTTGTAAAAAAGACTTTAAACAACTTTAAATGCAACAAATTTATCGCTTCAGATTATGTTCTCCTGAGCAAACTGACTTAAGATTACACGGTTCTTTAAGCGCAGGTTCTTACACCTGAACAAACATGCAAGTCATTTGGCTGGGCTTTGGTTTTGTAATTATTATACAAGAAGCCCAGCGGCAAGGGTCAGGCAACCCTGACAGCGTCGGCTAAGCAAGGCCTGTCACAGTTACAACATGTGGCAACTGCACAAAGACGCTGGGCTTCCAGATTATAAGCCCAAGGTTTATGAAATATATCCGTAAATGAAGTCATTCATATAAAATGTTTAATAAACATATAAACTGTCGACCGATTTAAAGGAGACCCATGAAACTCTGAAAATTAAAAAACCGTGAAAAAAAAACAGACCCGCTGATATATAGGCAAACAAGGTTTAAGGGGTTCTATAACTTAGCCGGATAACCACTGATGTAGTTTGGCCCACACTATTCGAGTACGATTGCTTGTCCGAGTCCAGACCACTTGAGTCCAAGTTCTCCAGGTTAGAGTCAAAGTCCACCCACTTCAATTCCGAAACAGTTGAAACCGAGTCACAGTCCAATACATATCTCCTCATTATTAAAATAAATTAAAACAGGGAAATTTGATTTTATCATGTGTTATGTTAATTTATACACACGCTTATTACTTTAATGTGTAACATGTGTAATCTTCCGATGCAGAGATAACGCTTCGTAATATATATTTATTTTTTTTTGCAAAATTCTGTAAGTAGTTCGCACATATACATAATTCATCGTACTATTTGAAAGGGTTTTTTTAGCTCAGCTGACTGAAAGTCATCTGAGCTATAGCGATCACTCTTCGTCCGTCGTCCGTCCGTCCGTTAACAGAGCAAAAATCGTAACCGCTGGACCTGGAATCTTCAAACTTAATATCCAGGGAGGTCCATGAAAAATCCCCTAGACCTGAAATTAGGTCTCTGTTACCCATATCCTTTGAGCTATGGGGCTCCAAAGTACCCCCAGAATAATGCAAAATTTGATACAAAAGCTCAAGTATCTGAATAACTACTGCATTGATCACCATGATTCTTTGCATGAATATTGATCATGGAATGTTCCATCACTTCCTGCAGACTGGTGGCGCCACCTGTATTTTTTTTCAATTTTAATGAAATTTTTTCTCTGTTTCAGACCTGCAATGAAACTGTCATCTGTTAACAAGGCACAAATCGTAACCACTGGACCTGGAATCTTCAAACTTAAAATCCAGGGAGGTCCATGAAAAATCTCCTTGAAAACCTGAAATTAGGTCTCTGTTACCCATATTCTTTGAGCTATGGGGCTCCGAAATACCCCCCAGAATAATGCAAAATTTGATACAAAAGCTCAAGTATCTGAATAACTACTGCATTGATCACCATGATTCTTTGCATGAATATTGATCATGGAGTGTTTCATCAGTTCCTGCAGACCGGTGGCGCCACCTGTATTTTTTCCAATTTTAACGAATTTTTTTTTCTCTTTTTGAGACTTTCAAATAAAGCCTCATCTTGTAACAGGGCACAAATCGTAACCACTTATCTTCATACTTGACTTCTAGGGAGGTCCATAAAAAGTCTTCTTGGAAATCTGAAAATAGGTCTCTGTTACCCATATCCTCTGAGCTATAGGGCTCGTAAATACCCCCAAGAATAATTAAAAATTTGATACAAACAAAAGCTCCAGTATCTGAATAACTAATGCCTGATAGCTATGATTCTTGGAATATATATTGATCATGGAGTGTTTCACCAGTTCCTGTAGACTGGTGGCACTACCTGTATTTTTTTTTCAAATTTTTACGCATTTTTCTTTCTATTTATGAGACCTTCAAATGAAGTTGTCATCTGTCCAAAAGCCCACTGAAACCCATTTCTAAGGACTCTTCACAAAGTTCATGATTTGTCTCAGTCTGGCAGTCATTTTCCTCATTGTTCAACATTCCTTGAATTCAGCTGAGCGTCATGGCCCATGGGCCACTAGTTTCAACTGGACTAGAAATGGACTTTGCCTTATTTCTCGAGTCCTTACCTCCGAGTCCGAGTACAGGTCCCAGTCCAGAACACTCGAATCGTTCATCAGAGAGTCTTTATATTGGTTTACGACCACTCATTATAGGAAGTCAGTGAAAACCACATAAACAGGGTCAGAGAGGGGGGGGGGGGGGGTATGGGGTATGCAATCCCTCAATTACAAATCTTGAAATATCAATGTATGTGTTGCAAAGCTCCAAACAAAGTATAATTATTGTTCAATTACCTGTTACTTTTTTATTTAACTTGTAACCAGGTTTGGTTGTCTGCGTTTTTACGTTCCCAGCAAAACGTATTCAACAAGGAGGAACCGGAGCTTTGTATACATAGTTTCAGGCTGGCCCAGTCAAAGAAATGGTTCTGACAGAGATATCAAACGGCTCTCACTGTGTCGCACGTAGTGCCGGTACTGCTACCACGTGACAACTTACATAACTAATTACTACTCTCTGACCTTCTTATTTCATCGACTGGTAAACTTGGGCCGTTCTGGAGAGTCGGCGCCACACATCACCGCCTTGCTGAACTAAGGTCTTTCCCAGTGACGTAAGGAGTAATTATAGTGGTCTTTCCCAGAATCTTTTTTCAAAACCAACATGGTTAATTCAGTAACCGCCTATTGTGGGCTTCCAGCTTGCTATATATCTATTCCCATTTTATCAGTCTTAATATGTTTAGGTCCTCGGCTATTTGAGTACGGCAAGATTTTAAACACTATATAATAAGGCCAAAATAAAAACAAAGGTATGGTTCTCAGCTACTATTTTTCAGAAATCAATGCGGTCGGGCGGTTTTTTTATTTTTAATTTTTTTGGTATGTTTCGATAAAAATGTCAAATGATAAGGGAAAAGCATGATAATAACAGATTTATTTTGCTAAACAAGGAAAAGTACTACATAACAAAGGAAAGTGTATGATTTTATCTTCTTGAAAGAAATGTCCAAGTGGCTGTAGTTCAAAATGGTAACGTACTTTGGAAAATCAAAATAAAAATTTTTGATGCGGGGGTTTAAAATTGATGCGGGCGGTGCCTGAGAACCATACCTTTTATTTTTTTGGCCTAACCCTCATCGTCACCCTGAGCTGAATGGATTTCCCCCTGAGCTGGCGTCTGTGATTGGCTGCATGGTATCAGTTGTTTTCCACATCTCTTTTAGGCGCACAATTCAAACAAATGTCAAATTGTCAATGAAGTTGAAAATCAGTGGGCATTGCATGCAAACACAACCAGGACCATTATGTCACCTGTTTTATATACATTAACGTCTGTTCTATAATCATAACATACATAAAGCCCGGGATGACGTCAACTTCCGCAACTAGTAAATGTATACATGACAAATGACGGTGTTGCAGCTGAAATAAACGTGCTGGAATTCGCGGTTAGTGTGGGGAACTTTTATATTTGGAAGTTTAATCTTGTAAATAAAGATGTTTTCAACAAAAAGGCGCGCGATCATGCTTATAAAGCGGATAATTCTCCTGAATTCGGACTTGTGAAAAAAAGTTGTCTTTCCCGCGTAGCGGTGGAGTTCATTACCTTGTTCTCTTATAATGGGTATATCGCCCATACTCCATATGTTTACCGTTTCTAGGCCATTGTAGTGCTGGAAACGAGTGCCTGTGGTTTATCAGACCATTGCTTATCGCGGCAGGCCGGTTTTAAAATGTGTCTCCAGCTCGGCCAATCAGCGTGAGATATTCAGGTCCACACGCGACGAACGCAGTCAAACTCTTTTTAATGTACCGGCTGACTGAAACGATCACGACGTTCAGCGTGTTGGCAACTCAACAGGGGCATAACTTTCATGAGTAACTTGAACACTAACAAATGCCCAGTACAAAATCGATGCGACCTTGTCTACAATACACTGAAATTTGCCCATGGACCGTATGTTCGAACAGCAGAGATATATCATAGGACACGAAGGTCCATGTATGGACTTTCTGAAAACATGCATGATTTCAGTGCGAATGTTACCAAGCGGGTTGAGCTGTCTATTGCCTATGGGACGCTGTTAGCCTCCTCATAGCAACGATGCCATTCACAGGAGGCCAGGCAGCCTGATATGCAAATGCGAGGGAATCGTCAGGAGCCTTGTGACGCCCTAAATTGCAAATATCAGGGATTTGCCATAAGGACTTTACAGGGCTTTAATGATTAGAGGTAGAAATGAGTTACATCGCGTCTATCGGTACATGGAATCACGTTTCATTTGAAGCATTTTAGCAGTCATCAATACACTAAAGCCCTGGCAGGGCTAACATCGTTTGAATTTGGATCAGGTAGCATTTCAACTTCCGCACATATGCAACTAACTTCCTTTGGTTACATATTTTTTTTTCTGTTTGTCAACATGGGCGCATGTACCTTGTTTACTGACGTCCATCAAATAGGCAAGCTGGTATATCCATCAATAATGTCCTTAGCAGGAATTACCTTAAGTTCACTTATATGTACGCAGGGTAAGCCATTATTTACATAAATTCTACAGGCTAATTAAGACAGAGGATTAGCAGGCTTTAAGACTAAATAATCTGAACAGTGTTTTGTTTAATTGTCATTTAACAGAATATCAAAATCATCATTAAAAGGACTAAAAGTGACACTATACAAGCCTCCCCTCGCCTTGTTCGATGAATCTCGTTTGACGACAATCCGCTTTGACAACCACCCCCGTTATGAAGACCACTTGTTTTGGTCCAGGACTAAATCATCATAAAAACCTCCTGCTAAATGGCTTCCCCGCTAACACGACCACTTTGCCTGGTCCCGCAGGTGGTCGTGTTAGCGAGATTTCACTTTATATTATATACCACTGGCCTCGTTTTAAATGGTCTTACCTTTTATTTAAATATTTCTTGTAGTCATACATAATATTAGTTCTTTAAATCTTTAATATACGTCTCACAGTCGAGACCTCTCACATACTGCTTCAAATTTTGATGATATGAATTTAAAATTAACAAGACAAATATTATTTTTATTATTTATAAGCCTATACAGTAGGTCTGAATTTATATTAAGCCTTTTTTTCTTTTTCTATACTGAATCAATTTAAGAAACTTCTTTTCTATATTTTAGATGTACTAATCTAATTATTATCTATTTATCTAAAATTACTTATCACAAGGAAATGAGCTGATAAATCACCATCCCATATTTCTGTAGAGTTTTTAAATAGATGAATACGTGATAACTCATATTTTATAATCAGTTAGAGATGTCCTTAGATGATATAAATGTATAATTTCCCTCAGCGTCTGGATTAAGTCTGCCATTAAGCATATGAACGTTAAAAGAAAACAAACTTTTGTTGGGGTTTAGTCCATCTATCATGTAATAAACTATAGTGTTCTAGGTAGATTCACTGTCAGATATCATCAACTGACATGAATTGAAGGTTTCTTATCCTGATAATCATGTACATTCCCCAGTTGTGTTTTTAGATTACCACGTATGACAATGTTGGGAACTTTATACAATATCAATACCTCAAATAATCTGTTGTCTTCTTACCACGAAATACCAGTATTCTCTGCATAATAATCATACATAACAGCGCCACCCCGATTCAAGATAACAACAATCCAAGTAATGTTTTTCCTATCATAATTTTAAAATCGATGACAATAATACTGTTTAATAAAATTATAGATATGTGACCATAATATTTAGCCCTGCCTGGGCTTTAGTATTTGCGTGTACTAATAAAATGCTTAAAATAAAACGTAAATCCATGTACCGATAGACTTAACTCAGTGCCAGCTCTTATCACTAAAGCCCTGTAAAGTCCGTATGGTGAATCCCTGATATTTGCATATTAAGGGGCCACAAGGCTCTTTGAGGACCTGACGATTCCCCCGTATTTGCATATCAGGCTGTCACGCCTCATGTGAGTGGCATCATTGCTTTGAGAACGCCAACAGCGGTTCCTCAGCTCGACCCGCTTCGTATCATTCGCACTGAAATCATGTATTCAGGTATTCCATACATGGACCTTCGTGTCCTATGATATATCTCTGCTGAACGAATATTACGGTCCATGGGCCAAATGTAAGTGCATATTGTAGACACTATCGCGACAATTTTGTACCGACAGGTCCAGTAAAATTCCCGCTGCCGAGATGACAAGAGCAGCTGGCAGCATTTGTCTGAACCCGTGTATTAACTGTCAAATTGCTACACGCGAAGCGTGATCGTTTCAGTCAGCCGGTATTTTGACTGCGCTCATCGCGTGTGCACCTGAATATCTCGCGCTGATTGGCTGAGCCATAGATTGTTAGGCCTACGTTATGTTTAAACAGGCCCACTTTGAAGAGTGGTGGTCCGATAAACGTTTACACTGAGGCTGAGGGTTATAGTATTTTAAAATCTTAAACTCATCTTAAGCGACGGCCTAAAACTATTAAGACATATTAAGTGGGAATATTAGTAGCCAATGGGAAGCCCGGAATAGGCGATGACTGAATGAACCATGTTGGTTTTGAAAAAGAATCTGGGAAAGACCACTGCTAACGTCACTGGAAAGGACCTTAGTTCAGCGAGGCGGTGATGTGAGGCGCTGACCGTCCGGGAAACTGCCAAGATTACCAGTACATGAAATCAGTGGTTCAGATGGTGGCAAATTAGTTATATGAGTTGCCGCAGGAGGCGGAAACGACACTAAGTGCGATACAACGCGGGAACGTTTTATTTCTCTGTCAGAAGCAACAATTAAGTCATAACTATTTCATGGACTCGGCCAGTCTACATAATATTATACAAGAGTCAAAATTCTACGTGCTATAAATATTGCTGATTTAAATATTGGTTTCAGCAAGGAATAATACATGTCAGTTGTTAAGGTAACTGCTGCATGTCAATTTGATGACTGGGAAATTTAGAAAGAACACGGACATTATTTTACCATGGTAACTGTTAAGATTCCAAAATATGAAAACTAGAATTAAGCAGAAGTTTGTAAAATGAGCCGACCACTTAAGATATTAATTATTAGAATTTCACACATGTAGAGTTTTTTCTTGCTTGGTTATCTTAAGGAAGTGGTGACTTGGTGCTGCTGATTGTTTTAATGTAACATTTTAACTAAGGTGACTACGGAGCCCGGGAGACGACATGGTGAAAAATATTTACCAATCCGTGCGCACGAATTACTAATTCGTGGCCACGAATTACAAATCCGTGCGAACGAATTACTAGGTGTGAAAAAATATATTTCCAAGTTGGAAAAAAATATTAACTAATTCGTGGCCACGAATTACTAACTCGTGCGCACGAATTATTAGCCAATGAGAAGCAAACACACATCGACTCAGTCTAGGCACAGGCTGGCAGTTTCAGCGGGCACACACGGTTGTCAAAATGAAGCCCAGCGTCTTCCGATAGTTCCGAGACTTCCTACCTTGGAAAATTCGGAACTCTGTATATTGAAAATAAAAAGGGCTTTAAGCGATACTTAAAGAATATAAATATAAAACTCACAGATCCAGTTGCCGTGCATAGTGGAAAATTTCTAAGGCTTTCTCTGGTAAAAAAAACAACTTACCTTATCATCGTTCGGGCATAATGGAACATTATTATAGACAAAGCCGATCAAGCTGAAATTTTAACAGTTATTTTGCTTCACAAAGTAACTCCAGTTACAGTTCTCAATCGCCATTTGACGGTGATGCTAAATTGCAAATTACGCATAAACTAGGTGAAATGAACTTCACAGAATTTCTCATGTCATATTTGGGATTCGCTTTCCTGACAGGAACACATAAACATGATATGTTTGAAAGCCAATAAGCGTTTGGATTATTTTAATAAATTATAAATTCCAAGTCTCTATGAAAGTTTTAGATCGTAAGTATAAATCTTTAATACGTTTAGTACTGGAGTATGGTGTTTTAATATTAAACAATTGTTCTGTCAGACAGTTTTATATCAACTGGAGAGTATACAACGGAAAGCATGTTTAACATGTACTGGAGCGCTCTCGACTTCGAGCACTGGAGCTAGGGTAAAAGATCTAAAATGGTCAAGTATAAAAATAAGAAGAGAACTGGCTATACAATCCACATTTTATTAAATGATTAACGGACTAACACCAGATTATCTGCTAATATATTAACTCAAATACTGTTTCATGCTCCGCCCTATACAGTCCGCGCAAATCGCATTTGCCAAAGATACTGAGGTTCAAACGGAAATACTGTCGCTTTTCTTTTCTTCCAATTTTCTTTTCTTTCCTTTCTATAGCCTGCAAACTTTGGAACAGTGTCATATATTTAAGTCTACTTCAATCGATTCCTTTAAGGAAAATGTTCGTGACTATTTAAACCCTGCCTCTCGAGAAATATACAGTTATTATTGCGACAATCATCGTCAACATGAAATTATCCATACTCGGTTACGACAAGGTGTCAGTTACTTAAATCAATACCTATTTTCAATAGGAAAAACTGATGTTTTTTTATCTAATTGATTTGCTCGATATGGACTGAGACGTACGCCTACCAGTAATAATATACGTATAAGTATCAGTGTATGTGGAATGTCAATCTGTATTAACGTATATTATGTATACATATATATATATATATATATATATATATATATATATATATATATATATATATATATACAGTGGAACCCCACAATTACGACCACCCTAGGGACTGAGCAAAGTGGTCGTAATTTGGGGGTGGTCGTATTTGTGAAACTCTTACCGTGGTCGCATATAATGTGTATAATATTTAATGTGTATCAGAGTTTATCTATTGCATATCTTTAATGTGAATTATAACAAAATTTTTTACTTAGCGGAGGACCCTTATTATGAATGTTTTTTGTGTGTAGCTGAACATATTTTTTCATAAAATTAATATACATGTCCACATACGTAGTGACTGATGATTAACAAATAATAACACTAAGGCAATACTATTACAACCTACTGAATGCATATTGAACATAATACATGGCTGTCATATATTTAGCCTTCCGCTTGAGTATATATTGAGTGCACTCGAGTTTTCCCGACGCTAAACTGCTAGGCCATTTGGTGCTGACTGCGCGTGGTGTTTGCCGCCTTGATTAACGCCACTTTATCCTTCAAGGAGAGCTCTTTCAGAGGCATGGTTGCCTAACAGCAAGCAAGTTAAATGCAAACTTAACCAGTAGAGAAATAAACTGACAACGATCTATCAGAAAAGGCAAGTTAATGTGAGGGATTTTCCCCCCATGCAAGCTTTATTTATACATTTTACTGACTGCTCAATACTCAGTGTCAGTAAGGTATGAACACATTAAGGATTAACTAGGTCATTAATTTTACCAATGAGGATCGAACAATATGTGATGAGTTGAAATACTTAGGGTAGCTGTAATACAGGTGATCACTGAGGGCAATTAGCATCTGGCCCCAGGTCAGACCGGCTCATTAAATAATCAGGCCGATGGTTACCCTCTTTGATCTATAACCAACACCTCAACGAGTCTCAGCGAAGTCACCGAGTCGGGAAGATATGCGGGACCAGATTAACACTCAGGTTAAGAAACCTTGTTACCCGCTTTGATCTTTCGTTAAGGCGCCTGTGACAAGACGCAGCCATTGACTCGTGACAAATGTTGTTTCAGTACTTCTCGGAGGTGGTCGCATTAGCGGGGTCGCATTAGCGCTGGGGCCAGGAAATCTGGTCGTAATTCTGAATTCAGGGGTGGTCGTAATTTTGAGTCATTTTTAAACATAAATAAACTAAAAAAAATTCGGGACCAAGCAAAATGGTCGTAATTGTGGGGTGGTCGCAATTGTGAGGTGGTCGCAAGGCGGGGTTCGACTGTATATCTTATCGTGTGTGAATATATGTGCACTTTTCCAATCTGATCATTTAAATATACATATATGCATTCATGTTAATTTTTCACTTTCTTTTAATTTATATATGCAGGAGAGCAATTGCATTAGCCTTATCGGCTACTTTATTATCCTATTGAAATAAATATTTTCCACCTTGGAAATATATTTTTCACACCTGGTAATTCGTGCGCACGGAATAGTAATTCGTGGCCACGAATTAGTACTTCGTGCGCACGGATTAGTAATTCGTGCGCATGGATTAGTAATTCGTGCGCACGAAATTATTAAATATTTTTTTCCACCTTGGAAATTTAAGTTTTCACACCGAGTAATTCGTGCGCACGAATTCGTGCGCACGAATTAATAAATATTTTTCACCATGTCGTCTTCCGGGCTCCGTAGGTGACGGATAGGCGAAGTGAGACATTTTTTTAAAGAAGTATACTGCTAGTAGGTTAATAGATATGTTCGGCATATCATTATCAACGTTCCATTAGCATGCTAATTCTTGAACATAGTAAGGTTTCAATAAAGCGAAGCATTTAATAGAGGTAAATTATAATTCCTTACTTCAAATTTCAGGAAAAAAAGATACGGAAATACGAGATTCCCTTGTTTTTAATTTGAAAATTTATTTATCTAACCAGTCTTTGGAGTAGATATTTATCAGCAAATATTGTATTTTGGAGGTTACTCACGGAGGGAAGTGTTAATGTGAAATAAAGGACAGGAATCCTAATTCTTGATTATTTTGTTTGTACAAATGTTTTCTGTCTGGTACTATGGTGCCCTGTAGAATATCAATATAATGAATAAAATAAAGAATAACAATATAATGAATAAAAAAAATCCTAACATATAACATTATAATAATCTGGTCAGATTCTCTGGTCGTATGTTTAGGTGATATCATGTGATAATTAACTGGCTATAGAAAGAGTATCCACTTCTACAACCATGTCGAATATGCGTTTATACTGTAACATTCTCTGTGTTTCAATATATAGATAGAGTTGATATGCTACTCTAGTCTGTCTAGCCTTACGGCCACGCAGGACAGGTGTTAATCAAAACAAAGCCTAATAAAAAATACCTTTCACACAAGATACCATCAATATTCGGTAATAAAAACAATTAAAGCAGTAAAGTAGTCAGAGACAATATATATAGTTAACTCTGTCATTATCAAAAAAGAAACTTTGCATTGTGTAATGGATCCAAGGTTGTATCACAGGTCATCGAAATTCATTCTCTATCTTTTGAATTAATTTACCAACAGGCAGTCACACCAATAAAAATAACAAAAACAAACACCCAAGAGAGTTGGCGGAGTTATAACAAGAGAAGACCATAGATGATTATAAATGATGTCCATCCACTTGTACACAACTGCATCCTACTTTATTTTCAGGATTTTGGCGTACGTGGTAAAAAAAATTATTCGATACACGTCCCCTTTAACCAAACTGTATCTGCAGATAGATTTTTTCATGGATACTTTTCTCGGAGAAGTAACGTGATGCATCCCCGCGCCTTTATCTAACCGTGACAGATTTATTTCATCCGGTGTCTCGAAACCCCTCATGGGGACTACCATTTTGCGTACACAAAAAAATCGGTTGTCGCAGGTCGCTTATAAAAACTAGATGTGGTCGGACAATGGTCTTCGTAGGGCCCCGCGTTTCTGCTAGTGCTGGACTAGTTTACATATGGGTGAAAAATTAAAGTTAAATTTGAAAAATATGAAAAACAGAAACAGGTTTTTATCCATATGCATGAGGGAAATAATCCTACTAGATCAAATGATATTAAAGAAGATATGCCTGAAATAATGTGTGCAATAGAAAATCACCGAATGTAGTCTGTTAGCCATATTTGATTTTGAGCAAGTCTGTAATTCAATAGGTCTGGAGCCCTCATAGGCACTAATGATCCCTGTAAAATTGGGAAAGCTGCAGGAGGTTGTTGTTGATCAGGCTGTGGCGGCCTTATTGGAATTCCAACAGGTCTGTAATTCAATAGGTTTGGAGCCCTTATATGAGCCAACCATCCCTGTAAATTTGGAAAAGCTGCAGTATGTTGTTGTTGAGTTATCGCGCGCGAACGAAAATCATCGATTGGGCTGTGGCGGCCATATTGGAATTCCAACAGGTCTGTAATTCAATAGGGCTGGAGCCCTCATAGGTACCAATCATCCTTGTGAATTTGGGAAAGCTGCAAAAGGTTGTTGTTGAGTTATCACACGCGAAAAAAATCAGCGATCGGGCTGTGACGGCCATATTGGAATTCTGACGAGTCTGTAATTCAACAGGTCTGGAGCCCTCATAGGCACCAATGACCCCTGTGAAATTGGGAAAGCTGCAGTATGGTGTTGTTGAGTTATTGCGTGTGAAAGAAAATCAGCGATTGGGCTGTGGCGGCCATATTTGAAATCTGTAGTCTGTTAGCCATATTTTATTTTGAGCAAGTCTGTCATTCGATAGGCCTGGAGCCCTCATAGGTACCAACCATCCCTGTGAATTTGGGAAAGCTGCAGTATGTTGTTGTTGAGTTAGAAAGTGTCACTGACGGAAGGACGGACTGACACGGTGATCACTATAGGCCACCGCTTTTCAAGCGGGGCCCTAATAATTGGTATAACGCTAGAGATAATCATGAGTCAAACAGTGAAACGTCACGTGATTCATATTAGATATAAGATACATATAAATGTGTTTCTTGTAACTACCGCTGCTGCTGAGATAAATGTATTTTGAAAATACAACACTTCATATACTTGAGCGTATCAAATGATCAGATTTTGCCATCAGCTAGTAAAGGATCTTGACACCTTTACAACACGTGCTAAGACACACGTGAAACAGAAGTCCATATACTGCTGGGAATAAGATCCGATATGTCCCTCTTGCCGGGTCTTCCGAAGATAATGCAATGAGTGATTTCCTTACCATTATAATGTGAACATCCGGGCTGGGGGGGGGGGGGGGGGGTCTTTACCTACTCGCCATTGTCACTCAGTCTCATATTCCATTGTGCTTTCTGAGGTGATATACTGATGCGATGACGGATTTTAGAACTCAGTAGTTATGTATATTCAGGGTATATACTAATTAATGCCAGCTATTCACCTGCCATATCTTTAATATTTGTGTGGCGACTTCTCAGCTTACTCTATGCGGGCTTATATGAACCTCACATTGATTCTTGCTAAGCGAGGCTATTATTACGCCCCTTTAACGGATGAGGCTGTTAATTTCCAAGCTGATAATTAAACACGTTACATGTGATCTTGTTGACAAACACGAAAACTCTGTTCTGATGGATCTAAAAGGTTTACTTGTTATTTGTGGTTAGATCATCTGAACAGTATAAGATCTTCTCATTTGCAAAACTCTGGGTGTTCTGAATTGGCGCCAGTTGTCCTTGCTGGACGTGTTGGATTACGGCCTGTGGTCATTCTGACGGGCCCCCACATCTAATGGTGGAGCTTTAAATGTTAATTGGGACTCGGAGTGTTCAAGTGTCAGAACTGAGATATACTAGTACCTCAATCGATTAGCTTGGTTCTTACATAATGACTGTAATTGCTTAGCCTTGATTACATGGGAACTCTATTCCGTCTAATTGCGCTGACATTCACTTCCTATGCACAACTTTCTTCAATTAAAGCTCTGATTGGATAACTCATTGAGAGGAATCTTGCTGTGAGACAAGGGTTGAGAGCCAGTTAGAAACCGGGGCCAAGCCCTCAGCATGGGTTTGGCGGCCCCTCTGCTGAATAGTACCCATAAAGAATTATATACAACAACTCAGAGAATTTTACGTTTGTTGCCCATCCTGGATCAGGTTGTGATCTCGAAACAACGGAGACAGCGCGACCTAGCGAGATGCTAGAAATACGGATGCAGCGTGTGACTGTCGTTGGCAGCGCGGTCTGACGTGATTCGTATGATCTACTTAATATGTAGCGTGGTCTGAAGAGTTTTGGCATCACAGGACCCGTACTGCGCAGTCGTTTACCACCCTCTCAACTATACGTACCTCCATCTTGATCGAAAAGATCACTCCACCAACAGTCCATCCCTATACGAGGTCAATTACATGTAATGGTTTATTTAAGTTATACGAAACATGATTATATCGAAAATGTTATACCAAACACACACAAATATATATTTATACATATTGATTTATGTTAAATGTGCGATATGTATATCTTAAAACATTACTATAAAGGTCGTGAAAATAAGCTACATGCGTTCATGAAAAGTGATAGTCGACATTATGGCATGCGTATAGGGACAAAGATTTATTAAACTGATGTGAGTACCCCCCCCCCCCCCCCCCCCCACGCAAATACACAACGTGAAAGGGGTCTTACGCATCATTAAATAAATGTGGACTCTTGAATAATTCTATTAAAAAACACCTTACTCTAAAAAACAAACAACTATCCTACAATATTATTGTGACATTTATTTAAGTTTATAAAAAGAGATTTTTTCAACAGAAATTTAAAAAAATGAATATATTTAAATTTATAAAGACGAACGGAATATACTATGGAACCAAATCAGAAGGGCCGGTACGTTTTCTATACGGCATTCCGGGTGTGTAAGATGACTGCAAAAAAATATTCATATGGCTAATTTCTTCCATGGATGTGTCGTACCGTACACTAAATATCAGTCCGATAAAACAGCCGGGCCAGTATGATGTAATCAAAGGTTTCCAAAATCTCTGGAATTTCCACATTTTCAAATATTTTAATGGTCATATGAAACTTTTTTTCCGGCCCAGGCCCCATAGGGCCCACAGGATTAAAACCTATATACATAAGCTAACTAACATAATTAAAGACAAATGAAACATGTTTTTAATGCACTTTATTGTGCCTTTGGAAACCCCTGGGCCCGAGCCCCAATTAGAGTCTCTTCTTAGCTCTCATGATTCAATCTATACAATTTATAACAAAGACAAATCATATATCCACATTTTCAAGGATTTAATTTGCCCTAGGATTCTTGATAGTCGACCCGGGCAGGGTTGTTCCCATCCTCCTGGTGAAAAGCTAAACATATGTCAGCTATCACAAAGCCAAAAGAGACGTCCTCATTTTTAAGCAATTTCTTATGCCCTCAAAGGAAGCACTGAGACGGCTCCTTAGGCTATTTCGGAAATCTCCGGATTAAAAATGTTGATGTCAGCTAATGCAAATAGCAAACGAGGCTAATTTCATCTATTCAGGCGTTTAACTGTCCACTATATGAAACTCCATTATTCCCCTGGCCGCGGTGAAATACAGCACGAAAGAAAAACGAAACGTTCGCATTTTCAAGTGCCTCATAAAGGATTCAGTCCTGCTGCTCCCGGGCCCGCTGCCCCCCCCCCCCCCCCACACACACACATTCACACTCCGATAGAGCCTGTCGATAGTTTTGTATATGCGTATTCGGTAAACTTTCATTCCCTTTGTTGACATAGCCTCTCATCGTAAAACCAATTACGTCACCTGATCTCAGCAGACAGATTAGCAATTCAAATTAAACGGCAGTCAGATTACCGAGGACATGGCTACCTGAAACACATCGGTGGAAGCAACATCATCCGTACGTTATTTAGTGTAAATTTCGTGATACAGAAGTGTTTTAACCTAAGATTTCCTGGGTACGGAATGCGGCATGCGGAATGCAGATAAAAATCAGTATTGACTAAATACATTAAGTATGAATACGAATGCGAGGATACGGCATGCGGAATGCGTTTCCCGGTAAAACGAATCGCTACATGTAGCGAATTTTGCCGGTTCCGCATGGTATCCAGGAGCAACACATAGAAAACACTGGTCTCCCAATTAAAGGCATCTGGCGCTTTGACTTTAATTGGTCTAATCAGGCGCTAATCGTACTAAATAAGTGGTATCAGGTTCAATGCTTCTCCAACCCGGGTTGCGTTGCCAGAGATACAACTGCTGAATCGATGGATCTGACATTATTAAAGCCGCCTATTCACCTGTCTTATAGACTTAGTTTGTGATTTCTGGCTTACATTGTTTACATATAAATGAGGTAGGTGATCTCTGCTGGGAAAGGTTCTTATAATGTACAAGTGATGGTGGTATGAACTTAATTATTCATATACAACCTGTTGGTAAAACAGTACATGTGGCTTTGCTGACAGCCTGGAAGAGCATGTAACCTTAGGTGGTTGACTGCAAATGTGCGGATTTTGATAAATCGCTAGTTGTTTTGTTAAGAATACATGAAGAATCGTTGGTCATTTGCAAAGCTCTGGTTTGTCTGGTTTTCCCCCATATGCCCACATTAGTTTTGGTTTGTTTACGACCGGCAGCCACTATATGCCCCCCCCCATGGTATAAATACTTGGATATGAAAAAAATGACTGCGTGTGAAACGTTGGTTTTTTTACCTTCGTTGTTGCTTATTATAATATATTTAAACTTTAATTAAAAGATTTAACGAATTATCCTTATTTAAAAGACTGAGATATCGGAATAGCCCTTTTAACGTACGATATACCCATAGCATGAAACATACATTGTGAGGGCAAGTTTTGTGACTATAAGTAAGTAATCTAAGTAATCCTGGTCACTACATATGCTCTATCATTCAGGAATTCAATAATATATAGCTGTATACAAGTGCTAGAACCACTATATGATGGTGAAAGTGTTTAATGATGTAACATGTAATTTATACAAATATTGTTTTATGTGCCTGTGTTCAAGGTGTCAAATATACATGGGTTGTCGTCCATGGAACTTCCTTGAACGGTGATTCTTGAGATGTTGGAGGAAAATGATGGGTTTTACGTGATCACATCTAATTACAGAATCCCTCTCTACCAACGGGCAAGGAATCAGCTGGTTTAATTCGCTGGCACCAGCGCTGACGTCACTCAGTGTCACTAATAATTACCTCGAGCGTGATACACCTGCCAGTCGATTCAACTGTTTCGTGGCAGCACAAGTGACCGCACTTATTCAAGGTAAGAACTTCTTGTTACATAAAACTCACATAGTTGTTGTGCATCGTTTAATAATTATTAATTGTCTATAGAAAGAATATTGTCAAACATCGTTATTGTCACATATAAAATATTTGTCTTTAAAAATCAAAAAAGGGGTTTTTAATGTTCCCCTCGAACTCAAGATATTTGTGCGTATTGTATAATAAGGGTACAACTCATTTTTCATTGTTATGCCGGTCTGTCCTGCATATTTTAATACATATTAATTTAATAAAATTTACTTTCACTCACGAACACCCTTTAATTCAAACCTTAGATTGTTTTGCGCTGTTAGACACTGAAACTTTCAAAGGTCTTTTGGCACAATATGACATATATTTTCTTAAGGATATTTCTTCAGGGTATATTTTTAGACCTGTTCCTTCTACACGTTTATATTTTAGGATCTACTCTTTCTTAACGTTTAATTTTCACGACATGTCCTTTCCTAGACGTTTATATTTAACGATACGTTGTTTTTTTTATTATGTGTATAGTGTATGACTTATTCGTTTCGTAACTAAATGTCGTTTGGCCTTGAAACATTGCGTAACCCTTCAGTTTCAAATATTACTTTGCCTTTTTGCCTTTCGTAAAAGAGGACATAAGCCCTCGAAAATGACAGGGGTTTGTTTTTCACCCAACATATAAAGAGTATAGACAGTTATGTTTTGGTGATACTTATATAATATTAATCAATATATAATATTACTACATGAACCATGCACACTTTATAGCACATTCAACACCACTATTTTGTTCATAATGAAAGCCTTTTAAGCTCCCGTTTATCACCGGTACCAACACAAATAATGTAACTGCTAATTAAGAAACCAAGGCTCCGCGGGTCGTTCCACCTGACATGTTTTACCGGCACGACTATAACAGTACACAAAATTACGGTAAAATAATGGCAGTGTGACTGTCAATGTTCATCTGAATAAGGAGATTAAACATTACTATGTAAATAAATTAATGCATACATGCATGGATATAGCCCTGGGAGGTTTAAAACAATAACCAGGCGCACGCAGATCCTCTGATAAATACTGAAATGCCATAATGAAACAAACGCACAATTTACTGTGCAGCTAAATTGTGCAGCAGATTAAACCTATTATAATTAAGGGTGGGTGAATGTTTAGGGGTTGTTGGAAGTAGAGGTAGGGGGAAGTTGCCGTATTCCCATCCACACCGCACCTGGATATCTGTATATATATATACAAAATATATTGTCAATGTTTAATCCAGAGTTAAATTAAAGGTAGAACTAATTGCCTTTAAATGCATTGCTATTTATAATTAAACTGCAAATTCAAATGCGTCTTATAAAGTTCAAATGCAAATGCAGTAATATATGAAATTTGTTATATAAAACCCAACAGATTTAGCAATCTCACCGTAACTATATAATCAGATTTTAGAACACCATAATGCATCCATCACGATGCATTCGTTCTACAACCCATTTCACGTAACCACCGCTTGTTATAGCAAGGTTTGCTTAGCTTCACCAATAAGCGATTGGTACAGACCAAAGAGAGCGGGGTATCGCATTTAAAGTTTGAAATCCGTGATTTTACGATATTTCATTTTATTGCACAGTTTTTTTGGGTTTTTTTTAAATATTTTATTCAGGGATTGACCTTGAAGGATTTATTCAATAATATAGCGAACTAATGATAATAATAATTATAATAATAATAACAATAATAATAGAAGAAGAGAAAATATTGTGATATGTAAGATAATTACTTTGTGTCGCATACAGCAAAATAAATATTCATTAATCTAGTTTTAACCAGATATTCTATACTCAGTAACTAGAATTTATCTAAAATTTGTCTGTGTTACCATTTTAGCTTTCAGTTCAATCTCTCATATTAGATAAATCAGATTAAATTGCTTGCAGATAATATTTTTACATATCTTCATATGTACCGTTTCAGGAGGATATATAGAGTAAAGAAAGGTTGGTACGTCAAAACGAAGAATAAAGAGGTCAAGGGACTCTAAAGCAATCCTGGATTCCGATTGGAGCATGTACTCCTTGTCATAGGGGGTTTACCGTCCGGTGTTATGGGACTCAGACTGAAGAAACTTGAGAAAATGCTAAGCCATGCCACATACGTGAACGAATGTAAGGATCATGGCTATATCATTCTGATCCGAAGGAGCATACCGAGCGAACACCCAGGTAGTTGATCCAAAGGGGACCGAAGGATCGAAACACCAGATCCTGACGACCAAATAGAATTCCTCGCAATTGTGGTGTTACACATAAACGCCATTGGGTGTTCACATCGTAAATATTACAGACTGAAAACTTCCTTTTAATTAATAAAGAAAACAATGGAAAATTTAAGTGCTCCTCTCACAAGTCTTCTTATGAAGGAACCTTCACACGCCATTCCGTATGTTGTTCTGACTGCTCTCGTCTCCGGTCTCGGGGTGGTCGGCAATTTACTTATCTTGGTAGTGTATCTGTCCAACAAGGAACTGAGGAAGACCGGCAATGAGTTCATTGTAAACCTGGCCATCAGCGACCTCTGTGTGACGGGATTTGCAAACCCAATGTGTATAATTGGTAAGTTGAGGCTTATTTCAACACAAATAAATGGAATCGTAAATATACTTACGTGTTGATGTCATATTGTCATAATGTAAACATCTCTGCATATGCCGACACTGCGTTATAACATTGAAGCTATTCATTTTCCTTTTTTTGTATAATTTTTGTGATTCCTTGCTCATTCTGCGTACAAATTAATGCGCTGTAGGCAATTCCTGTTTAAGAAAAGCTCTAATAACGCCCCTATGACGGATTTGTGAGCTTGTTTATCAAGAAGCTGTTAGTAAAACTTCAATGTTGACAAACGGGGATACCATGTAACCTAAGGTGGTTAATTGCATTTATGCGGAAGCTAAAAGACCACTTTACATATAACTCTGGTATATGGGACCTGCTGCCAGATGTCCAGCCTGAAGGTGTTCGGATTAGCTTAGCGGGACCCCAACGTTAAATATTCACTTTGATAGAAACAAAATGAACAGCTTGAAAGTGTAGGGATTGGTGTTTTCTGACCTGTTTTTTTTTTATAAGAGATTCAAAAGATTATGTTTGGGTAATTGACGTCATATATACCAAAAGAGGCTCCTTTAAAATAATTTCATGCAAAATAAGAGTTTAAGTAAAAAAACTACCTTAAAATACTAAATAGAACATGAAAAATAAGATTTATGCATATTAAGTCTCAGATACTAGTAAATGGGACTCCGTGTTAAAGTTCACAATAAGGTGAGCATCATGGCATAATATTAATAATTATTAATATTATAATAAAATGCATAATATGAATAATATGAATACTACTACTACTTCTACGTTTACTTTACTGCTAACAATAATAATAATAAAACTGATGATGATGATATATATTTATTTCTAGGTGTGGTTGCTGGTGAGGAATTCTTCCAGGATCGTCCTTGGCTGTGTGAACTTACTGCTTGCGTGTGTCTGACTGCCTGTTTCTCTGCCCTGCTCAGCCTGACCACTATGACCTTCAACCGCTACCTGTTCGTTTGTCACAAGGGAGTACACAACGTCCTGTTCCGGCGCCGATCTGTCAACATAGCCAGCTGTCTGCTACTGTGGGTTGTCGGATTTGGGCTAGAGGTAGGGAATTTTTTAGGCTGGGGAAGGCACGTGTTCGACAAAAAGTACCATTCGTGTATCTGGGATAGGGTGGCAAGTATGTCATACACTGTCACGGTAGGGCTGCTTATCACATGTCCATTGTTGATAATGTTACTGTCACATATTTTAATTTTTCGCCACATCAGACAAGCAAAGTTCAAGATACATGCAAGCCAAACGAATCCTTCAGATAAGATTGCCAAGAAAAAGGCATGGATGGAGACTATGAGGTCCAGCAGAGTTTTGCTCATTGTATTCTGTGCAGTTGCCATATGTTGGTCTCCGTATACTATATTAATCTTGATGGATATGGGCGACAAATACTCTTTCGAGCTTCATTTGTGGGTAACGTGGCTAGCTCATTTACATTCCGCAGTGAATTTTCCCATCTACTCTGTTACCCAGCGTTCATTTCGATCGGGTCTCCGGCACTTGGTCAAACGGACCCATACCACCTCAACTGTTTCTCCCAGTCCGCCCGAAAACATTGTGAAAGTTCAGCCCGGGCCATCGCGGGAAACCGTGTTTCACAAAGTAACGGTAAAAAAACTTGAGGCACGAGGACCCTACTCCCAACCCATCGAACCGGATATTAAATAATGAAACAGAAAGGCGCTGTATGCTTCGAGCGATACCTCCGCCAATAATACAATTTTACTGTAATTGATCCGTGCGAAGTTTATAAAAGGTATTCCATTGCCAATGCCACGTCCCTTTGACAATACAAGACGGAAATAGGTCCGGTAGTGTTACTAGAAGACGAATAAACCCAACCATGTAATAGATATAAAATATGAAAAAAATGGCGAGTCTAATTCAATTCCCCGACTCGAATAATGATATGTGCTGTTTTTGATACCGAATTCATGAAGTAAAAACACTCAAATTTGACCACAGGAGAAAGGTGCATATATTGAAAAATAAAAAAAAAATACCACAGGAAAAGGTGCATATATCGCAAAATTCCATGCAATGTTAAAGCAATAGTAAAAAGCGTCCGGTTGCATCATAAATGTTCCGTAGAACAATTATTTGAGTGGTATGGTCTTGTTATTTATTTAATTATTATTGCACGCAAACATTTCAAGGTTAATGAAAACAAATGAAAAAAGTCCACTTGCACCATTATACCATATTTATGGTAATTCACATTAAATACAAGCAAACATTTTCAGGTTAGTGAAAACAAATAAAAACAGGTCCACGTCAATCCTAGAGTTTTACCAGAGTCCTTAGAATGATAATTTAATTGATGTGGTCTTGTTATTTAATTCACATTATGCAAGCAGACATTCTAAACAAAACAACGATGTATATATATATATATATTTGTTGTCTTGTATCAGATACTAATGAGATATTCACACCTTTTCGCACCGGTAAAAGTGAAGCAGAATTAGACAAATCACCGGATGAGGGAGTGATTGACTTGTGCCGTAAGCGTTGTCACCGTCCACAGAACAAAAGCGTTAGCAGGGCACCAGGTGCGCATTTGTTATTACTTCTTGTATAATCGTGCTATGCGGAAGTCATTTTCTTAATCATATAATATAGTCGCACCAGGATAAAAGTCACGATGAGTTACCCTTACTGTATATATTAAAACAAATGCTAATGTGTCTATTACTAAAATAATATAAATTGAATGACAATTAGGCAAGGACATTGACAGATGTATGTGAAATACAAGCCTTTACTATTTATTTTATGACACATAATTAAATTGTGTTAAATAGAAACTTCTTAAGTTTGATTCTAAAAAGTGGCCAATTAATGGTCACACTTCATAAACTTTGAATTATGTTGTCATGTTATCTTGTTTTACCGGCCTTTTTTGTTTGTAATCGTCCCTACTTGCAAAACACTTTGTCTCATAAAGTGAACACAATAATTGACGAGTTATTAAATGTTTACTGTTAAAAAAAATAAAAAAAAATAAAAAAATAAAAAAGATAAGAAAATAAAATAAAACAAAATAGTCGCCCCCGGATCGTTTAGTTCATGGCCGCATTCAGTTGCTCTCATAATACTGTAAAGCAACTCTTAGTTTCTTGTGGATAAAATTCCTGTGTTCCGAATGCAGTTAGACCGATGCCCAGTGATATCGTTTTGCCAATAATAAAGCTTAAACAGCAAATAAGTCGTCGTCAAATAAGGGTTAGTAAAGCTTATATGATAAATATTGTAGAAGTATATATGTGTAAATATTTTTTAAATACGTATGTAAATATTACATACTTTTGAATATTATATGCATGAAATGTTATATGCATGTAAATGTGTTATATATATATAACGAAGAATCAAATGTAGATTTTTGATGAACTAGGTGGCGTTAAGGACCCAAATACTTCAAACCACCTCTAAAGGCCCCTCGGTTTAGCTCATCCCGGACGAGCCCCCGTATGTTACGTAACATTTTTGCTTAATGAAATATTTGGCCCGATCCCGGATTCGAATCCATGTCGGTGAGGTACATATCCGGCGTACCGTTTTGCTAGAAAAGCAAGCTTCACTAACGAGACAATTCGGCCAGCTAATATTATATATATATATATATATAATTCTTTGAATACCATTATTTAAAAATGGTTCTTTCCATAGCTACCTTTAGAAGGAACTATTTCATGAATTTTGAACAGGCCTGCAAGTCAAAATTCACCTTTGCCAAAAATTGCACCCGCCAATAATTTTGTGTTGCTCTTTGCGTAAAGATGGAGCATATGGAGTCAATTACGTGACTGATTCAGTTGCTTCGTTCATGATTCCGAAATAGCTGGTAGAGCGGCCCGGCAGGGCAAGGTAGAATGCCTCTTCTACCTTAGAATGCCTTGCTCATAGGAAAATGGGTACCATTTGTGCAAATGCTATGGATTTCTAAGTTAATGCAAATTAGTATGGTTCAGTTATTAATAAACGGAAAGTTTTGAAATAATTAAACATGAATGTTTTTTGCACATCGCTTTTTTTCTTTTAACACTAAATATCACCGATAGTGATGAGAGTAATTGTTTTCATATTTTATGTTGTTTAGTGGTTGCTGTATGAAAAACACAAAATGTACTCACTCAGATTATAATTTATTTATTTGCATTGTGATGTTATTTTTCATTTTGAGATAACATATGGATATTTTTATATAATTTCTTTGTATATCTATATTCATAAAACAATCTAAGATCTGTGACACTTGTATTTTCGGATTAATATTATCTTTTTTCTACTGTTTATAGTAATATGGCAGTTACATTCTGAGAAGGTATAAACTATTCCGTTTTTAGCTCAGCTGACTATAAGTCATCTGGGCTATAGTCGTGGTCCATTGTCCGTCGTCCGTCCGTCTGTCTGTCCGTCCGTCTGTCCGTCTGGACGTCCGTCCGTAAGACTGGCACGTTTCGACACCGTTGGACCTACGAATCTGAAATTCGGCATACAGTTAGATGTCCCCAAAATCTCCTACCATGCCGAAAATTGGGTCAATAGGACTTCGTTCCTTCGAGATATTAAGGAAAAACCTCAATTTTTTATTAGAAATCTTTTTTCACACTTCAGGACTGCCTAATATCAAAACCACTCATCTGGTTTTCTTCTTATTTACCATAAATGTTCCTCTATATAGTTCCTATGTACATGCCAGATATTAAGTCAGTATTATATAATTTAAAAAAGTTATGAGCCCAAACATAATGGACTTTGTAAAAAAATCAGGAAGATATTTGGTCACTTAAGACCAAAAGTGTTAAAGGTAGGGACTTTTTTCCAGTAATACAATTTTAATTAATCAACATTTAATTGTATACCAAAAATTATATCAAAATCTGTTAAATTTTTTTAAATATTGGCAAAAATATAAAATTGGTACCTTAAATTCTGCCTAACTTTGGCCACGGCACATTATTTCCTGTATGTACTGTGGATTTAATTTTCACAGCATTTATACATAAGGATTTAATCTGTTAAAATCTGAAATTTGAAAATAAAAGCTGCAAAATTAGGCTAGTTATTGAATTTTTTTGGAGGCTCTTGTTGTATTCCCTTACATTGTCAAGCAGTCCACTTCGATGACTGTAGGTCATTCAGTGCACATCTCTATGCTCCCCAGGCTGTTGGCATAATTTTAGATGTCCTCAAAATCTCCTACCATACCGAAAATTGGGTCATTAGGACTTCGTTCCTTCGAGATATTAAGGAAAAAACTCCATTTCCATAAAAAAAGCCATTGTTACACTTCAAGGCTGCCTAATATCAAAACCACTGATCTGTTTTGATCGTATATAGTATTCACATTCTTTCATACATTTTCTATGAACTTACCAAAAATTAGGTCAGTATTGGGTATTATTTTAAAGTTATGGGCCAAAACATAATGCATTTTTTTTTTAAATCTTGAAATATATTTACTCACCTAACATGAGAATTGCTGAACCTAGAGACTTTTTTTCAGGAATATAACTTTATTTAATCAAGATTCAATTGTTTACCCAAAATTAGATCTGAATTTTGCAAATTTTTCAAGTTATTAGCATAAATAAAAAATCAATACCTTAAATTTTGTCCAACTTTGGCACTGTTGATTTAATTTTCACAGCATATATACATAAGGATTTAATCTTTTAAAATCTGAAATTTCAAAGAAATTGATTGGAAGGAATAGCTTTTATTCATGTTTTCATACACCATGTCAAGTGTTGTTTACATCTAGCCCGCCTAGTAGTACAGCCTTCACTTACATTATGTAACCCACCCTAGGCAGCTTGATTTGGGTCTGCTTGGCCACTAACAGCAGGCTTCCCCCCTGCCCTGCACTCCCCCCCCCCCCCCTATGGTGCATAAACTAGATGAATGTTATTATTTTCTGTATTTGATTCATTCTTATTCTAGGCTATGCAACATTTTAGATTTTGTATTGTACCACCAGGGTTACAATGATTAAAGTGTACATTTAATTGTGTCCACAAAGTGGTGTATTGCTATGAAAGTGTGGATGTTCATGAGATAAGTAATTCCTTACCTCAGAGGAGTAAAAACTTCACCAGGTGTGAAATTGACTATTAATTCCAGTAATAAATTAAAACTGGGATAGTAATTAGCACAATGATATTGTTTGTCCCTCATTCAACCAACAGTGTGTATACTTTATTTGAAAAGATTTTATCAAATTTACCGAATCTTTTATTTTATTTTGGTGAATAAAATTAAGCATGTACTGAAAACTCCAATGTGCAAAACTTTTTTATAGTGATTCAAGGAATATTCTTGTAGATGCCATGTTGTGGCATTACTTTCTTTTTAATTCAGTTTAAACATTTATGATTTAAAATAATAAAATATATGTGTATGCATAATATGACCCAATATGAGCTACACTCTGGATATATGATGATTGCAACTTTTGCAACAATTCTAATATTTTAACTTATAGTTTCAGTTTTTTACTCTGTATAAATAATGATTGCAACTTTTGCAACAATTCTAATATTTTAACTTATATTTTCAGGTTTTTTTTATTAAAAATTTATAAAACCTGTAAAAAAAAAAAATGATTCAGATAAAAACTTCTTAATGGAAAAAGTGGATATGCTTAAAAAAATAGGCTTATATATAAACTTAAATGCATTATTCCCTTGAAAGTGAAATAAAGGTATTAGTCCATTCTGTCCACATGCCTGTCCATCTGTAAATTTTCATATGCATTACAGTATCTCAAAACTTTTACTTTTTTTCTGTATGACATTCTTTTCAGAGTATTAGTTTGCAATCATATATTTAGAACTTTACTATAACCAAGTAGGAGGGCCCCTTTCCTCTTAGCGTTTCATATTCTTATATAAATGAAAAACATTACAATAGAATATTTCTACATCCACCTTCGTGCTGCCCTCACTTTTCCCTTCTCCGAACCCCATCCCAAAGTCAGCCTCAGTAAGCAAGAACAAGATGAATCAGATATATTCATACTTTAATATTTTGTATAACTATTCGTCCATAGGTACCTATGTACATGCCAGAAATTATTTCAATATTGTGTAATATGTAGACATAGTGGGCATCACAATAATGTACCTTGTCAAGACTAAAGAGATATTGTGTCATACAGTCACAAATTCATAAATCACTTCATCAGCATAGTTAATCATAACATCATATCTGTCAAATTGAAAGCTTGCAGACTACCATACACTTTAGATCCTTCAACAAATAGCCTTATCATCATTCTACTACTGCTTATTACTGCTGTCATTGCATTCATATTTGCTCAAATATATCACAATTTTCAACCCCTCCTAAATAAATAAAAATAAACCACTATATTTGACTCTATTAATCCATCAGTCAGGTTATTTCATTTATTATTTACTCACATATTACATTACATTCCTTTATAATAGCCCAACATGTCCATGATATTCATAAGCTTTATCGACTCGATATAGTATCACAGTGGAGAAACATTTATAGTCCAATCACGATCAGCTGAGCGCCGTGACCCATGGGTCCCTTGTTTCAGCTCTGAGATAGGATGCAAATAAACATTTTAAAGAGTAAAATAAATAAATATCTGTAGGTTTTAAAACTCATTTTTTAGTATTTTAAGTATGCGTAGAGAGCCATTGTCACCCCTTTAATTCATCAAACAATTATCTTATCACCGATGTAAAACAAGTTATACATGTTAATCAATGTTATGACGGCTCAGGAAAAAAGCTCTCAAGGGGTGCTTTCATGTGCACGTATTAGCGTATTACACGTGAAAATTCCTCATATGATTTTGTAACTTGGTTGTTTCAATGTGGTCCGTCAGCGTATATGAGCAGGTGCTTATACGCGTGAAAATCGAAAAAGGAGCGATTTTCACGCATAGGGTCTGCGTTAACTCAGGGATTCGGGGAAAAATGACGTCACTTAACTTTATATTATTGTTGTGGAAAGCCTGCTCGATTTATTGTATAACTAAATTTATCTGCCCGTTATACTAAGAAATATTTTATAACTAATTTTTAGAATGGACAGCAAATTACAGCTAGAACCTTGACATCATGTGGATAAAATCCGTATAAGAATGTTTAGATTGCTAGGGGAAAATGTTCATAGTTGTCTCACTTCAAAGTTCAATTACCCGTTTTTGCCGTTGGACACGTCTGTGTGACTTGAGCCTGGTTCGAGTCGTCCGGTATGGATCTTCATGGGCCGAGTTTCCTTGGGCTTAGTTCACGTGCGCCTTTTCAATTAGATGGCTATGGGACAGATCTCTTGCGAAATTTCTGAAATGACGTCGAATTTCTCGGGCCACGTGGAAACTAACTTTTTTTAGATTATTCTTGGTATAATTCCCGACAGGTCAGAATAAAAAGGGACAAGGCGAGGCGAGGCCACAATTTAGTTGCATTAAAGTTAAAAATTAGTATTACAATGAATCATAATATCGATATAAGGTGCGTGGATACCAGGTGATTTTACTCATGGAATATACGTAAATTGAATAAATGGATACCCTAATTTAATAGAAAACCCTCTATCCTTGTTCAGGTATCAACAAGCATTAAAACCTTCATTCCGTTTTTGCGATACCCGAGTTTTTGTCTGTACACAGCCAATATAAGGGATAAAGGATAGGAGAGTACCCTGAAGACAGTCACAAGGCAGAGATGGCCATTCGATCCGTATCTTGCCTGCAGAAGCCAGAGGAACGTTCGGATAATGACCACGCCCACGTCCCTTAATTTATAGTAGAGTACATGATATCACATTCACTTCGATTACAGTTAAATTTGAACTTATACAAAATGAAGAATATGTGTCAGATAAGTGATTATTTGTGCACAGCAAATGGGGATGATCTTCCACATTTTCAGTTTATCTGTAACCACTACACATGCCATTTTATGCGGTTTAATTTTTTTTGTATGTGTCGAGTGTTTATTTATATTGATTGTTTGTAAAATATAGTTCATATTTAATAAAGTATGATACGCTTATATCATTTAATTGTGACAAAGTTTGAAAATAAACAATGTCAAACACTGTTACTTTGATGTAAATGAAGGGCAAATATCTGCTTCATTGACAGTGTTTACGTTATTAATATGGACGCAGCTTTGGTCTGACAATATGTTAGTATGTCTATATCTTACGCAGTCAAAGTGCCAACTGTTGAAGATAATATATAATTTCTGGTTTTTTTTTGTACGCATGTTGTTCGTAAAAATAAAATATATAAATTTTCCAATTGTTCATTGGATTGCATTATTATGTAACTGTCCATGTGACTATATGTTAATAAGTCTTTAAGTTACGCAGCCAAAGTGCCGAGTGTTGATGGTGATCTGTAAATTCTCGGTTTTTTTGTACATTTATTGTTTGTAAAAATAAATATATAAAATCTTCAATTGTTCATTGGATTGCATTGTAATGTAATTGTCCATGTGGTTCAATAGAGATGCTGTGTTTGAACGTCTGTGTCGTAAAGGTTGATTTACCTGTGTGTTACAAGAGGTTCGCAACTGCCCCGCGATCGCATGGAGAAATCCCAACCCCGGCAACTGCAACGTGTACAGCTGCAGCCATGCACGTTTTTGACTTATAGAAGCGGATCCAGGTGGGGCATCCAAGCTTCGCCCCTGACTTATTGGGGCTGTTCGACCTTAACCTTCGGTTCGGAGTGGTTTTATATGATGTAAGAAAATGTTTCTAAATGGAAAACTTGTCACAAGAGAAATCCGTTGAGAAGTAACTTGCACAACCAGCGGCAAGGACTAATGGAGAATTATAAGATATGGGTAGAAGGACTCTGATAGTCAATACTGCTCATGTGAAAAACAAGCAAGGTGATATTGCCAAACTTTATAATGCACACATTTTAGGGCTGTCACAATCAGGCGACTCTACAGGCGACTACAGGCGACCAGGCTGTCGCCTCATAGTCGACAGCCAATAAGGCGACAGGACCTTCTCTACGACAAGTTACAACAAATTGACATCTGCGTAGCGACACGCTACGACAAGCTGCCGACAACCGGCGACACAATCGCCGCGACAAATGGCAATCACCTACGACAAACTCAAGTAACTATGCTATTTACCAAGCCTGGAGGTCTGGGACGACTGCAACTTTTAAAGCTATAAGCTATGAATCCATGTATCCGTAAATATCGTATCCGCAAAAGTCCTACGTACGCTCCAAAGTGCGTAGTCCGCGAAAACAGGTTTCATCAATACGTTCGTTTTTCTTATTGAAACTGCACACATGCGCAATTTTATTTTAAATGCATCCGGAGACCTTTTGCCGGGGCAATGTTGGGAAATGTATACAGGCATTTTTGTCATCCGCAAAACGGATGAATCGCTTAAGCTGTGATTCCATGTTTCCGCAAATATCGTATCCGCAAGAGACGTACTTATGCTCCATAGTGTGCAGTCCGCAAAAACCTGTTTCCATAAAAAGTACGTACGTTTTTCTTGCGGATACCCTTTCGGTTGCCTCTTTTGAAACTGCAAGAACAACAGCCAATTATATTTTAAATGCGCCCGGTGACCTGGCGTCGGGCACTGTTGGGAAATGTAGGTATTTTTGGCATCCGCAAAACAGATGAATCGCTCACCGATCCGTTTCGATGCGGAGCACGTTAAAACAAACACATGGAAACAGTTCATCATAAAAAAAGGGATGCGATTTTTTGCGTACGAGACGTACGAGATTTACGGATACATGTAAACACAGCTTTACCGATCCGTTTCGATGCGGTCCGTTTTTGCGGATACGCATGTGGAACACGTTAAAACGAACACATGGAAACAGTTAATCTTAAAAAGAGGAATGCGACTTTTTGTGTACGAGACGTACGAGATTTACGGAAACATGGAAACACAGCTTAAACCGCTGCGTGAAGACCGCCCACAGGGACTATGGTCATGTATGGTAATAATCAGATCTAATTCCTGGTCATCACTGTCTGTGATTATACCACCATTAGGACTACAGCACTGACACCGCTGGTAAGGATCTAATAACGGAATTTTCTGGCACGATAGGCGTATTACATACGTTGCTAATTAATTTCTTGCGGTGATGTGAAGGCCCTTTCAGATGTATTAAAAGAAACAGCAGTGCTATATTTTAGGTATTGTTGGGTTGAGACACGTTATAGGACACTATAGGGTCACCCCTTTAGCACTCTATTGAAAGAGAATCTGGCTTGATATATTGTCTGAACTGACTTGCCTAAACTGAAGGTCACAGGCGTGCAGTATTGTCACCCAGTCCAGCAAGAGGGAGAGCACATATTTTCCCCCAGAGAACGGCTACCGGATGTCACCAGAATATGAAAATCAAAAAGATTTTTATAGAAATTATATGGGCGGAGTTTTGGTTATAAAGTATTTTATAACAGGTTTATAAATGATATTGTCAGGAGCAGTTGCCTTTTTTAAGCTAGAAATATCTACTTTCAAGAAAACAATCCTCCGTCATTTTTTTTGCAGTCCTTAATGTGGGATACTCCGCAAGTCGTGTCTTAATCACTCATTAATCAGTATTCCCAGGTTCATTGATGCATAAGTTCCCATAACAAGTGTTTGCATTCACTTTTTGACCAATTTTCTCATGTTCAATCGGGCATATAGGTGACTGTGCATTTCTCAAAGTCCTTAATGAATCCAGATCATTATCCGGACTCACGTACACCAAAATCTAATCGATTTTTCATTGACCCATTCCCTAAATGCCCTGAAAATTTCATGGGATTCCGTTCATGATAGCATGAGTTATCTTGTAAACACTCACACACACACACGAACGGGGATTAATGCATACTCTCCTGGCGGAAGCAAATGCCAAACTGATCCATACATACAGACCTACAATTTAGAACCTTACGGTCAGCTGACAGCCACATGTTAACACAGCCAAGGACTTACAGGGCCTCGTACCGTGACAGAAGCATTCTGTGCAGCTGGACCTTCATTATGGAATGCACTTCCTCTGGCCATCAAATATAGTCAAACTGTGCCAGTTTTTAAATCAAAACAGAATAGATATTATTCAGAGGTCTTTCTTATCGTAATACTTTTAAATATTTTATCTTAAATTTGAATGGTTTTAATGAAACCTTTTTTGCAGTTTATTTGCATTTTATACCTTCTTAGTAAAATATAAAGCATTAAACAAGATTTTGGGTATCTCTATATTTTAAATAATAATAATAATAAAATTAAAAATAAAAATATTAATAATAAATAATAATTATTACTAGTAATTTTAATATCATGGTTTTTTTATTAATATACTTCAAAGGCTTTCTTTACCGACCGCATATTACCATTGAGGAAAGCCGCCTCCAACCCCCTCAAACCCCAGTGGCTTATCCAAGATTTATGTTAAGGAGGTGTCCTATACAGCGGACTAATGACAAAACCTAAAACAAGGCCCCCAGGTCTGGAAAGGTGGGGGGGGGGGGGGGGGGGGGGGGGGAAAAAGCCGCAAAAAAAAGTCTGAAAAAGGGAGTTCCTCTCCAGCTGAATCCCCCCCCCCCCCCTTAGAACCGCTTCTGCTCTCCTCCCCCTCGCCTCAAGTAAGAAGTGTAAGCCTTGTAACTCGTGAATAAGTGTAAGGTCAAAATACATATCAAGTACAAATATATTACCTGTGACACTTTCTCTGGTCAGAGGTCAATTCTGGAGAGCGATAATGAGTGATGGACTATGAAGTTGGAAAAAGGTCAAGGTTAAGAGTAACTACCAGATGCAAAATCTGTCACCAATAACTAATAACAAGCTCTAAGGTAGTTTTGAAAATCAGCAGATCAAGCACAAACAGAACGGAATAAAAAACACATAAAGAAAAGGAAAAATGTGATATTAAAAAAGTCCACCCACAAAAAATGTTTTTTTTTTTCCACATATTGGTTTAGAAATTGGGCCCGCGAGCACTTATTCACACTCAGTGTGATATTAGTCTTTCAATAGTGTCGGAGACAAAAGAACAAATATGTTCATCAAATGGGCTTAAATTAACTTTATCAATTTTTCCTCCAAAAAGGCGTTTTGGTCAGCATCTCTTTCTGACTTTCCTTCTTTTTTTGGCCTAAGATAAACATTTACACGAATCGATCATGAAATGGTAAAATGAAAGTAAAACCACGTGTGCAATCGCCTAGCTATCGCAAAATTAGCCATGGTGGAGATCCAGTGCAAATACGGACGGGAGTTTGCCATTTGTACATATAAATACAAATCGGTTTATGGGGGATTCCGTTTATACTGGCTGAAATAAGTGTGGTATAGACACAGGAAGCCAGGGGCGTCTCTAGGGGGGGGGGGGATTGGGGTATAAATCTCACCTCCCCCACTTTTAGCAAGGGGTGATGGTCAATTTGATCACCCCCCCCCCCCCCCCTTCCCCAACCTTCTCTTGAGATATTAATATTTATATATTGATAGTTAAATATTACAATTATTGTAATTATAGACTTGTTGTGTTTACTATGAACTATCATATATCTAATCCTGGAATTAACCTGAACTGGAAACGAATTTTTTTTAAAATGCGAGCTATCAACCATCCCCCCGCCCTTCCCCGCCGGCCCGAAGGTAAATTAACGGTACTCTGGGAAGCACGACCCGGGTCAGCAATTCACCACCGTCAACTACCCTACTCCTATCAAGTCCCTTTTCTGTTCCTCGACACACCATATCGACCAAAACCACTGTGCTCCAATGACGAGTAACTGGCGCCAAAGTCAAATAACTGCGCATGCCCAGCGTGTATGTCGTCCGCAATTTCTTTTGGGTGCTTGGCTGTCAGTCTGGGATGATCAAGTAAAAGTCGCCGGTATTCTACTGTAGTCACGTGACTGGCGTCGAGATTAAGTAACAAAGCCTGTCCGTACCTACAACAATTCCCCTTGTAACTGCCCGCCTGTTTCCACCCTGGGTTGAGTATCACCTTATCTGGATGATCATTAACCTGGGTACTGTATGGCGGTCAGTGACCTTTTCCCCTGTCGAGCACACACGCGGTGAAGGCCAGAGAGATCTGGTGCAAAGTCGGGTTTGGGCTTCCAGCTGAGACAGAAGAGTTGGTTTGCTAATTCAAAGCGCCATCTTCTGTACATACAGGAGTCAGCCTTGACAACCTTGGTATGCGCTTTATCCCTTGTACTTAAGACCATATGCAGTTTGATAATTGTTAAAGTTTTTAGTTGTGTTTATAACCCTATATATTTGTTGTGGTTCTTTGAATTACCAAGCCAGATAGAAAAAAAAAACGAAAATCCTGTCCTCAGAATTAGAAATCCCTTACACTCTGCCTCCAGGGATAGATGATGAATGTTTATGTAATACTTTACGAACAACTCCATATTCCAGATAACTATTTATTGACTGACCAGACCGATCCTGCTCCATGATTAAATCTATATAATCCTTCCTGAAGTACGCCATAGGATGTGTCTTTTTGGGATCAAAATCTACTGTGTAGATGTGCTGCTTGATGGGACAGTCGCCATATTGAGTGAATACGTCGGAGAGCTTAGGCGGTGGGTGTTTTGGTGGCGGGTACACCGGCTGCGACACTTGGTTCTTCATTCTGAGCAGTATATTTTGGCAGTTCACTTGTTTTCGTATGTACAGGTAGTATGCCCCCGGCGTGATTGAAGCTCCCCCGTAACTACAAATCTGGCCGCAAGGGAGCTTGTGCATGGCACGGTACCGAGACTCGTCATTGCTCCCTGCAATACAAAACAGCAGGAAAGTCATATATAATGTTATATATATGTGTGTGTGTGAATATAAGTATCTAATATCAGACGTTAAATCTTATTATTTTTTTAATCGCGTTACTTCTGTCATAGAAATAATAAACACTCATCATGGCATATTTATATGTCTTGGTTTGTGAAAACAAAGGAATAAGGAAAATTTGCCAAAATTGAGGATCTACATCTGCCTTGGTTGTCTAAAGCCTCTGGATATTAGAAATATTAACGGATTCATGTATATTTAAAATATATGACGGCAATAATGTATGGAAGATATTGAATAATATAAGGAGAAATTAAGATCATTTTAAACAAACCCAGCCATCTGTATGCGAGTGATTGAATGTGAATGTAATTTAAGGGTTTTAACATCAAAAGATGCTGCTGGTAATAACAAAGGGCCGGATCTTAAAAGATATCTGTCAAAATGTACATTGATTTATGAAACCCTTGATATACACACTAAATGAAATAAATCATAAAAAAAATCCAAATATATAAGACAAAGTCCAATTATGAACAAGAAGTTTTTATTCTGATAACGACTTAAATTATCATTACATACATATATTACACATAGATATACACATATCAGATTAGAGAGTGCGCATGCGCGAAAAGAGCAGACACGGAAAGTCCTACATATAGAACGGACAAAGACCGCGGTGACCTTAGGGTCAATTAGTGCACCTTTATGTGGAACAGAAGGTGAGAGATCGTGGAAAGGTGAGGACACGAGTCAATAAGGTGGTCGTGTAAATTGACACACGCGACTATGAATCTGTCAAGTGTTAATACAAATAACCGATGTGCTATTTATAAGATGCCATTGTATACAACAACTAGGAGGAGGGGTTTGTCTGGCAAGGAATTTATATGAATATTAGTATTTTGTCATCTATTTAAAAACTTTAATGTTTTGGGAAATGCAGTTTCTAATATATATATATATATATATATATATATATATATATATATATATATATATGTGTGTGTGTGTGTCAGTGACAAGATTAAAATCCAGGCGGAATTTAAGTTCGCCTAGACGAGATTGCGATTGTGATCTCGCCTAGGCAAAACTGCATTCGTGATCTCGCCTAGACGGATTTAAAACTCGCCTAGACGAGATCACAATCGCAATCTCACCTAGGCGAGATTGAAATCCATCATGAAGCAGGCCAGGATTTTAATCTCGCCTATAAATCCGTCTGGTATCATCCAGGCGAGTTTAAAATCTGCCTGATATCACTTAGGCGAGTTTAAAACCTGCCTAGGCGAGATTAAAATGGTGTTCTGATCTAATTTCCTGATATATTATGCATTGTAACTGACATATGAAAGATGTTTTCAGTAAGATTGTCAATATTTTAACACTGAATGGTTATGTATGCTTCACCAGTAATATATTTACAAATATTTACAGAATATTATATCATTAATGTAAAAATAAACATTAATTTTGGAAATGGAATTTTTTTTATCATATATTCATTTTTAACATGGTTATGTATAGTTCACAAGTAATATATATTTATTAATATTCACAGAATATAATATTATTAATGTAATAATTAACATTTATGATTTTTATTTTATATTTTTATTAATAAACTAAGTAATCAAAGCCAGCCATCTGTATGCGAGTGATTGAATGTGAATGTAATTTAAGGGTTTTAACATCAAAACATGCTGCTGGTAATAACAAAGGGCCGGATCTTAAAAGATATCTGTCAAAATGTACATTGATTTATGAAACCCTTGATATACACACTAAATGAAATAAATCATAAAAAAAATTCCAAATATATAAGACAAAGTCCAATTATGAAAAAGAAGTTTTTATTCTGATAACGACACAGAATCATTACACACATATATTACACATAGATATACACATATCAGATTAGCGAGTGCGCATGCGCGAAAAGAGCAGACACGGAAAGTCCTACATATAGAACGGACAAAGACCGCGGTGACCTTAGGGTCAATTAGTGCACCTTTATGTGGAACAGAAGGTGAGAGATCGTGGAAAGGTGAGGACACGAGTCAATAAGGTGGTCGTGTAAACTGACACACGCGACTATGTATCTGTCAAGTGTTAATACAAATAACCGATGTGCTATTTATAAGATGCCATTGTATACAACAACTAGGAGATGGGGTTTGTCTGGCAAGGAATTTATATGAATATTAGTATTTTGTCATCTATTTAAAAACTTTAATGTTTTGGGAAATACAGTTTCTAATATATATATATATATATATATATATATATATATATATATATATATATATATATATATATATATATATATGTCAGTGACAAGATTAAAATCCAGGCGGAATTTAAGTTCGCCTAGACGAGATTGCGATTGTGATCTCGCCTAGGCAAAACTGCATTCGTGATCTCGCCTAGACGGATTTAAAACTCGCCTAGACGAGATCACAATCGCAATCTCACCTAGGCGAGATTGAAATCCATCATGAAGCAGGTCAGGATTTTAATCTCGCCTATAAATCCGTATGGTATCATCCAGGCGAGTTTAAAATCTGCCTGATATCACTGAGGCGAGTTTAAAACCTGCCTAGGCGAGATTAAAATAGTGTTCTGGTCTAATTTCCTGATATATTATGCATTGTAACTGACATATGAAAGATGTTTTCAGTAAGATTTTCAATATTTTAACACTGAATGGTTATGTATGCTTCACCAGTAATATATTTACAAATATTTACAGAATATTATATCATTAATGTAAAAATAAACATTAATTTTGGAAATGGAATTTTTTTATCATATATTCATTTTTAACATGATTATGTATAGTTCACAAGTAATATATATTTATTAATATTCACAGAATATAATATTATTAATGTAATAATTAACATTTATGATTTTTATTTTATATTTTTATTAATAAACTAAGTAATAGGAAACTTACATGGGTATTGTATGTGACATATTTAAATGATATATGATGTGGGCTGCTGCTGATTATTTACCTAATAATAATATTAATATGAAGTGAAATTGGTATTAGTAATATAAGTGATGTTATACTTTATAAAGACAAAAGGAGACTGAATATAACTCTTTTATTATTTATCAATATAATACAAGGCATGTTCACATGCGCAAATGATCTATTAATCTATGAATTTAGAATCATACCTTTTCTGACATGATATAATACTGTACAAAAAGGCAGTTATCTTGTAACACAGTCTACATAAATATTCGAGCTTAACAAAATCCCTCACAAAAAATTAAAAAAAAAGATCAGAAGAATATTATATACATTAGAATAAGACAAAGAAATATATACATGCATACATCTGTGTATCAACCTTTACCTATTCTCATATGATGTTTAATGATATAATGAATAATGGATGATACCAGATGGATTTTAAACTCGCCTAGGCGAGATTGCGATTGTGATCTGGTCTAGGCGAGTTTTAAATCCGTCTAGGCGAGATCAGAATTGCAATCTCGTCTAGGCGAATTTAAAATCTGCCTGGATTTCAATCTCGTCTCTTACATATATATATATATATATATATATATATATATATATATATGACATATATATATATAATGTATATATATATATATATATATATATATATATATATATAAAATATGTGCCTACATCTTGCACAAATCCATACATAGTAGTAATCTGACAATATCTGATTTGTCTAGATTTGTATAATTATATTGCTCCGGTTAAATACAAAATAGCACTCCAGCAGTTATTTATTCCAGAAAAATGTATATAATATATTTATATATTGTGTGTGTGTTCGTACGTTCGTACGTATGTATTTATGTAAATGAGTTAATTATAAATATTTGCCCATCAAACACGCGTACGTACTCGGTCGGATTTAGAGTGGGCGCAGAGGGCAAGCCCTTTCTTTTTAAGAAAAAAATAACCAAGAAAATTTAATTATATTCGCATGTTTCTGAAAAAGCCGCTTAGCATTTTGCGTGTCGAGCAGTTTCGTCCCTATATGCGAGAGTTATGATAAAGTCTTCCAGCGCTTTTTGCTAGATTCGTTGAGATTTATCAGGATGCTGTCAACAATAAGTAATTATTTACGGAGCGATTTTGACATATTTTCTGTGTGAAATGAACTAATTGGCTTATACTTTCATTGTGTCATTGTATTTAACATGATAATGAATGACATTTTAATATATATGTTGTATATATCTGAAAATTTACTTATTTCCTATAAACTGATGCAATGAAAAATATCGCGATACGTATCGTTATACGCGCCCATATATCGCAATACTTATATCGAAAATTGAAAAGTGAAGACGTTACCCAGTCCTACTTAATAACCTACCTGGTTTGCTTGACGTCAGAGCGATTATAATTATAACAAGTTTACCAATGTATGCGATATACCTCCAACATTTTCTTCTGTTTTCCAAATCAGGAAAGTACGACAGAAGGGTTTGCAGGAGCGGGGAGCTCTAACCCGACATAGTGTGTATTAACAGCAGATTAGTTGCCTGTGGTATAAGAAGACAGGATATAAGATTCTGCTTTCGTGAATGGTTCGGTGACTTTTCATTTGCACAGCTTGTTCAGTATGAAGCCCTAATTAGTCCCCGGGATACATCGATTTAATTGCAAAATTTTATCGTTAATCTTAGGTTTATTTTCCATTGTAGTATACTTTGGGACATTAGAAAATGGCAGCCTTAAGTTGCACAGACGGTAGTTCTGCCCTGCAGCTCAAAAAAGCCATCCCTACCCCTATATCGGTGATTTGCCACAATCATGCCGTGCAACCTTCGGATCACAATATTTCCGGAATGCCTTGGCAGATTTGAATGATCTTGGTATCTAGTTTTATGTTTTCAATCATGGCCGACATAGTAAGCATGATTTCACGGCCATCTGAGGTCAAACTCAAGGCCAAAGGTCAAGATCACGGTCACTTTGAGGCCCTAAAAGCAGATGATAACCTGTTTTTGCTGGAAATCTATATATATTATATTATGTTGACACAGTATCATAGCTTCAGTGGGAGATTGATTGAATGAGTTTCAGATAAAGTAGTTCTCATTCCTCAAAGCCAAGTAACTTGGTTCAAGGTCAAGGTCATCAGGTATAAGAAACAACTTATAGGGTCAGCTTGATCCGCTGTGTGGTAATATAGACGAGTTTCAGTATACTGATTAATCAAGAGATGATTCTCTTATTCACTTGCGGGTCGTACATACACTTTAATGTTCGAAACCAGTTTCAAAACATAAAATTTCTTCTTCTTAATACCTATTGTAAATATTACAACCAACTGGTTTAAGATAAAGGACCCATGGTTATGAAAGATTTTGATAAAATCCTGCGATATAGGGAAGAGGACTGATGTCAATTTAAATAAGTTACATATGGAAATGGAGTGCTATTGTCAAACAGGATTTGACTTGGCCTGATGCTACAAGTATATACCATTTTGTCAGTTTTATAATGCAAATTTTATCTCATGAGAATTTAGTTAGTTTCAGTCAAACAAATTTGTTGAGAATCCTGGATATACAAATTGCATAAATTTAAATAAGGTTCATAATTTAAATTTTAAGGTTCGGCTTTAATTTATGTTTAACATACGTTATGTCCTACAAACTGAACATAGCAAGCGTCTTTGGACAATTATTAACATTGTAGACATAATGAGAATTTGTCTAAGCTCTGATTTGTTTAATCACATTTGAATAATTTTATTTTTTTAATACATAGATCAGGAAAAAAATGAAATTTAATCTCAACTGTAAAACTAATACACCTTTAAAAAATATCTCAAGGATCAGAACACCCAATAAGTTATACAAGGAGCAAACTGGAGATGAGGAAACAAAGGGATCTTTAATATAAATTTTGATTATTTACATAGTATCATGTGACATCTGCTACAGCCATGACTTTTAATATCATTAGTCAAAGATATTGACATCTTTAATGAGTACTTGGCTGAGTTATATTTTAAATTTTTGACATGTTTTATTTTTTTTCTAAATTTTGCAAATAATATAAATTAACAAATGAAACACTTAAAAAAGACCTGTAAATTTAGATTTTTAATATAATCAACTCCAGCCTTGTCTATTATTGATTTGCTTCATATAATCCCTAAAAGTATAGATACTTTTTATTCATTCTTTTTCATCATTAAGTTTGAAATGGAAAGTACCCGAAGGTGACCACATTGTGTCCTTTGGAATACACTAAGGGCCATCCATACAAGGTCCATACAACATCAGTAATTGCAAGGTAATTCCCTGTTACTCATAAACTATCAATTCCCTTTTCCATTAATATTTCTGTTATGTTTTGTTATATTAAACCAATAAAGAAAATCATTGTTTATTGTTATGTTGTTGACCAAAACAACTACTAGATTAAGGGGGGGGGGGGGGTTGAGTTTGGGAATCTGCGGCCAACTGCAGCCTTGTCTATTATTGATTTGCTTCATATAATCCCTAAAAGTATAGATACTTTTTATATCATTCTTCTTCATTATTTAGTTTGAAATGAAAAATACCCAAAGGTGACTACATGTTGTCCCCTTGAATACACTTAGGGCCATCCATACAAGGTCCATACAACATCAGTTATTGCGAGGTAATTCAATGTTACTCATTAACTATCAAATCCCTTTTCCATTAATATTTCTGTTATGTTTTGTTATATTAAACCAATAAAGAAAATTATTGTTTATTGTTATGTTGATGACCAAAACAACTACTAGATGGGGGGGGGGGGGGTTGGGAATCCTGGGGGGGGGATCTGGGGCCGAGAGCGAGCTGGCTGACCAGTATTCCCCGCTGGAAGCGTGTATAGTAAGCCTGAGAAGTCAGCAAGGGTGACATGCAGGCGACTGAACAGGGCTGGTGAAAAAATATTCAAAGGTTTTACTGCTCTGAGGTAAGGAATTCCTCATCTTATGAACATCCATAATTTAGTAGCGATACACCACTTTGTTGACATAATTAAATATACACTTTCATAATTTTAACACCTTGTGAAACAATACATAATCCAAAATGAAGCAAAAGTCTTGAACAAGAATGAATCAAATACAGAAAATTACAATATTTATCTAGTTTACACATCATCCTGGGGGGTGGGGGGGATAGGGCAGAGGGGAAGCCCATCCAAGCTGAGCTAGGGTAGATGCCTGGATTGGGTCACATAACATATGGCTGTATAACTCAATGTACTGGGTTAGGTTGATGTAAACAACAGTTCATATGGTCTGTAAAAAATTGAAAAAAAAATCTAACTTTCTCAATCAATTCCTTTGAAATTTTTAATCAATTCCTTTTAAATTTCAGATATTAAAGGATTAAATCTTTATTAGTATATATGCTGTAAAAATGAAATAATGATTTAAAATTTATGATTATAACTTTAAAAAATACAAATTTTTGATCAAATTTCTAATATACAATTTAAAGTAAGTAAAATATTGTTATGTGCTTGAAATAAGGTCATTAGCTTAAATAATTATCACGTTAAGTGAGTAAATCTATTTCGGGATTTTTTACAAAGTGCCATTTGTTTGGGCCCATAACTTCAAGGAATTTCGTAATATTGACCTAATTTCTAGTTTTTACATAGGACATATATACAGAAATGATTATATTAAATATTAAAAGATTAACACCGGTGGTTTTCACAGGTGGCAGTTTTGAGGTGTAACAATAGGTTTTTTCTGGAAAACCGAGGTGTTTCGTCAATTTTTCGAAGGAACGAAGTGACCCAGTTTCGGATCTGGTAGGAGAACTTAGGGACATCTAACACCATGTCAATTTTTGGATTTATAGATCTAACGTTTTCAAAGCGTGTCCAGTTAACGGAAGTCCGGACGGCCGGACTGATGGACAATCGGATGACGAACGACGGACAAAGGACCATGACTTTAGCTCAGATGACTTTTAGTCAACAGAGCTAAAAATGAATGAAATGAATAAACTTCAACCAAATAAATTAAAAGAACTGTTTGCACAGTTAAGAATCAATATTACTAAGCATTGTCACTATCATTACCCTCAGTGTAAACGTCACTCCCAACACGGCCTTTGTAACTCTTTGTAACTCTCACTGTCTTCATTATAATTATCAATATCGCACATGTCATTATCCTCCATCTCATTTTCCTCATTAAACAGGTTATCGTGGAACTTGCTCTCCATCAAACAATTCGGGGATTAAATTTCCATCTTCACCCAACCATATTTCTGGGGTCCCATTCATTTATATGAGCCTTGTACGCATTTGCCGAGATATGGTTGACAAGGTTGACCCTGAAGATTTTCTGCTCAAGGACATAGAGGCACGGGGGAAGGAAGGCGGGGTCAAAAGAACTGAGCTTAGACAGAATTTGCTTTGCTTTTCTCTGCGGAATCTTGTTGAGAAGAAGTGTGTGCCAAACACGATTCATACTTTGGCACTTACTCCTCGACCTATAAAGGGCACAAATGTACTTTTCATTGACTTCAAAACTGAAGCTGGTACTGATTGAGAATCCCGAGAATAAGAAGAATTAATTTTAAGTTTTAAAACTGTTTTCGAACATTAAAGTGTATGTACGTTCCAAAAGTGAATAAGAGAATCATCTCTTGGTTAATCAGAATACCCCAATTCGTCTGTATTACCACACAACGGATTAAGCTGACCCTATAAGTTTTTTTACGTATAACTGTTGACCTTGACCTTGAACTAAGATACTCGGCTTTGAGAACAACTTAATCGGAACCTAAATCAATCAATCTTCCACAGAAACTGTGAGATTGTGTCAACATAATCTAATACTTATAAAATGAATTCGGTTCACGTCTGTTCGCAATGTTCTCTAAAACCGCGTTGTGTACAATACTGTGCAATACATCATATTAAAGGTTATTATCCCCGCAGTGACATAGGTGATATGAGAATAAATAATTTTTAATGTACATATATTTTTGAGAGATTTTTCCGTTTTTATGGACATGCACGGGGGTTAGACCGAGCACAGCCGAACTGCTTTCGGCAATAACCAGACTGCGTGCATCGTGGTCAGTCAACCTCAAATTACACTACTATTGTTCGTATGAATCACGCTTGCTTTCATTGAGGGATTTGAGCCCTCACCCACGTGTGTGGTCAATAAAAGAGAAAAACACATGTTTCTCGCTTTATGAAATGGAGAGTTCAACTCAGGTGGATTAATGAAAAAACCTAATTCAAGGTCCCAATTTGAGGAACAGACGTGGGGGGGGGGGGGGGGAGTGGTGTCGGGGATTTCAGGCCTCAAGATTTGTCTGATACGATTAAAAAAAGGTTGCTGTTGCTAAAAATGGGATACGGACCCTCTGCTTAGAGTCCTGTTGGGTCCGCTTCTGCTACTTACGAGTAATGCATATTTCTGTTTCTTTCTCCAGGAACAGTTTCTTTGCAAAGTACATTTAATAAATATTTCATGTGTTCCTCACATCAACCTAATCTTTATACGTCCAAAGATAGAAAGTAAAATATCATCGAAAACCTCGCGTCTCATTCCAGTTCGCAATGTAAACATCACTGCCCAGGTCTTCAAGGTAAACATACCGGGGTATGAATTTCTTGCCACGAGTACAACCCCAAAAAAATAAATGTAAAAAAATATCCATACATATCTTATTGAGACAGTTTCCCACTGAAAACATATTTTTTTTCTGTTAACTTTTAGTATAAAAAATGAGCCAACAGTCCACGTCTCAGTTAATATATCTCCTCAACCCCGGTAATTAGCCCGGTATACCAGGTTTATCAGCTAGTAATATAAATATATAGATTTCAAGCAAGAAAAGGCTATCATCTGCTTTTAGGGCCAAAAAGTGACCGTGACCTTGACCTTTGGCCTTGATTTTGACCTCAGATGGCCGTGAAATCATGTTTATTATGTCGGCCATGCTTGAAAACATACAACTAGATACCAAGATCATTCAAATCCGCCAAGGCATTCCGAAAATATTGTGATCCGAAGGTTGCACGGCATGATTGTGGCAAATCACCGATATAGGGGTAGGAGTTGGCTTTTTTTAGCTGCAGGGCAGAACTACCGTCTGTGCAACTTAAGACTGCCATTTTCTAATGTCCCAAAGTATACTACAATGGAAAATAGACCTAAGATTAACGATAAAATTTTGCAATTAAATCGATGTATCCCGGGGACTAAATGGCACACAATGGTACGTGACGCGAGCAACTGTCACGCCACTTTATATCGCCTTTGTGTACAAACCTAGGCGTCCATGTGTGTGTGTGTGTGTGTGTGCTCCAATTACTAAATCCGGCAGGTGAGCACACACTGGATGACGTTTGTGGACCAGTGTGTTGGATGAGGTGATAAAATACAAAAACGGTGTCGATTTTTAGTGTGGGCTATATTGACATTGCAATTGGATGGGTTAACGTCACCGATAGGAACTACTAAAGTATTTGCATTTGTCAAAAGTATGTGTTTTTATCATTTATATGCCACAGGTGTTTATATTTAGGGTGCATAATAAGAACCATTTGTCGGACAGTTGCGCACGGGCAATTGGGCATTATCTTTCACCGAACCGCCAACCTCCTCGCAGTGATTTTAGATAGATCTTCTGTGTGGAGAATACCGAATTGCAAATGCCGCCATCAGCTGATGTTGTAGTTATAAATATACATAATAACTAGAGAATAGAATAAAGTTGACACAGTTTAATGATTTTTATTTTAAAAATGGTAGCATCCTCCCAGAACACACACAAAATTTAGAGTAAGTTTTAGACTAGCTTTTATTGCGACGGTTTCCGCCACTTTCACACACTGTAAAAAAAAACTAGAAGTATATACGTGTGAATAATTCAATGAGTATGTAAATATTACATATTTTGAATATAATATGCATGTAAATGTTATATGCATGTAGATGTGTTAAATATATTACGAGGAATCAAATGTAGTTTTCGGGATTGTTGTTACTTAATAATATACTAACACTCTACCCCCTCTTCAGACCGTTTTGCAACCAGAACAGAGTCATTTACACCAGGTCACACTTTTGGTCAATTAGGTGGCGTTAAGGACCCAAATACTTCAAACAACCTCCCAAAGCCCCTCGGCTTGGTGCATCCCGGACGAGCCCCCATATGTTACGTAACATATTTCCTCAGTTAAATATATTGGGCCGATCCCGGATTCGAACCCATGTCGGTGACGTAAATATCCGGCGTACCATTTTGCTAGAAAAGCAAGCTTCATTAACGAGACAATTTGACCCGCTTTTGTATATTTACATATATATATATATATATATATATATATATATATATATATATATATATATATTATTATTATTATTATTATTTGGATACCATTAATAAGGAAGGGTTCTTTCCGTCAGCTACGTTTTCGAAGGACCTTTCTCCATCAGCTCGCGCTGCCAGCTATTTCATGAATTATGAACAGGCCTATATGTATTGGCGCTGAAATAACAATAATTCCATCAAAACCTGACTAATGTTAACAAGTCAAAATTCACATTTGTCAAAAAAGTGCACCAGCCAATCGTTTTGTGTTGCTCATTGCGTAAAGAGGGAGCATATGGAGAGAAATTACTTGACTGATTCAGATGCTTCGTTTATAATTCCCGAAATAGCTGGTAGGGCGGCCCGACAAAGCAAGGTCTGTCGGAACGCCCCTGCTACCTGAGCCAAAGCCTTGCTCATAGGAAAATGGGTACCAATTGTACAGATAATATGTCTTTCTAAGTTCATGTAAATTTGCACTGTTCAGTTATTAATTAACGGAAAGTTTTGAAATAATTAAACATGAATGTTATTTGCAAATAGCTATTTCTCTTTTAACAATATCACCTAAAGTGATGATAGTGTTTGTTCTTCATATTTGATGTTGTTTAGTGGTTGCTGTATGATAAACACAAAATGTATTCACTTAGATATTAATTTATTTATTTGCATTGTGATGTAATGTTTCATTTTTAGATAACATATGGCTATTTTTATATAATTTCTTAGTATATCTATATTCATAAAACAGTCTAGGATCTGTGACACTATTTTATTTTCGGATTAATATTATTTTTTTCAACTGTTTATAGTAATATGGCAGTTACATTCTAAGAAGGTATAAACTATTCCGTTTTTTCAGCTCTAAGATGGGATGCAAATAAACGTTTAAAGAGTAAAATAAATGAAGGTCTTGTTGATATCTGTAGGTTTTAAAATTCATGTTTAGTATTTTAAGTATGCGTAGATAGCGATTGACTCCCCTTTAATTCATTAAACACTTATCTTATCACCGATGTTAAAAAAATTATACATGAAGATCAATGTTATGACGGTTCAGGAAAAAAAGCTCTTAAGGGGTGCTTTCATGTGCGCGTATATCCGTATACACGTGAAAATCGCTCATATGATTTTGTAACTGGGTTGTTTCCATGTGTCTGTCAGCGTATACGAGTAAGTGCATATACGCGTGAAAATCGAAACAGAATCGATTTCCACGCAAAGGGTCTGCGTTAACTCAGGGATTCGGGGTTAAATGACGTCACTTAACCTTAGCTGTGGAAGGCCTGCTCGATTTCGTGTATAACTAATTTTATCTGCCCTTTATACGCATGCAAGCGCACATAAGAAATAGGGTTTTTTTACTCATTTTTAAAGTGAACAGCAAGATAAAATAAAATCTAAGACCTTTTCATCATGTTGATAAAATCCGTTGCAGATTATTCAGATTACCGGGGTTGTCTCACTTCAAAGTTCCATTGCCCGTTTTTGCCGTTGGACACGTCCGCGTGACTTAAGCCTTGCTCGAGTCGTCCGGTAAGGATCTTCATGAGCCGAGTTTCCTTGGGCTTAGTTCACTTGCGCCGTTTCTATTAGATGGCTGTGGGTCGAATTTTTCGGGCCACATGGGGGATATGTGGCAAAAGAAATTCCTAGGATATACTTGGCATTATTCCCGACAGGTTAGGAATAAAACGGACACTCCGAGACGAGGCCACAGATTAGATGCTTTAGTGAAATTTAGCCCCAGCACCCTGTATAACCGCGATCAGTGCCTAGGCACATTCGGACCATGATAAGAAAATCGAATTTGTCCTAATATTGTTATTTTAGTACAGTTTTTATAAAATATATGTTGTTTATTTTATTATTATTTTTTAATAGATAAACCTATGAGTCTTGCTTTTTTTAAATCATTGAACGTCCTATTTTTCTGGACTGACGTTATGCATTTATCTGAAATATTAATATCTCGCGCATTCATCTTTGTTCCCAGTATCCGTTAAAGGGGCATAATCAGCAGCAATATTATGCCTATTCTTTCACGCTATCAGTTCAGTTTTGCTTTAATCAAAAGTTTCCCAGGAAAACTACCCCAACACACAATCTCAGTACCTATAATATATGGCTGTTTCAACCTTGTTATGGGTCTCACGGTCCACGTTTAACATAACAAGGCCGCGTGACCAGAGGTCCAGTTGTAAACCTTAAAAGACGATGCTTCAGCCAGCGGGAACATGTATTACATTTATTGGGCTATAACAGTCAGGGTATTTCCTGATCTGTTGTGGCCGGGCGATGTACGTGCTGTGTTTATACTGACACCTTTGATGTCGCCCGGTCCACTGTTTTCACACTTATGTACAGGAGTAAGTAAACGGTTTCAGGACAATATTTTGGCAGGTACAAATTTATTTTAAAGCGAAGAATATACTTTTTGTGTTAATTCTACATGCTTTATAGGTAATTGGGCCCCTTCAAACATGATTGGGGGAGTGCAACGCTTTAGCTTACTCCCCGTATGACGATGGCTCTAACGTCAGCAGACCTGTCATGTCTGATTTGTGTTGGGTGTCAACTGCTTATTTTTAAAGAATCATTCCCTTGTAATCGTTTCCCCGTTCGGTCATCAGAGGCAGATGTTCAATCCCTAGAAACTTTCATTAAATACCAAGCCTTTGTAAGACGAGAGAAGATCTGGACGACTGCAACGCTTGACCTCTGCGCCAGGACCGTATATCTCTTTAGGGACAAGGTTCATTCGTCGTATTAGTCAGATCTAATTCCTGGTCATCATTGTCTGTGATTATACCACTCTTTAGGACTGCAGCACTGACACCGCTGGTAAGTATCTTATAAAAGAAGTACCTGATAGAGCCTTCCATGGAATTTAATTATATTCCTACATATAAGGCGCATTAAATAAGTTGCTAATTAATTTCTTGCGGTGATGGGAAGGCCCTTTCACAAATATTAAAAGAAACAGCAGAGCTATTATACGTATTATTGGATTCAGACCCATTAACAGTCTAGGATCACCCCTTGAGCACTCAGTAGGAAGAAAACCTGGCGTTTTCAAATTGTTGACTGGCTATTAATATAGTCTGAACTGAATGAAGTCTAAACTGAACGTCACAGGCGTGCAGTATTGTCACCCAGTCCAGCAAGAGGGAGATATCCTCATACCCCCCCCCCCTGTTATAAATATAAATATGAAAATTAAAATGATTTTTATGAAAACTATATGACCGGATTTTTGGTTCGCTATATTGTAAAATATTTTATAACAGGTTTATAAATGGTGTTGTCAGAAGTAGTTGCCTTTTTTAGCTAGAAATATAAATATTCACTTTATGTGGGATACTCCGCTGTCCACTGTTTTAATCACTTAGGCCAAAAAAATTAAAGGTATGGTTCTCAGGCACCGCCCGCATCAATTTTAAACCCCCGCATCAAAAATTTTTATTTTGATTTTCAATAAAAACTTTCCAATTTTGAGCTGCTACCGCTCCGACATTTCTTTCAAGAAGATAAAACCATACAATTTCCTTTGTTTTGTAGTGCTTTTACTTATTTAACAAAAAAAAACTGTTATTTTCATGCTTTTCCCTTATCATTTGACATTTCTATCGAAACATACCAAAAAATTTAAAATAAAAAAAGCGCCCGCCCGCATTGATTTCCGAAAAAAAAGTGCCTGAGAACCATACCTTTTTTTTATTTTGGCCTTATTTATCCGTATCCGAGGTTCATTGGTGCATATGTTCCCAAAACAAGTGCTTGCATTCACTTATTGAGACCATATTCTCATGTTCAATCTAGCATAGTGACTGAATATTTGTAAATATTTCTTGAAGTCTTTCCTGGATTCGGATCATTTTCCCGACCCACACCAAAGTCTAATCAATTCTTCGTTCTGATTTCGTTCATGACTGCATGACTTCTCTTGTGAACACACACACGAACGGGGATCAATGCATACCCTCCTGGAGGAAGCAAATGACAAACTGATCCATCCATAAAGACCTACAATTTAGAACCTTACTGTCAGCTGACAGCCACATGTTAACACAGCCAGGGACTTACAGGACCTCGTATCATGGCAGAGTATTCTGTACAGCCTGACCTTCATAATGGAATGCTCTTCCTCTGGACAACAAAAATAGCCAAACTGTGACAGTTTTAAATCAAAACCGAAGACATATTATTCTTTCTTATTGTAATACTTTTAAATACAGTATTTTATCGTAAATTTGAAATGTTTCAATACAACCTTTTATGCAGTTTTTTTATTTATTTTATACCTTCTTAGTACAATGTAAAAGCGCCTTAGACCATTTTAGAATGAATCTGGCGCTCTATTTTTTTTTAAATATTAATAAAAATAATAAAAATAATGATAATAATATTAGTAATAATATAAATATTAGTTATAATATTAACAATAATAATAATAATAATAATAATAATAATAATAATAATAATAATAATAATAATAATAATAGTAATAACATACTAATAATAATTATGTTATGGAATATCATGGTTTTTTATTAATATACTTCAAACAGCTTTCTTTACCGACCGCATATCACCAAAGAATTCTGTAATCGTCCAGGGATCGCAGGGAGAGAACGCACGCACACATTCACATACAGAGTAATATTAGTCTTTCAGTAGAGTTTCGGAGATATAAGTATATATATGTGCATCATATTGGGTTTGTATAAATTTTATTAATCAGGCATTTCCCCATAAAAAATGCGTTTTGGTCAGCATCCCTTTCTGATTTTCTCACTCTTTTGCCATTGAGATCTAGTTTTCACGAATCGATCATAAAAAGCAAAATGAAAGTAAAACCGCATGTGTGCAATCACCGAGCTATCGCAAAATAAGCCATATTGGAGATCCAGTGCAAACAGGGAAGGGAGTTTGCCCTTTGTAAAAACAGATCGCTTTACGATTCCGTTTATCCTGGCGGAATAAAATGTGATATGGACAAAAGAAGCTTGAGGCGTCAGTAAGGGGGGGGGGGGGAGGATTGGGGTATATAACCCCCATTCCCAATTTTTAAAGAGGGATGATGGTCAATGTAGTCGCCCCCTCCCCTGCTCTTTAGAAAATTATATTTATTTATTGGAATTGAAATATTTTATAAATTAAAAGTATAGTATTTTTCATTTTTATTATGAAATATCATATATCTAAACCTCATTTAGAATTAACCTATACTGGGAAGAAAATACCTTATTTTTTTATGTGTGTCATTCCCCCCCCCCCCCCCTCCCCGCCGCCCGAAGGTAAATTGACGCCACTCTAAGAAGCACAACCATGTTGTTCTTAGTTGTCTCACTTCAAAGTTGCATTACCCGTTTTTGCCGTTGGACAGGTCCGCGTGACTTGAGTCTAGTTCGAGTCGCCCGGTACGGATCTTCATTGGCCGAGTTCTTAGGCTTAGTTCACTTGCGCCGTTTCTATTAGATGGCTATGGGACGGATTTCTTCTGAAATAATTTCGATTTTTTTCGGGCCACATGGGGGATATGTGGAAAAAAAACTTTCTTAGGATATACTTGGCATTATTCCCGACAGGTCAGGATATAAACGGACACTCCGAGGCGAGGCCACAGATTACATGCGTTAAAGTGAAATCTAGTACCACGATGAATCATAATATGGATATAAGGTGCGTCGATACCAGACGGTTTAACTAATGGAATATACTCAAATTGTAGATGGATACCCAATTTAATAAAAAAAAAATCCTCATTTTTGTTTAGGTATCAACGAGCATCAATACCTTGCGGGCAGACGGAGCATGAATGTTGGTGTCGTACGTTGTCGCCAGTGTAGTCGTAAGTTGTCGTAGAGGTGGTCGTAAGTTGTCGTAAATGTGGTCGTAAGTTGTCGTATGCGATTATCCTTTGTCGCGGTGGTTGTGTCGCCGGTTGTCGGCAGCTTGTCGTAGCTTGTCGTCAGAAAGTCGTCAACCTATTGTAGCTTGTCGTAGACTATTGTCATAATGGAGTTCCTTTCGCCTCGGTTAATTTTGTTTAGAAATAACCTATACTTGGAAGAAAATACCTTATTTTTTTATATATGTGTCATCCCCCCCCCCCTCCCCCCCCCCCCGCCCGAAGGTAAATTGACGCCACTCTAAGAAGCACAACCCTGATCAGCAATATGCCATCGTCAACTACCCTACACCTATCATATCAATTTTTTTCTGTTCCTTGGAAGAGAAGGATGGTTTACGACAATAACTAGTAGGTGTAGACAGGGTTGTGTCCTATCAACGAAAAATGACATGAAATTAGAACCGTTAATTCAATCATATCGAAATGACCAAATATTACAGAATATCATGTTACATATTTCGAAATCAAATCATCAGGTGAAATGCAAGTCTATGACCGATCAATATATACTGCTAAAATTGCAATGTTAAAGGTTGATCCTGCCCTTTCTTGAGTTGTAGATATATTAGGGTATTAATCCCAAAATTAAAACGGCTTCCCCCCCCCCCCCCCACCCGAAGCCGTAAAAATGCTAGATTTGACGTTTGAATATTTAACGGAGAATGATTTAATGGTAATTTATATAATTTTGTTCCGACAGTTAGTGTAACGGCTTACGGAGTACATACACAGACTGTCTGGACACATCTCTGCCAGGTAACATGTCTATCACTTCCCAATTAGCGGTGAGGTGTTGCATGCGGGCGCTTCCATAAACGCGGTGAGCGTTCCATACGATATAACTTGAGTTATCAACAGAGGTTGGAACGGCAAGAAAGAACAGTGCCCCAGGCTTACTCATACACCAGACCTGTGCCATGGCTTCTAAGTCACCGTAAGGGTCCAAAGGATCACCATATCGACCCAAACCACTGTGCTCCAATGACGAGTAACTGGCGCCAAAGTCAAATAACTGCGCATGCCCAGCGTGTATGTCGTCCGCAATTTCCTTTGGGTGCTTGGCTGTCAGTCTGGGATGATCAAGTAAAAGTCGCCGGTATTCTACTGTAGTCACGTGACTGGCGTCGAGATTAAGTAACATAGCCTCGAGCCATGGCCTCTCCGTACCTACAACAAATCCCCTGCCTCCAGCGATAGATGATGAATGTTTATGTATTACTTTACTAACAACACCATAGTCAAGATAACTATTTATTGACTGACCAGACCGATCCTGCTCCATGATTAAATCTATATAATCCTTCCTGAAGGACGCCATTGGTTGTGTCTTTTTGGGATCAAAATCTACTGTGTAGAGGTGCTCCTTGATGGGACATTCGCCATATTGAGTGTATGCGTCGGAAAGCTCAGACGGTGGGTGTTTGGTGGCGGGTACACCGGCTGCGACACTTGGTTCTTCATTCTGAGCAGTATATTTTGGCAGTTCACATGTTTTCGTATGTACGGGTAGTATGCCCCCGGCGTGATTGAAGCTCCCTCGTAACTACAAATCTGGCCGCAAGGGGGCCTGTGCATCGCACGGTAACGGGACTCGTCATTTCTCCCTGCAATACAAAACATCAGGAAAGTCATAAGAGAAATGTTTTATATATATATATATATATATATATATATATATATATATATATATATATATATATATATATATATATATATATATATATATATATATATAAAGGCTTCGATTTTATGCATTCCCGCATTCCCGAGGAAGGCAATATTCATGATGGGAATGCTGTACTTTTCACTGAATTCCCGATCGGGAACGCCGGCTTATTTTCAATGAATTTGGTTTATTTTAAATCCATTAATAAAATGAAATAAATCTACTTAAAGAAAGGAAGTTAATAAAAAACACTACCAAAAAAGACTGTATACGCGGTAGCTTTAATTTTATGCGTATCCTGATCAGTTGTGTCCGGTATAAAGATGGTTTTTCATAAACTGACCTGCCCCTAATGCCGTCATGATCGTTATAGAACTGAAGAAATCACGCAGTTCTCGCAATAACACATCTGATATATATATATATATATATATATATATATATATATATATATATATATATATATATATATATATGTATATATATATATAAAGGCTTCGATTTTATGCATTCCCGCATTCCCGAGGAAGGCAATATTCATGATGGGAATGCTGTACTTTTCACTGAATTCCCGATCGGGAACGCCGGCTTATTTTCAATGAATTTGGTTTATTTTAAATCCATAAATAAAATGAAATAAATCTACTTAAAGAAAGGAAGTTAATAAAAAACACTACCAAAAAAGACTGTATACGCGGTAGCTTTAATTTTATGCGTAACCTGATCAGTTGTGTCCGGTATAAAGATGGTTTTTCATAAACTGACCTGCCCCTAATGCGTCATGATCGTTATAGAACTGAAGAAATCACGCAGTTCTCGCAATAACACATCTGATTTATGGAGATCGTGCACTAGACATCGTCAGTTGCAGGTTCCATTATATAGCCCTGCATTCATGTCAGTGAATATTTTCCCGCCAAAAATTGTCATGAATGAAGACACATGGGGCGGATTTGTACTACGAATCTCATATTGGCTCTCTATGACACGCATCGCTCCGCCATTCAGAAGGACCTATGCACGTGTCACATGGTTCCTATGGCGCTTTATTGCCAACAACGGCCGGTTCACAGTGTAAATGTCGAGCATTATAATGTGACAGCGTTGAGCTTGCGCTTTATTTGTAATCAAATGAGAACAACTACTAATTGCTCAGTGTTTTTTTTCCGCGATTCGCCTATATTTACATAAATATTTGTGCATAATAATATGTCAGATTTTATTGATCTCGGGCTGATGCCCGCATGCTGTTTCACCCGAGTGACGAAATTTGGGAGCTGTTTACCGGCAGTTTTTTTTCTTTTTCCCTCTAACGTACGAGAATATATCGGTCGTTCCACGAAAATATAAACACAATCAGATTAATTTTAAAGGCTCAAATTAAACTGTCGGCTTCGCCTGGTAATACCTTTCATTATGGAAAACAAGAGCATCTTCTACATGGAGACCGAGGGAGTTTAAGAATATAATTATTATAGCACGAGAAGGCAGACTTTTACGGACCCGCACTTACACCTTCACATTATACGGACCCAAACCAAAAAAAACCGGGCAACCCTGGTACGACGATCAACTGAAATTGCACGCTTATTAATGAATGAAAAATTTGTATCATTATGTGATTAATGTTTACACGGGCACTGATGAAAAATCGCCGTCCGTTAAAAAAAAGATGTCCATTTAGTCCAACGGAATTTTTCCAAACGTTTTCCGGTACATGTCAGCAGCCTTAGGGACGCGGTGCTAAAATGGCCCTTACCTCTGGTCGGGACACCTGTGGTGTTTGTAGTAAAAGGTGCCAGCGAATTGGTAAACAAGGGTTTAAAAATTAAAAATCAGGTACTTGTTCAAGAACAGTGGACCGCATCATAATAAATTTCTTAGGTGATAACACAACAATTTATTATCTAAAAAAATAAATATGTTTCACGGTCGGTCCCCATCTAGGGTGAGCGCTCTGCAGGCTTAATGGGAAGGTCGTGCCCAACGGCCGTGTTTCACTAACAAAACGAGTGCGCCTTTCGGGGGTCCTCGGTGGTATGATTACCATCCCAGGGCCCTCAGATGCAGTAGTCACCGGGTCTGGTTAACGCCAGGATATTAAATGAGAGGAAGCGTGTGATACTGCCCTTTCACGTAGTCCGAAAACAGAAAGGAAAATCTGCAGATGTGCATATAATTAGTTAAGCTAGCATTAAAAAATGGAGGCGGTTACCTCCAACAAACAAAAATAAATAAATATTACCAATGCACTGCTGTGTTTTTTTTTCAATGCAAATATTATGAACGGAAATAAACAAATCTTGTCTGAACGTACCCACTGAAGTTAATGCACTTCACTTGGCCCACGTGTGTCATTCGACTCTGGCGGGAACATTAATTTTGATCCCGGGTACAATAAATTCATGCTAAATTTTCCCAATGATACCCTTTCCAAATGTGCGGGTCCCGCATGCTGCCTTCGCATTTACATGTATTTGTATAGTATTTAATTAGATATATCCACTACGGACGCCAAATACAAATGCTAATACAGATATTATAATTTTACACTACACAAATGCAAATACAAATACACAATGTAGCTGTATTTAAATACAAATATGTATTTGACCCCAACCCTGCAAGAATCACATTTCACTGAATACCATTTGTATTATAAAGTTTTTTTTTATATGGTGAACTCTGTCAAAGCATGCTGCATCAGATGATCCTTTATCTTTTGCTTCAAGAAGTCATTAAGATATATAAACCTTGTTGCTCTTCTTCTAGATTTACATTTTTATATTCAAATTTACAAGATAATGTATAAGTATCATCTTATTTGTCATAGGGATATTGCCTATTCTTTTATTCAGCTAAAACATGCTATATTTAAACATAGTTTCTGATGGAATGTGATAGGTCTGTTGCATTCCCGCGAAGGAATGTAACTAATTTTGATTATTTCGACCCCTGATATCTTATTATATATATATATATTAATGTTAATGTATGTAATGTTAGCAACAGTAAACACTTTTCATGGCATATTTATATGGGCTCTTGGACAACTACCCCTGGACAATTACCCCCCTGGACAATTACCCCCAACAAATACCCCCTGGACAATTACCCCCCAGACAATTACCCCCCGGACAATTACCCCCCAGGATAATTACCTCCTGGGACAACCACCCCCTAGACAACTACCCCCCCCCCCCAGACAATTACCCCCCCCCCCCCGGTACAACTACCCTCCGGTACAACTACCCCCCGGACAACTACCCCCCATGGTATAATAACACTTTTAAAGTACACATTGTACCAACTAAACGTAATATATTCCGAATGTAAGTAAACCAAATACCGGTGATAATATATTTCGAACCAAGCATAGGTACATACATCATGTGTATTGTAAAAATAGAAAAAAAATCCATTACATCAAGTTTCAGTAGCTGATAACTTGTTATAGGCAATGCCTCTCAGATAATCGTTTTGTGTATTGTAAAAAAATTGTAAATATAAGGTAAAAAGTCCATTATATGAAATATGCTTTACATTGGCAAGTTGTAAAACAAAAGCTTTGTAAACATACGGTCAAAAAGTCCATTATATGAAATGTTCATTACATACATGGGCATGTTGTGGGCAATGCCTCGAAGGTAATCTAATGTGTCCCTGTTTCCGTAGTCCCACACAATGTTCAGTATCCTCTGATGACAATCCTGGTATACCAGCCTGTGTGGGGGTGGTCCATGTCCACCAGCGATCTGCGCTACCTTCTACTGCCCAAATCAACTCAAGACTAATTAAGTAAGCTTGGTCACATAACTACGACCTCATAATCAACCACCCGCAAGCTTACAATAGAATTCCATTCAAATAGGGATACCATTTATTCTGATCCATTCTTACCAGTCATTATAAGTAATATCATTATAAGTGAAAGCATATATTATTATCCAAAGTGATTTTCTTTTTATTTTTTGTTTACAATTAACTTTATTTCTTCGGCATTCTGTACTACTCATTAGCAACACAGAATATATTTAAATGTATAACGTGTACATTAAATGTGTAATTTATACCATGGGGGTAATTGTCCAGGGTGTAGTTGTCCGGGGGGTAATTGTACCGGGGGGTAATTGTCCGGGGGGTAGTTGTCTGGGGGGTAGATGTCCAAGGGGGTAATTGTCCTGGGGGGTAATTGTCCGGGGGTAATCGTCTGGGGGGTAATTGTCCAGGGGGAAGTTGTCGGGGGTAATTGTCCGGGGGTAATTGTCCGGGGGGTAGTTGTCCTGTTGCCATTTATATGTATTCATTTGTGAACACATAGGAATAAGGGACATGTGCCCAAAATTAAGGATCTTCATCTGCCTTGGTGTCTTAAGCCTCTGGATATTAGAAATATAAAGTGATTGATGTATATTTAGAATATATGACGGTAATAATTTATGTAAGATATTGTATTAAACAAGGAGAAAGTAAAATCATTTTAAACAAAGCCAGCTATCTGTATGCGAGTGTTTGAATGTGAATGTAATCTAAGGGGTTTAAAATCAAACATGTTGCAGGCCCTAACAAGGGCCGCACTTAAAAATATCTGTCAAAATCTACACTGGTCTATGAAACTCTTAATATGCACACTGAATGAAATACTACATACATGTATATGTATGTAAATGGGTGCACCTTTATGTGGCATGAAGGTGAGAGATCGTGGAAAGGTGAGGACACGTGTCGACAAGGTTGTCGTGTTAATTGACACACGCCACTGTGTATCCGGCTAGTGTTAATACAAGGACTGATGGGCAAACACGTGTGCTATTTATAAGCTGCCATTGTATACAATAACCAGGAGATGGGGATTGTCTGGAAAGAATTTACATAAAAATAAGAATTTTGTCATCTAATTTGAAACTTTAATGTTTTGGTAAAATGAAGTTTCTAATATATATATATATATATATATATATATATATATATATATATATATATATATATATATATATATATAATATGTGCCTACATATTGAACGAAACCATACATAGTAGTAAACATGTCTGACACTTTTTGATTCCTCCAGATTTGTATAATTATACAGCTCAGGTTAAATGCCAAATAGCACTCCAGCAGTAGTTTATTCCAGAAAAAAAAACAGAAAATGAATATATATATATATATATATATATATATATAATGTGTGTGTGTTCGTACCTTCATACGTAGGTATGTATATATAAATGGGTTAATTATAAGTATTTGTCCATCAAACATGCGTACGTGCTCGGTTGGATTTAGAGTGGGCGCAGAGGGAAGCCCTTTCTTTTAGAGAAAAAATAAATAAATCTGGAAAAATGAAATATATTCGTCTTTTATAAAAGCCACTTAGCATTTTGCGTGTCGAGCAGTTTCGTCCCTATATGCGAGAGTTATGTTTAAGTCTTCCAACGCTCTTTGCTAGATTCGTTGAGATTTATCCGGATGCTGTCAACAATAAGAAAGTATTTACGGTGTGATTTTGACATATTCCCTGTGTGAATTGAATTGATTGGCATATACTTTCATTGTGTCATTGTATTTAACATGATAATGAATGACATTTTAATATATATGTTGTATATCTGAAAATTTACTTATTTCCTATAAACTGATGCAAATAATGAAAAATATCGCGATATATATCGTTATACGCTCCCATATATCGTAATACTTATATCGAAAATCGAAAAGTGAAGACGTTACCCTGTCCTACTAAATAACCTACCTGGTTTGCTTGACGTCAGAGCGATTATAATTATAACAAGTACACCAATGTATGCGATATACCTCCAACATTTTCTTCTGTTTTCCAAATCAGGAAAGTACGTCAGAAAGGTTTGCAGGAGCGGGGACCTCTCACCCGACATTGTGTGTATTAACAGCAGATTAGTTGCCTGTGGTATAAGAAGACAGGATATAAGATTCTGCTTTCGTGAATGGTTCGGTGACTTTTCATTTGCGGGGCTTGTTCTGTTTGATGCCTTAATGGCACACAATGGTACGTGGTGCGAACAACTGTCACGCTGCTTTATATCGCCTTTCGGTACAAACCAAGGCGTCCATGTGTGTGTGTGTGTGTGTGCTCGAATTACTCAATCCTGCAGGTGAGCACACACTGGATGACGTTTGTGGACCAGCGTGCTGGATAAGTTGATAAAATACAAAAACGGTGTCGATTTTTAGTGTGGGCTATATTAACATTGCAATTGGATGGGTTGCGTCACCGATAGGAACTACTAAAGTATTTGCATTTTGTCAAAAGTATGTGTTTTTATCATTTATATGCCCCAGGTGTTTATATTTAGGGTGCATAATAAGAACCAGTTGTCGGACAGTTACGCATGGGCAATTGGGCATTATCTTTCACCGAACCGCCAACCCTCTTCGCAGTGATTTTAGATAGATCTTCTGTGTGGAGAATACCGACTCGCAAATGCCGCCATCAGCTGATGTTGTATAGTTATAACTATACAAAGTAACTAGACAATAGAATAAAGTTTCATTTTGAGATAACATATGGCTATTTTTATATAATTTCTTAGTATATCTATATTCATATAATAGTCTAGGATCTGTGACACTATTGTATTTTCGGATTAATATTATCTTTTTTTTTCTACTGTTTATAGTAATATGGCAGTTACATTCTAAGGAGGTATAAACTATTCCGTTTTTTCAGCTCTAAGATGGGATGCAAATAAACGTTTAAAGAGTAAAATAAATAAAGGTCTTGTTGATATCTGTAGGTTTTAAAATTCATTTTTAGTATTCTAAGTATGCGTAGATAGCGATTGGCTCCCCTTTAATTCATTAAACACTTATCTTATCAACGATGTTAAACAAATTATACATGTAAATCAATGTTATGACGGTTCAGGAAAAAAGCTCTTAAGAGGTGCTTTCATGTGCGCGTATATCCGTATCCACGTGATAAATCGCTCATATGATTTTGTAACTGGGTTGTTTCCATGTGTGCGTCAGCGTATACGAGGAGGTGCATTTACGCGTGAAAATCGAAACAGAATCGATTTCCACGCAAAGGGTCTGCGTTAACTCAGGGATTCGGGGTTAAATGACGTCACTTAACCTTAGCAGGCTCCTCCAGATGGCGCTGTTCGAGTAAAACGCAGATGAGACCGGCTCCGTAGAAATATTAGGAATGTGAGTTAAAACTATGTTTGTTTGTAGAATTTATAAGGCTATACCATGTTTAAAGCTCTTTTACATACATGTTAAAAAGGCTGAAGGCTAAATAATTATATCATTGCCAATATTGTACATTTTCAGAGGTGTTAAATGTACTCTGTAACTGATCGTATTATGTAGGTCAAGGTCTCCATTATGGATACACTGTGTAAACAAACTAATGGCAACACAGATAGCAGGAAAGTCTGTCCAAAAGAAAAGATTTCTCAGTGACTCTTCTGGCGGCGGAGGTTTGAACACTCCTAACAATAAACGCTCCAATATGGCTAATTTTGACTCTTCTGAAGATTATCCATTGGCAAATCTGAATGTTAAAGACAAAAAGCAGGTTATTGAACCTGCCCTCTTCCCTGATGATGTTGAGAGGTTCACAAAACTCCTGAGTGCTGCCCTGAGCTCTGAAACTATTAGGTCATCCTTGAAAGGCATTGTTGATGCCGCGGTGGAACATAGGCTTAGAAACTATGAAAGTAAGATAGATGGACGCTTGGAAACCCTGTGTCAGTTAGAGAAAAAAATAAATGAGTTGGAAGAAGGACTTGAGAAACATGAACAATATTCTAGACGGAACTCTATCAGAATTATAAATCCTTGGCCAGAAAATAAGGATGAGGACACAGATCGTTTTATTATAGACTTGGCCAGAAACCACTTGAATGTTGATATTCAGCCGGGGGACATCGAGAGGTCTCACCGAGTCGGTCGCCCTGCGCCTACAGGTAAATCCCGTCAAATCCTGATCAAGTTTGTGTCGCAAAGGACAAAACGCGTCATAATGAAAGCAAAGTCACGCTTAAAAATGGCAGGTGATACGACAAAAGGGGTTTACATAAATGAAGACTTAACCAAAACAAGGTTTGCCATGTTCAATAACGCTTTGAGTCTGAAACGAGAAAACGTGATTTCGGATTGTTGGACAGCTGACGGAACAGTGTGTGTCAAAGACGGGCGAAACAAGGTTCCCAAGTTCATTAGGGCGGGGGATTACTATTCCTGGGCAGAGGCGACAAAACAAAACCCACCTAGATCGTACTCTGACACATCTGCGATGACGCCACCTATGACGACTACACCAAAAACGTAAAAAAAATAAATAAATATTACTGAAGTATGTTTATTCCTTTGACAGTTTTTTTTCACATTATTTAAAAATGTGTATAATGTGGTTAACATTTTCAATTAACTTTATTTGTTGATGAATAAATAGGTTTAATATTGATATATGACAAAAGCACTTCGCTAGTATTACTGGGAGACTGACACATTATGCGGAGCCGGTCTAGTCTGTTCTATTTCTTTTTTTCTGCGATTTTCAAAAAATACTACGAGTATAAAATTCTTTATATCATTTTTGTTTATAACTCAAACGAATATAATTTTTTGGCTATAAATCGAATATCCGCAAGCACTTAGCATATATTTAATTTACTGCTTAAAACTTGCATTTCTCGAACAGCGCCAAAAAGCTTCTTTTTTTCGGATCATATATGAATTTTATTTTAATTTTCTTTAATTGTTATGTTGTCAAGACGTATGATTCAGTTAGCATGTCAGGTTCGGGGTATATGTGTCGGGATAAGCTCAGTTTAAGCACAGTTATAGTTAATATAGAGTCATTTGATAATAGTGGCGACGTGTATGTTGTTATAACTGGTTTTAAAGTAAAGATCAGGAACAAAGTCTATCGGATGAAATATACATGCATGAGGAGAAACAATCGACTACCTATATTCAATTCAATTTTTCGGTAATAACAATAAATGTAAGAGGCTTTGGTAAAAGTAAGAAAAGAAATCAAATATACAATTGGTTATCAAATGAAAAAATTGCCAATAGTATTATATTTTTCAGGAAACACACAGTACAGAAAATGTGGAACGCAATGGAGGAAAGAATGGCCAGGAGCTATTTTCTTTTCTCACGGCACCAATTTAGCGAGAGGGGTCATGATTCTTGTCGGGATAAATATTGACTTGGAGGCGATAACTAAATATACCGATACAAATGGCCGATATATTTTAATTAAAGCAGTGATAAATGGTAAAAAAATCTCTTTTTTTAAACACGTAAGCTCCAAATACTGAGACCGAACAAATTATTTTTAGCTCAGCTGACTATAAGTCATCTGAGCTATAGTCATGGTCCATTGTCCGTCGTCCGTCCGTCTGTCTGTCCGTCCGTCCGTCCGTTCGTCTGTCCGTCCGTCCGTCCGTCTGTCTGTCCGTCTGGATGTCCGTCCGTAAGACTGGCACGTTTCGACACCGTTGGACCTACGAATCTGAATTTCGGCATACAGTTAGATGTCCCCATAATCTCCTACCATGCCAAAAATTGGGTCAATAGGACTTCGTTCCTTTGAGATATTAAGGAAAAACCTCAATTTTTTATTAGAAATCTATTTTCACACTTCAGGACTGCCTAATATCAAAACCACTCATCTGGTTTTCTTCATATTTACCATAAATATTCCTCTATATAGTTCCTATGTACATGCCAGATATTAAGTCAGTATTATATAATTTAAAAAAGGAAGATATTTGGTCACTTAAGACCAAAAGTGTTAAAGGTAGGGACTTTTTTCCAGTAATACAACTTTAATTAATCAAAATTTAATTGTATACCAAACATTAGATCAAAATTTTTTAAATTTTTTTAAATATTGGCAAAAATATAAAATTGGTACCTTAAATTTTGCCCAACTTTGGCCATGGCACCTTTTTTTCCCTGTAAGTACTGTGGATTTAATTTTCACACCATGTATACATAAGGATTTAATCTGTTAAAATCTGAAATTTGAAAATAAAAGCTGCAAAATTAGGCTAGTTATTGAATTTTTTTGGAGGCTCTTGTTGTATTCCCTTACATTGTCAAGCAGTCCACTTTGATGACTGTAGGTCATTCAGTGCACATCTCTATGCTCCCCAGGCTGTTGACATATTTTTAGATGTCCCAAAAATCTCCTACCATACCAAAAATTGGGTCATTAGGACTTTGTTCCTTCGAGATATTAAGGAAAAAAAACCTCTGTTTTCCATAAAAAAGGCCATTGTTACACTTCAAGGCTGCCTAATGTCAAAACCACTGATTTGTTTTTGATCGTATTTAGTATTCACATTCTTTTATACATTTTCTATGAACATACCAAAAATTAGGTCAGTATTGGGTATTATTTTGAAGTTATGGGCCAAAACAAAATGCAGTTTTTTTTAAATCAGGAAATATATTTACTCACCTAACATGAGAATTGCTGAACCTAGAGACTTTTTTTCAGGAATATAACTTTATTTAATTAAGATTCAATTGTTTACCCAAAATTAGATCTGAATTTTGCAAATTTTTCAAGTTATTAGCATAAATAAAAAATCAATACCTTAAATTTTGTCCAACTTTGGCACTGTTGATTTAATTTTCCCAGCATATATGCATAAGGATTTAATCTTTTAAAATCTGAACTTTCAAAAGAAATTGATTGGAATGAATAGCTTTTATTCATGTTTTCATACACCATGTCAAGTGTTGTTTACATCTAGCCCACCTAGTAGTACAGCCTTCACTTGCATTATGTAACCCACCCCAGGCAGCTTACCTTGGCCCAGCTTGGCCACTACTAGCAGGCTTCCCCTCTGCCCTGCACTTATCCCCCCCCCCAGCTGGTGCATAAACTAGATGAATGTTATAATTTTTCTGTATTTTATTTTATTCTTGGACATGCTACATTTTAGAGTTTGTATTGAACCACCAGGATTACAATGATTAAAGTGTACATTTAATTGTGTCCACAAAGTGGTGTATTGCTGTGAAAGTGTAGATGTTCATGAGATAAGTAATTCCTTACTTCAGAAGAGTAAAAACTTCACCAGGTGTGAAATTGACTATTAATTCCAGTAATTAATTAAAACTGGGATAGTAATTAGCACAATGATATTGTTTGTCCCTCATTCAACCAACAGTGTGTATACTTTATTTGAAAAGATGTTTTATTTTATCAAATTTACTTTTATTTTATTTTGGTGAATAAAATTAAGCATGTCTTGAAAACTCCAATGTGCAAAACTTTTTAATAGTGATTCAAGTAATATTCTTGTAGATGCCATGTTGTGGCATTATTTTCTTTTAAAATCAGTTTAAACATTTATGGTTTAAAAATAATAAAATATATGTGTATGCATAATATGACCCAATGTTTTTTACTCTGTATATATAATGATTGCAACTTTTGCAACAATTCTAATATTTAACTTATATTTTCAGGTTTTTTAATTAAAAATTTATAAACCTGTAAATAAAAAAATGATTCAGATTAAAACTTCTTAATGGAAAAAGTGGATCTGCTTAAAAAAATAGGATTATATATAAACTTAAATGCATTATTCTCTTGAAAGTGAAATAAAGGTATTAATCCATTCTGTCCACTTGCCTCTCCATCTGTAAATTTTTGTATGCAACACAGTATCTCAAAACTTTTACTGTTTTTCTTCATGACCGTCTTGTCAGAGTATTAGTTTGCAATCATATATTTAGAACTTTACTATAACCAAGTAGGAGGGCCCCTTTCCTCTTAGCTTTTCATATTCTTATATAAATGAAAAACATTACAATAGAATATTTCTACATCCACCTTCGTGGTGCCCTCACTTTTCCCTTCTCCGAACCCCATCCCAAAGTCAGCCTCAGTAAGCAAGAACAAGATGAATCAGATATATTCATACTTTAATATTTTGTATAACTATTCGTCCATAGGTACCTATGTACATGCCAGAAATTATGTCAATATTGTGTAATATGTAGACATAGTGGGCATCACAATAATGTACCTTGTCAAGACTAAAGAGATATTGTGTCATACAGTTACATATTCATAAATCACTTCATCAGCATAGTTAATCATAACATCATATCTGTCAAATTGAACGCTTGCAGACTACCATACACTTTAGATCCTTCAACAAATAGCCTTATCATCATTCTACTACTGCTTATTACTGCTGTCATTGCATTCATATTTGCTCAAATATATCACAATTTTCAACCCCTCCTAAATAAATAAAAAATGAACCACTTTATTTGACTCTATTAATCCATCAGTCAGGTAATTTCATTTATCATTTACTCACATATTACATTACATTCCTTTATAATAGCCCAACATGTACATGATATTCATAAGCTTTATCGACTCGATATAGTATCACAGTGGAGAAACATTTATAGTCCAATCACGATCAGCTGAGCGCCGTGACCCATGGGTCCCTTGTGTTTAATAAAATCTCGAGTATACTAGAAATACTTACACTTGATCCGGACACTAATTTAATCTTGGGAGGAGATTTTAATCTATGTTTAAGTCATATTGATGCAGACGAAGCTAATTTTAAGTCAAAACCTAAATCAGTAAACCTATTAAAATCTATTTTATCTGAATATGGATTAATGGATCTTTGGAGAATAAGACACCCAGGAATGTCACAGTAAACATGGAGGTCAAAAACGCCTATAAGACAACGTAGACTGGATTATCTCTTTGTTGGAGCTGAGCTAAATGCACATATAAACAATATTTCGATAAAACCAGTAATCTTAACTGACCATTCGGTCGTTATCTGCTCGGTAGGTTCAGTGTCGAGCCAAACCCACGGTCCTTCCTATTGGAAACTAAATTTTTCATTACTGAATGACCCAGATTATATATTACTAATAAAAAACAATGTAAAGCACCTAAGGACAAAGCAAAAGAAATATTTAAACGATCAGCAATGGTGGGAATATTTAAAATTCAAATTAGAGAAATTTCTATTAAATATTCAAAGGAAAAAAAGAGGAAAGAAAGATCGGATTTCATTTATCTGGAAGAGAAATTAGCGGGAGCCGAAAACAATCTAAATAGAAATGACCAGTCTAGCCAAAGTTAATATGATATATCTAAACAAAAACTTGAAGAATATTATGCACGTGTCACAGACGGACAAATTATTAGATCAAGAGTCCAATGGTTTGAAGAAGGAGAACGTTGTACTAAATATTTTTTCAATTTAGAAAAAAGAAACAAAAATAAATCAATTATAAAGAAATTAATTGCAAAGGGAAAATAGTTAAGCTCACCGAAAGAAATTATAGATGAGATCAAATCCTTTTACCAAACGAAATATTCACGGACGACTAACATAAGTGGTTTAGATTGCTCAAATTTTTTGTCCAAACTAAAGATCCCAACATTATCAGATACGGAGGCTCGTATTTGCGATGCCGCAATTGATAAAAAGGATATACTAGAAGCGTTAAAGGAAATGAAAAGTAATAAAACACCATGAAACGATGGTCTACCTAAAGAATTCTATATAACCTTTTTTGATCTTCTGGTTGATGACTTATTATCCTGTTTGAACAGCAGTATTTCTAACGGATCATTAACAGCCAGTCAAAGACAAGCTGTAATTAAACTCATAGAAAAAAGGGAAAAGATGACAGATATATGTCATCATGGAGACCAATAAGTTTGGTTAATGTCGATGTTAAAATTGTAAGTAAAATATTAGTTAAGAGATTACAGAAAATTTTACCAAAACTAATTGGCGAGGAACAGAGTGCATTTATAAAAAACAGGAAAATATCAGATACCTCTCATCTTATTAATGATATATTAGATTACTCTTTGAATTTTAGGTATTAAGCAATTATGTTAGCTGTTGATTTTGCAGCGGCTTTCGATTCGATTGATTATGTGTTTCTATATACCACCCTTAAAAGTTTTGGATTTGGTGATGGTTTTCTCTCCTGGATACGAATATTACACACAAATTTGTCATTAATAATGGATATACAACGGGTTATTTTAACTTAGAAAGAGGTACCCGTCAGGGAGAGACTTTAGCTCCATACCTTTTCTTGCTTGTTATTGAAGTCCTGGCCATAGCGGTTTGTCAATCAGATAAAGTGAGGGGAATTGGTATTCACAACTGCGAAATTAAATTGAGTTTATTTGCTGATGATACCACTTTTTTTCTGAAAGACCTTGATTCTATGAGTGCTGCTCTTGAATTATTGGAGGAGTTCGGCAATGTGTCCTCAGTTAAAATAAATTATGAGAAAAGTGAGTATGCACACATTGGCAGCAGACAGACCAAACAAAAAAAACCATTGGTATTAAATATGTGGATTTATATAATGAGGCAATAAAAATACTTGAAATATATTATACATATAACGAGAAATTGTCATATGAATTAAATCTTGAAAGTGTGTATGAGAAGATGAAAACGGTATTAAACTCCTGGAGAAAGAGAGCCCTAACAATTTTTGGAAGAAACACACTGATAAAATCAGTGGGTATAACCAAGATTTTGTACGTTCTTAATATAATAGAGCCACCAAAAGAATTCATTAAAAAAATCAAAAATTGCATCGTTGAATTTATATGGTATGGAAGAAAACCAAAAATTAAATACGAAGTATTAATCAGTGATATGGAAAGTGGAGGTTTAAAATTACCTGATATAGAAACAATATTAGATAGTCAGAGAATTATGTGGATTTGCAGATTAAAGAATTTAACAAACACAAATTTTGCTTCGATCCCAAACTTGTATTTCAGAAATATCGGGGGCATAGATAATATTGGTGCAAATTTCGATCCGGGATTAATTGAAGGAAAAATGACAAAATTTTATTGTCATTGTTTGAAGTCATGGGCTTATTTTACTTCAAAAAGCCCCAAAAGAGTTGTAGATATATGTTTACAGCAGCTATGGAACAATAAATATATTCAGGTTCGAGGTAAGACGGTTTATAATAAGTTTCTGAATGACCTTGGTGTAAAATATATATTCCAATTGTTTATAAAAATGGAACTAAACGACGATGAGCAGATATTTTACCGCCTGGCTCAAAATATTACAATAAATGTTATATTCACTATCTTTCTATTATGCATGCGATACCGACGGAATGGAAATGTGTGATAAAGAATAACAAAATACCAGACAAAGCAAATGAAATTGATGTTATGAGAAGTTTTCTTTCCTTAGAAGAAGTGGTTTTAGATGCCAGAAAGTTGGATTTTAAATGGCTGTATGGACAACTGTGCCAAAAAAGGTGTGTGATCCGACAAATAAAGAAAAAGCAGAAACTATGTTGAACCAAAACACCATGTGGAAACAAGCAGTAAATCATATTTATTCTGTCTCGCTTGATATGTATTTAAGGCAATTCCAGTACAGGATTCTTCATAACATTTTATCGGTAAACGAAAAATTGTATAAATGGAAAATAATAGACACAAATAAATGCTCGTATTGTTCAAATGAAGAAGAAACTATTACACATATATTTTGTGAATGCACTGTGAGTCTTTCGTTCTATAAACAGATAACTGAATGGGCTGTAGATACTGGAGTTGTGATGCCAGATATGTGCAAGTCGTTAATTTATACCGGTTGTGCAGAACATTATGAGAATAAAAGCCTTCTTGACACGTTGCTATTAATATATATAAGTTTGTAATATTCAACTATCGAAATGACATGAACACTCCAACCTTACAATTGTTTCAGAAGCATGTGCAAAAAATGGAACTGTTTGAGCGTAAGGTGGCAGAGAACAATAATGATATGCAAAATCATCTGTATAAATGAAACAAAATCCTTTTAAACCAAATCACTTGAATACCTTCCAACTGCTTAATGTTCACGGTTTAATTACCCAGTTTTTTTTATTGTGTTCATATTCGCTGGAAATATGTTAGCATCCGGTTGAAGTTGAGTTGAAGTTGAGTTGCATATTCTATTATCTTCTTAGACATTAAGGTTTAATGTTAATTTTTTCTAAATATATATTGAATGTAAATTGTGAGTTTATTCTATAACATGTCACTGATATCATAATACGTACCGAACACTGCATGTATGACTTTTTGTAACATTATATATTCATTAGTTCATGTGATGTCGATGATGAAAAGAAAATCATTGGAAAAAAAAGAGAAATTATTCTGAGGCATCCAAAAAGAGAATAAGAAAAAAGAAAAAAAAAACCTTAGCTGTGGAAGGCCTGCTGGATTTCGTGTATAACTTATTTTATCTGCCCGTTATACGCATGCAAGCGCACATAAGAAATAGGGGTTTTTTACTCATTTTTAAAGTGAACAGCAAGATAAAATAAAATCTAGAACCTTTACATCATGTTGATAAAATCCGTTACAGATTATTCAGATTACCGGGGAAAATGTTCTTAGTTGTCTCACTTCAAAGTTCCATTGGCCGTTTTTGCCGTTGGACACGTCCCCGTGACTTGAGCCTGGTTCGAGTCGTCCGGTACGGATCTTCATGAGCCGAGTTTCCTTGGGGGATATGTGGCAAAAAAAATTCTTAGGATATACTTGGCATTATTCCCGATAGGTCAGGAATAAAACGGACACTCCGAGACGAGGCCACAGATTAGATGCGTTAAAGTGAAATTTAGTACCACGATGAATCATAATATGGATATAAAGTGCGTCAATACCGGGTGGCTTAACAAATGTAATATACGTAAATTGTAAATGGATACCCCAAATAAATAAAAAAAAATCCTCATTTTTGTTTTGTTATCAACCAGCATCAATACCTTCATTCGTGTTCCGTCAAAACTTCACGGGGGCAGAAGAAGCATGAATGCTGGTGTCGTAGGTTGTCGCCAGTGTAGTCGTAAGTTGTCGTAGATGTGGTCGTAAGTTGTCGTAGGCGATTGTCCTTTGTCGAGGCGATTGTGTCGCCGGTTGTGGTCAGCTTGTCGTAGCTGGTCGTCAGACAGTCGTCAACCTATTGTAGCTTGTCGTAGACTACAGTCATAATGAAGTTCCTTTCGCCTGTTTTTTTTCGGCGACCACGAGGCGACAGCGTGGTCGCCTGTAGTCGCCTATACAGTCGCTTAGTGGGACAGTCCCATAAGTTGGACAGCCCCAGCACCCTGTATAACCGAGATCAGTGCCTAGGCACATTCGGACCATGATAAGAAAATCGAATTTGTCCTAATATTGTTATTTTTAGTACAGTTTTTATAAAATATATGTTGTTTATTTTATTATTTTTTTATAGATAAACCTATGAGTCTTGCTTTTTTTTTTAAATCATTGAACGTCCTATTTTTCTGGACTGAGGTTATGCATTTATCTGAAATTTTAATATCTCGTGCATTCATCTTTGTTACCAGTATCCGTTAAAGGGGCATTATCAGCAGCAATATTATGCCTATTCTTTCACGCTATCAGTTCAGTTTTGCTTTGATCAAAAGTTGCTCAGGAAAACTACCCCAACACACAATCTCAGTACCTATAATATATGGCTGTTTCAATCTTGTTATGGGTCTCACGATCCACGTTTAACATAACAAGGCCGCGTGACCAGAGGTCCAGTTGTAAACCTTAAAAGACGATGCTTCAGCCAGCGGGAACATGTATTACATTTATTGGGCTATAACAGTCAGGGTATTTCCTGATCTGTTGTGGCCGGGCGATGTACGTGCTGTGTTTATACTGACACCTTTGATCTCGCCCGGTCCACTGTTTTCACACTTATGTACAGGAGTAAGTAAACGGTTTCAGGGCAATATTTTGGCAGGTACAAATTTATTTTAAAGCGAAGAATAAACTTTTTGTGTTAATTCTACATGCTTTATAGGTAATTTGGCCCCTTCAAACATGATTGGGGGAGTGCAACGCGCTAGCTTACTCCCCGTATGACGAAGGCTCTAACGTCAGCAGACCTGTCATGTCTGATTTGTGTTGGGTGTCAACTGCTTATTTTTAAAGAATCATTCCCTTTTAATCGTTTCCCCGTTCGGTCATCAGAGGCAGATGTTCAATCCCAAGAAACTTTCATTAAATACCAAGCCTTTGTAAGACGAGAGAAGATCTGGACGACTGCAACGTTTGACCTCTGTGCCAGGACCGTATATCTCTTTAGGGACAAGGTTCATGCGTGGTATGTGTCAGATCTAATTCCTGGTCATCATTGTCTGTGATTATACCACTCATTAGGACTGCAGCACTGACACCGCTGGTAAGTATCTTATAAAAGAAGTATCTAATAGAGCCTTCCATGGAATTTAATTATATTCCTACAAATAAGGCGCATTAAATAAGTTGCTAATTAATTTCTTGCGGTGATGGGAAGGCCCTTTCACAAATATTAAAAGAAACAGCAGAGCTATTATACGTATTGTTGGATTCAGACCCATTAACAGTCTAGGATCACCCCTTGAGCACTCAGTAGGAAGAAAACCTGGCGTTTTCAAATTGTTGACTGGCTATTAATATAGTCTGAACTGAATGAAGACTAAATTGAACGTCACAGGCGTGCAGTATTGTCACCCAGTCCAGCAAGAGGGAGATATACTCATACCCCCCCCCCCGTTATAAATATAAATATGAAAATTAAAATGATTTTTATGAAAATTATATGACCGGATTTTTGGTTCGCTATATTATAAATATTTTATAACAGGTTTATAAATGGTGTTGTCAGAAGTAGTTGCCTTTTTTAGCTAGAAATATGAATATTCACTTTATGTGGGATATTCCGCTGTCCCCTGTTTTAATCACTTATTTATCCGTATCCGAGGTTCATTGGTGCATATGTTCCCAAAACAAGTGCTTGCATTCACTTATTGAGACTATATTCTTATGTTCAATCTAGCATAGTGACTGAATATTTGTAAATATTTCTTGAAGTCTTTCCTGGATTCAGATCATTTTCCCGACCCACACCAAAGTCTAATCAATTCTTCGTTCTGATTTCGTTCATGACTGCGTGACCTTTCTTGTGAACACACACACGAACGGGGATCAATGCATACCCTCCTGGAGGATGCAAATGACAAACTGATCCATCCATACAGACCTACAATTTAGAACCTTACTGTCAGCTGACAGCCACATGTTAACACAGCCAGGGACTTACAGGACCTCGTATCATGGCAGAGTATTCTGTACAGCCTGACCTTCATAATGGAATGCTCTTCCTCTGGACAACAAAAATAGCCAAACTGTGACAGTTTTAAATCAAAACCGAAGACATATTATTCTTTCTTATTGTAATACTTTTAAATACAGTATTTTATCGTAAATTTGAAATGTTTCAATACAACCTTTTATGCAGTTTTTTTATTTATTTTATACCTTCTTAGTACAATGTAAAAGCGCCTTAGACCATTTTAGAATGAATCTGGCGCTCTATTTTTTTAAATATTAATAATAATAATAAAAATAATGATAATAATATTAGTAATAATATAAATATTAGTTATAATATTAACAATAATAATAATAATAATAATAATAATAATAATAATAATAGTAATAACATACTAATAATAATTATGTTATGGAATATCATGGTTTTTATTAATATACTTCAAACAGCTTTCTTTACCGACCGCATATCACCAAAGAATTCTGTAATCGTCCAGGGATCGCAGGGAGAGAACGCACGCACACATTCACATACAGAGTAATATTAGTCTTTCAGTAGAGTTTCGGAGATATAAGTATATATGTGTGCATCATATTGAGTTTGTATAAATTTTATTAATCAGGCATTTCCCCATAAAAAATGCGTTTTGGTCAGCATCCCTTTCTGATTTTCTCACTCTTTTGCCATTGAGATCTAGTTTTCACGAATCGATCCTAAAAAGTAAAATGAAAGTAAAACCGCATGTGTGCAATCACCGAGCTATCGCAAAATAAGCCATATTGGAGATCCAGTGCAAACAGGGAAGGGAGTTTGCCCTTTGTAAAAACAGATCGCTTTACGATTCCGTTTATCCTGGCGGAATAAAATGTGATATGGACAAAGGAAGCTTGAGGCGTCAGTAAGGGGGAGGGGGTGGGGGGGGTGGGAGAGGATTGGGGTATATAACCCCCATTCCCAATTTTTAAAGAGGGATGATGGTCAATGTAGTCGCCCCCTCCCCTGCTCTTTAGAAAATTATATTTATTTATTGGTATTGAAATATTTTATAAATTAAAAGTATAGTATTTTTCATTTTTATTATGAAATATCATATATCTTAACCTCATTTAGAATTAACCTATACTGGGAAGAAAATACCTTATTTTTTTATGTGTGTCATTCCCTCCCCCCCCCCCCTCCCCGCCGCCCGAAGGTAAATTGACGCCACTCTAAGAAGCACAACCATGTTGTTCTTAGTTGTCTCACTTCAAAGTTGCATTACCCGTTTTTGCCGTTGGACAGGTCCGCGTGACTTGAGTCTAGTTCGAGTCGCCCGGTACGGCTCTTCATGGGCCGAGTTCCCTTAGGCTTAGTTCACTTGCGCCGTTTCTATTAGATGGCTATGGGACGGATTTCTTCTGAAATAATTTCGATTTTTTTTCGGGCCACATGTGGGATTATTGGAAAAAAAACTTTCTTAGGATATACTTGGCATTATTCCCGACAGGTCAGGATATAAACGGACACTCCGAGGCGAGGCCACAGATTACATGCGTTAAAGTGAAATCTAGTACCACGATGAATCATAATATGGATATAAGGTGCGTCGATACCAGACGGTTTAACTAATGGAATATACGCAAATTGTAGATGGATACCCAATTTAATAAAAAAAAATCCTCATTTTTGTTTAGGTATCAACGAGCATCAATACCTTGCGGGCAGACGGAGCATGAATTTTGGTGTCGTAAGTTGTCGCCAGTGTAGTCGTAAGTTGTCGTAGATGTGGTCGTAAGTTGTCGTAGATGTGGTCGTAAGTTGTCGTATGCGATTATCCTTTGTCGCGGTGGTTGTGTCGCCGGTTGTCGGCAGCTTGTCGTAGCTTGTCGTCAGAAAGTCGTCAACCTATTGTAGCTTGTCGTAGACTATTGTCATAATGGAGTTCCTTTCGCCTCGGTTAATTTTGTTTAGAAATAACCTATACTTGGAAGAAAATACCTTATTTTTTATATATGTGTCATCCCCCCCCCCCCCCCCTCTCCCCCGCCCGAAGGTAAATTGACGCCACTCTAAGAAGCACAACCCTGATCAGCAATATGCCATCGTCAACTACCCTACACCTATCATATCAATTTTTTTCTGTTCCTTGGAAGAGAAGGATGGTTTACGACAATAACTAGTAGGTGTAGACAGGGTTGTGTCCTATCAACGAAAAATGACATGAAATTAGAACCGTTAATTCAATCATATCGACATGACCAAATATTACAGAATATCATGTTACATATTTCGAAATCAAATCATCGGGTGAAATGCAAGTCTATGACCGATCAATATATACTGCTAAAATTGCAATGTTAAAGGTTGATCCTGCCCTTTCTTGAGTTGTAGATATATTAGGGTATTAATCCCAAAATTAAAACGGCTCCCCCCCCCCCCCACCCGAAGCCGTAAAAATGCTAGATTTGACGTTTGAATATTTAACGGAGAATGATTTAATGGTAATTTATATGATTTTGTTCCGACAGTTAGTGTAACGGCTTACGGAGTACATACACAGACTGTCTGAACACATCTCTGCCAGGTAACATGTCTATCACTTCCCAATTAGCGGTGAGGTGTTGCATGCGGGCGCTTCCATAAACGCGGTGAGCGTTCCATACGATATAACTTGAGTTATCAACAGAGGTTGGAACGGCAAGAAAGAACAGTGCCCCAGGCTTACTCATACACCAGACCTGAGCCATGGCTTCTAAGTCACCGTAAGGGTCCAAAGGATCACCATATCGACCCAAACCACTGTGCTCCAATGACGAGTAACTGGCGCCAAAGTCAAATAACTGCGCATGCCCAGCGTGTATGTCGTCCGCAATTTCTTTTGGGTGTTTGGCTGTCAGTCTGGGATGATCAAGTAAAAGTCGCCGGTATTCTACTGTAGTCACGTGACTGGCGTCGAGATTAAGTAACATAGCCTCGAGCCATGGCCTCTCCGTACCTACAACAAATCCCCTGCCTCCAGCGATAGATGATGAATGTTTATGTATTACTTTACTAACAACACCATAGTCAAGATAACTATTTATTGACTGACCAGACCGATCCTGCTCCATGATTAAATCTATATAATCCTTCCTGAAGGACGCCATTGGTTGTGTCTTTTTGGGATCAAAATCTACTGTGTAGAGGTGCTCCTTGATGGGACATTCGCCATATTGAGTGTATGCGTCGGAAAGCTCAGACGGTGGGTGTTTTGGTGGAGGGTACACCGGCTGCGACACTTGGTTCTTCATTCTGAGCAGTATATTTTGGCAGTTCACATGTTTTCGTATGTACGGGTAGTATGCCCCCGGCGTGATTGAAGCTCCCTCGTAACTACAAATCTGGCCGCAAGGGGGCCTGTGCATCGCACGGTACCGGGACTCGTCATTTCTCCCTGCAATACAAAACATCAGGAAAGTCATAAGAGAAATGTTTTATATATATATATATATATATATATATATATATATATATATATATATATATATATGTATGTATAAAGGCTTCGATTTTATGCATTCCCGCATTCCCGAGGAAGGCAATATTCATGATGGGAATGCTGTACTTTTCACTGAATTCCTGATCGGGAACGCCGGCTTATTATCAATGAATTTGGTTTATTTTAAATCCATTAATAAAATGTAATAAATCTACCTAAAGAAAGGAAGTTAATAAGAATCACTACCAAAAAAGACTGTATACGCGGTAGCTTTAATTTTATGCGTATCCTGGTCAGTTGTGTCTGGTATAAAGATGGTTTTTCATAAACTGATCTGCCCCTAATGCCGTCATGATCGTTATAGAACTTAAGAAATCACGCAGTTCTCGCAATAACACATCTGATTTATGGAGATCGTGCACTAGACATCGTCAGTTGCAGGTTCCATTATATAGCCCTGCATTCATGTCAGTGAATATTTTCCCGCCAAAAATTGTCATGAATGAAGACACATGGGGCGGATTTTTACTACGAATCTCATATTGGCTCTCTATGACACGCATCGCTCCGCCATTCAGAAGGACCTATGCACGTGTCACATGGTTCCTATGGCGCTTTATTGCCAACAACGGCCGGTTCACAGTGTGAATGTCGAGCATTATAATGTGACAGCGTTGAGCTTGCGCTTTATTTGTAATCAAATGAGAACAATTACTAATTGCTCCGTGTTTTTTCTCCGCGATTCGCCTATTTTTTCATAAATATTTGTGCATAATAATATGTCAGATTTTATTGATCTCGGGCTGATGCCCGCATGCTGTTTCACCCGAGTGACGAAATTTGGGAGCTGTTTACCGGCAGTTTTTTTTCTTTTTCCCTCTAACGTACGAGAATATATCGGTCGTTCCACGAAAATATAAACACAATCAGATTAATTTTAAAGGCTCAAATTAAACTGTCGGCTTCGCCTGGTAATACCTTTCATTATGGAAAACAAGAGCATCTTCTACATGGAGACCGAGGGAGTTTAAGAATATAATTATTATAGCACGTGAAGGCAGACTTTTACGGACCCGCACTTACACCTTCACATTATACGGACCCAAACCAAAAAAAACGAGCAACCCTGGAACGACGATCAACTGAAATTGCACGCTTATTAATGAATGAAAAATTTGTATCATTATGTGATTAATGTTTACACGGGCACTGATGAAAAATCGCCGTCCGTTAAAAAAAAAGATGTCCATTTAGTCCAACGGAATTTTTCCAAACGTTTTCCGGTACATGTCAGCAGCCTTAAGGACGCGGTGCTAAAATGGCCCTTACCTCTGGTCGGGACACCTGTGGTGTTTATAGTAAAAGGTGACAGCGAGTTGGTAAACAAGGGTTTCAAAACTGCAAATCAGGTACTTGTTCAAGAATAGTGGACCGCATCATAAGAAAATTTGAGGTGATAACACAACAATTTATTATCTAAAAAATAAATATTACCAATGCACTGCTGTTTTTTTTATGCAAATATTGTGAACGTAAATAAACAAATCTTGTCCGAAAGTACCCACTGAAGTTTATGCACTCAAGTTTCACTTGGCCCACGTGTGTCATTCGACTCTAGCGGGAACATTCATTTTGATCACGGGTACAATACATTCATGCTAATTTTTCCCCATGATACCTTTTCCAAATGTGCGGGTCCCGCATGCTGCCTTCGCATTTACATGTTTTTGTATAGTATTTAATTAGATATATCTACAACGGACGCAAAATACAAATGCCAATACAGATATTATAATTTTACACTACACAAATGCAAATACAGATACACAATGTAGCTGTATTTAAATACAAATATGTATTTGACCCAAACCCTGCAAGAATCGCATTTCACTGAATACCATTTGTATTATAAAGTTGTTTTATATGGTGAACTCTGTCAAAGCATGCTGCATCAGATGTTTTTATCTTTTGCTTCAAGAAGTTATTAAGATATATACACCTTGTTGCTCTTCTTCTAGATAATAACATTTTTATATTAAAATTTACAAGATAAATGTTTACGTAACATCTGTTTGTCATAGGGAAATAGCCTATTCTTTTATTCAGCTAAAACATACTATATTTAAACATAGTTTCTGAGGGAATGTGATAGGTCTGTTGCATTACCGCGAGGATATGTAACTTATTTTGATTATTTCGACCCCTGATTTATTATTTATTTTATATATATATATGTATATATATATTGTATATATATATTGTGTGTGTATGTGTGTGTGTCAATATAATTATCTTATATCGGACGTTAAAACTCATTATTATTGACATCGCATTACTTTTGTAATTATATTTGCAATAGTAAACACTTTTCATGGCATATTTATATGTATTCGTTCGTGAACACGTAGGAAAAAGGGACATGTGCCTTGGTGTCTTAGCCTCTGGATATAAGAAATATAAAGTGATTGATGTATATTTAGAATATATGACGGTATTAATTAATGTAAGATATTGTATTATACAAGGAGAAAGTAAAATCATTTTAAACAAAGCCAGCTATCTGTATGCGAGTGTTTGAATGTGAATGTAATCTAAGGGGTTTAAAATCAAACATGTTGCAGGCCCTAACAAGGGCCGCACTTAAAAATATCTGTCAAAATCTACACTGGTCTATGAAACTCTTAATATGCACACTGAATGAAATACTACATACATGTATAAGGGAAATTACAAATATATAAGACAAAGTCCTGTATATATAGAAAGGACATAGACGGCGGTGACGCAAGGGTCAATGGGTGCACCTTTATGTGGCTTGAAGGTGAGAGATCTTGGATAGAAATGAGGACACGTGTCGACAAGGTGGTCGTGTTAATTGACACACGCCACTGTGTATCCGGCAAGTGTTAATACAAGGACTGATGGGCAAACACGTGTGCTATTTATAAGCATATATATATTATATAAATATTCTGTGTGTGTTCGTTCCTACGTACGTACGTATGTATGTATATAAATGGGTTTATAAGTATTTGTCCATCAACCACACGTGCGTGCTCGGTCGGATTTAGAGTGGGCGCAGAGGGCAAGCCCTTTCTTTTAGAGAATAAAAATTAAATCTGGAAAATTGATTTATATTCGCCTATTACAGAAAAAGCCGCGTAGCAATTGCGTGTCGAGCCGTTTCGTCCCTATATGCCAGAGATATGTTAAAGTCTTCCAACGGTCTTTACTAGATTCCTTGAGATTTATCAGGATGCTGGCAACAATAAGTAAGTACTTTACGGAGTGATTTTGACATATTTCCTGTGTGAAATGAACTGATTGTCATATACTTTTATTGTTTCCTTGTATTTAACATGATAATGAATGACCTTTCAATATATATGTTGTATATATAAAAAAAAATATGTATTTCCTATATATCGTTAAAATGAAAAAAATATCGCGATACGTATCGTTATACGCTCCAATATATCGCAATTCTTATATTAAAAAAACGAAAATTGAAGACGATACCCAGCCCTACTAAAGAACCTACCTGGTTTGCTTGACGTCAGAGCGATTATAATTATAACAAGCATACCAGTGTATGCGATATACCTCCAACATTTTCTTCTGTTTTCCAAATCAGGAAAGGACGTCAGAAAGGTTTGCAGGAGCGGGGACCTCTCACCCGACATTGTGTGTATTAACAGCAGATCAGTTGCCTGTGGTATAAGAAGACAGGATATAAGATTCTGCTTTCGTGAATGGTTCGGTGACTTTTCATTTGCGGGGCTTGTTCAGTATGACGCCCTAATGGCACACATTGGTACGTGACGCGAGCAACTGTCACGCTGCTTTATATCGCCTTTGTTTACAAACCTAGGCGTCCATGTGTGTGTGTGTGTGAGTTACAAAATCCGGCAGGTGCGCACACACTGGATGACGTATGTCGACCAGTATGCCGGAAGAGTTGATAAAATACAAAAACGGTGTCGATTTTTAGCGAGGGCAGTATTGACATTGCAGTTGGCTGGGTGAGCGTCACTGATAGGAACTACTAATTTATTTGCATTTTGGCAAAAGTATGTGTGTTTTTACTATTTATATACCACAGGTGCTTATATTTTAGAGTGCATAAAGTTAGAATCAGTTGTAGGACTGTTGCGCATTGGCATTTTTCTCTCACCCAAACCGCCAGCCTCCTCGCGGTAATGTTAGATAGATCTTCTGTGTGGAGAATGCCGAATCGCAAGTGCCGCCATCAGCTGATGTTGTAGTTATAACTTTACAAAATAACCGGGGAATAGGATACAGTTTCATGATTTTTATAAAAGAAAAATGTAAAATCCTCCACGCAAAATTTATAGTTAGTTTTAATTATGCTTTTATTGCGACGGTTTCCGCAACTTTCACATACGGTAAATAAAGCATTAAAGAGTGAAAAAGAATATTGAAACGCTATACTGAATTGCATTAAACGCTGCTGGCCTACTTTTCTGCAGCGGCCAATTAGGAAGTCTCAGTTAAGTACCATAATTATTTCCCAATACTGATAAAGTGCAATATTTGAATCTTATGGCAACCTAATAAAAAAAATGTTCTGCATGGGCTTGCAGCTGACGGGCCAGGGAATGGGGTGGGGGTAGGAGGTATATGGAGTTACTCACGTTCTAGTTCATGACTCGGGCTGTGCGTGCTTCTCGAAAAGGCTATTTAAATATGGACAGTGATTGAACGGGAATCGTAAACATTCACTTTCTGACCTCTCTCTCTCTCTCTCTCTCTCTCTCTCTCTATATATATATATATATATATATATATATATGTATATATATATACATATACATGTATATATATACACACACACATATATGTACATATGTACATATATATATATACATATATATATACATATATATATATATATATATTTATATATATACGGTGGCTGAAAAAATTATTTTTGTTTGTCTTGACAAATACTAAGACAATGCATGACAAGCAAAAAGTCTGTCAGTCAAATATTCCAGACACTATATACAAAAATAAGAAAAGGTGATGTTCCATATATCATTTCTATTGAGGGAAACATTCGTATCAGTTACGGAGTGCCATAATAGTTAAAACCATATCATACTATACCTTTTGACTTCGCGGGGGGGGGGAGAAGTTGTTTGCCATGTCAGTTTATCAAAACGTAAGCGGGCTTTAATAGTTGAATATTAATAGAATTTAAATGACAATTAAAATAAGAAATAATTATCCTAATTGAAGTATAGATTTAAAAATAGTAAAATGTATAGTAAAATTATGTTTCTGTAACAGTCTATTGCAATTGGTTCCAAAGAAAAGTGTTATAATAAACGCCCCTAATTTTTCACAAATAAAATGAAAAGTATGCAACTGAATGTATGTTTCCTCATGTGGGCCAATGTGTTACACAAATCACCGCTGTTGACTCGTTTGCAGACAAACGGCTTGGCAAGTAGCCGTGTTAAATCTCCGTAAAAATCAAGACAGACATGGGAAATTCACTGGTTTTGACAGGTATTTCTTGTTTTTTTTCTTTTAGATGTCAGTTGGAACATTTGCTGGGATTAAGTGACATCGATTTATAAAATTTTTCTGAGCGAGATAGTCTTCTTCAATATATGGTCTCTCAGAAATTAAGAGAATGATTGATTATTCTTGTCACATGGCAAGGGGCCCAAAAGGATTGGGAGAGGATCTGCATCAAAGTTAAGCGGTCAAGTAAAATTGAATCGTTTTTAATTTCATGTAATAATCATAACATGAACTGTATAACGTGTCATCCTATGCAGGGGCGGATCCAGGATTTTGGAAAAGGGGGGGTCCAACCCAGGAGGACTGATGAACATCCTTAAAAAAAAGGTCATCAGGTCCGGAAAAGGGGGGGGGGGGGGTCCATGCCGCAAAATGTCGTTTAAAACCCTTTAAAAAAGGTTGCTTCGGGTGAAAAGGGGGGGGGGGGGGGGAGTCCGGACCACTTGGATCCCCCCCCGCCCCCTTGGATCCGCTTCTGCTATGATAATTTCATTGAAATGACATTTAATATAAGGGTCAGTGGTAAGCACACTGTTTACACACTATCATATATCTAAACCTCATTTAGAATTAACCTATACTGGGAAGAAAATACCTTATTTTTTTATGTGTGTCATTCCCCCCCCCCCCCCCCCCCACCCTCCCCGCCGCCCGAAGGCAAATTGACGCCACTCTAAGAAGCACAACCATGTTGTTCTTAGTTGTCTCACTTCAAAGTTGCATTACCCGTTTTTGCCGTTGGACAGGTCCGCGTGACTTGAGCCTAGTTCGAGTCGCCCGGTACGGATCTTCATGGGCCGAGTTCCCTTAGGCTTAGTTCACTTGCGCCGTTTCTATTAGATGGCTATGGGACGGATTTCTTCTGAAATAATTTCGATTTTTTTCGGGCCACATGGGGGATATGTGGAAAAAAAAACTTTCTTAGGATATACTTGGCATTATTCCCGACAGGTCAGGATATAAACGGACACTCCGAGGCGAGGCCACAGATTACATGCGTTAAAGTGAAATCTAGTACCACGATGAATCATAATATGGATATAAGGTGCGTCGATACCAGACGGTTTAACTAATGGAATATACGCAAATTGTAGATGGATACCCAATTTAATAAAAAAAATCCTCATTTTTGTTTAGGTATCAACGAGCATCAATACCTTCATTCCGTTTTCCGTCGACACTTGTCGCGGGCAGACGGAGCATGAATGTTGGTGTCGTACGTTGTCGCCAGTGTAGTCGTAAGTTGTCGTAGATGTGGTCGTAAGTTGTCGTATGCGATTATCCTTTGTCGCGGTGGTTGTGTCGCCGGTTGTCGGCAGCTTGTCGTAGCTTGTCGTCAGAAAGTCGTCAACCTATTGTAGCTTGTCGTAGACTATTGTCATAATGGAGTTCCTTTCGCCTCGGTTAATTTTGTTTAGAAATAACCTATACTTGGAAGAAAATACCCTATTTTTTTATATATGTGTCATCCCCCCCCCCGCCCGAAGGTAAATTGACGCCACTCTAAGAAGCACAACCCTGATCAGCAATATGCCATCGTTAACTACCCTACACCTATCATATCATTTTTTTCTGTTCCTTGGAAGAGAAGGATGGTTTACGACAATAACTAGTAGGTGTAGACAGGGTTGTGTCCTATCAACGAAAAATGACATGAAATTAGAACCGTTAATTCAATCATATCGACATGACCAAATATTACAGAATATCATTTTACATATTTCGAAATCAAATCATCAGGTGAAATGCAAGTCTATGACCGATCAATATAAACTGCTAAAATTGCAATGTTAAAGGTTGATCCTGCCCTTTCTTGAGTTGTAGATATATTAGGGTATTAATCCCAAAATTAAAACGGCTTCCCCCCCCCCCCCCCCCCCCCAAGCCGTAAAAATGCTAGATTTGACGTTTGAATATTTAACGGAGAATGATTAAATGGTAATTTATATGATTTTGTTCCGACAGTTAGTGTAACGGCTTACGGAGTACATACACAGACTGTCTGAACACATCTCTGCCAGGTAACATGTCTATCACTTCCCAATTAGCGGTGAGGTGTTGCATGCGGGCGCTTCCATAAACGCGGTGAGCGTTCCATACGATATAACTTGAGTTATCAACAGAGGTTGGAACGGCAAGAAAGAACAGTGCCCCAGGCTTACTCATACACCAGACCTGAGCCATGGCTTCTAAGTCACCGTAAGGGTCCAAAGGATCACCATATCGACCCAAACCACTGTGCTCCAATGACGAGTAACTGGCGCCAAAGTCAAATAACTGCGCATGCCCAGCGTGTATGTCGTCCGCAATTTCTTTTGGGTGCTTGGCTGTCAGTCTGGGATGATCAAGTAAAAGTCGCCGGTATTCTACTGTAGTCACGTGACTGGCGTCGAGATTAAGTAACATAGCCTCGAGCCATGGCCTCTCAGTACCTACAACAAATCCCCTGCCTCCAGCGATAGATGATGAATGTTTATGTATTACTTTACTAACAACACCATAGTCAAGATAACTATTTATTGACTGACCAGACCGATCCTGCTCCATGATTAAATCTATATAATCCTTCCTGAAGGACGCCATTGGTTGTGTCTTTTTGGGATCAAAATCTACTGTGTAGAGGTGCTGCTTGATGGGACATTCGCCATATTGAGTGTATGCGTCGGAAAGCTCAGACGGTGGGTGTTTTGGTGGCGGGTACACCGGCTGCGAAACTTGGTTCTTCATTCTGAGCAGTATATTTTGGCAGTTCACATGTTTTCGTATGTACGGGTAGTATGCCCCCGGCGTGATTGAAGCTCCCTCGTAACTACAAATCTGGCCGCAAGGGGGCCTGTGCATCGAACGGTACCGGGACTCGTCATTTCTCCCTGCAATACAAAACATCAGGAAAGTCATAAGAGAAATGTTTTATATATATATATATATATATATATATAAATATATATATATATATATATATTAAGGCTTCGATTTTATGTATTCCCGCATTTCCGAGGAAGGCAATATTCATGATGGGAATGCTGTACTTTTCACTGAATTCCCGATCGGGAATGCCGGCTTATTATCAATGAATTTGGTTTATTTTAAATCCATTAATAAAATGTAATAAATCTACCTAAAGAAAGGAAGTTAATAAGAAACACTACCAAAAAAGACTGTATACGCGGTAGCTTTAATTTTATGCGTATCCTGGTCAGTTGTGTCTGGTATAAAGATGGTTTTTTATAAACTGATCTGCCCCTAATGCCGTCATGATCGTTATAGAACTGAAGATATCACGCAGTTCTCGCAATTACACATCTGATTTGTGGAGATCGTGCACTAGACATCGTCAGTTGCAGGTTCCATTATATAGCCCTGCATTCATGTCAGTGAATATTTTCCCGCCAAAAATTGTCATGAATGAAGACACATGGGGCGGATTTTTACTACGAATCTCATATTGGCTCTCTATGACACGCATCGCTCCGCCATTCAGAAGGACCTATGCACGTGTCACATGGTTCCTATGGCGCTTTATTGCCAACAACGGCCGGTTCACAGTGTGAATGTCGAGCATTATAATGTGACAGCGTTGAGCTTGCGCTTTATTTGTAATCAAATGAGAACAACTACTAATTGCTCAGTGTTTTTTCTCCGCGATTCGCCTATATTTACATAAATATTTGTGCATAATAATATCTCAGATTTTATTGATCTCGGGATGATGCCCGCATGCTGTTTCACCCGAGTGACGAAATTTGGGAGCTGTTTACCGGCAGTTTTTTTTCTTTTCCCTCTAACGTACGAGAATATATCGGTCGTTCCACGAAAATATAAACACAAGCAGATTAATTTTAAAGGCTCAAATTAAACTGTCGGCTTCGCCTGGTAATACCTTTCATTATGGAAACCAAGAGCATCTTTTACATGGAGACCGAGGGAGTTTAAGAATATAATTATTATAGCACGTGAAGGCAGACTTTTACGGACCCGCACTTACACCTTCACATTATACGGACCCAAACCAAAAAAAAACGGGCAACCCTGGTACGACGATCAACTGAAATTGCACGCTTATTAATGAATGAAAAATTTGTATCATTATGTGATTAATGTTTACACGGGCACTGATGAAAAATCGCCGTCCAATAAAAAAAAAAGATGTCCATTTAGTCCAACGGAATTTTTCCAAACGTTTTCCGGTACATGTCAGCAGCCTTAAGGACGCGGTGCTAAAATGGCCCTTACCTCTGGTCGGGACACCTGTGGTGTTTATAGTAAAAGGTGACAGCGAGTTGGTAAACAAGGGTTTCAAAACTGCAAATCAGGTACTTGTTCAAGAATAGTGGACCGCATCATAAGAAAATTTGAGGTGATAACACAACAATTTATTATCTAAAAAATAAATATTACCAATGCACTGCTGGTTTTTTTTATGCAAATATTGTGAACGTAAATAAACAAATCTTGTCCGAAAGTACCCACTGAAGTTTATGCGCTCAAGTTTCACTTGGCCCACGTGTGTCATTCGACTCTAGCGGGAACATTCATTTTGATCACGGGTACAATACATTCATGCTAATTTTTCCCCATGATACCTTTTCCAAATGTGCGGGTCCCGCATGCTGCCTTCGCATTTACATGTTTATGTATAGTATTTAATTAGATATATCTACAACGGACGCAAAATACAAATGCCAATACAGATATTATAATTTTACACTACACAAACGCAAATACAGATACACAATGTAGCTGTATTTAAATACAAATATGTATTTGACCCAAACCCTGCAAGAATCGGATTTCACTGAATACCATTTGTATTATAAAGTTGTTTTATATGGTGAACTCTGTCAAAGCATGCTGCATCAGATGTTTTTATCTTTTGCTTCAAGAAGTTATTAAGATATATACACCTTGTTGCTCTTCTTCTAGATTTACATTTTTATATTAAAATTTACAAGATAAATGTTTACGTAACATCTGATTTGTCATAGGGAAATTGCCTATTCTTTTATTCAGCTAAAACATACTATATTTAAACATAGTTTCTGAGGGAATGTGATAGGTCTGTTGCATTACCGCGAGGATATGTAACTTATTTTGATTATTTCGACCCCTGATTCATTATTTATTTTATATATATATGTATATATATATATTGTATATATATATTGTGTGTGTATGTGTGTGTGTCAATATAATTATCTTATATCGGACGTTAAAACTCATTATTATTGAAATCGCGTTACTTTTGTAATTATATTTGCAATAGTAAACACTTTTCATGGCATATTTATATGTATTCGTTCGTGAACACGTAGGAAAAAGGGACATGTGCCTTGGTGTCTTAAGCCTCTGGATATAAGAAATATAAAGTGATTGATGTATATTTAGAATATATGACGGTATTAATTAATGTAAGATATTGTATTATACAAGGAGAAAGTAAAATCATTTTAAACAAAGCCAGCTATCTGTATGCGAGTGTTTGAATGTGAATGTAATCTAAGGGGTTTAAAATCAAACGTGTTGCAGGCCCTAACAAGGGCCGCACTTAAAAATATCTGTCAAAATCTACACTGGTCTATGAAACTCTTAATATGCACACTGAATGAAATACTACATACATGTATAAAGAAAATTACAAATATATAAGACAAAGTCCTGTATATATAGAAAGGACATAGACGGCGGTGACGCAAGGGTCAATGGGTGCACCTTTATGTGGCTTGAAGGTGAGAGATCGTGGAAAGGTGAGGACACGTGTCGACAAGGTGGTCGTGTTAATTGACACACGCCACTGTGTATCCGGCAAGTGTTAATACAAGGACTGATGGACAAACACGTGTGCTATTTATAAGCTGCCATTGTATACACTTACCAGGAGATTGGGTTTGTCTGGAAAGGAATTTATATGAAAACTTTAATGTTTTGGGAAAATGAAGTTTCTAATATACATATATATATATATATATATATATATATATATATATATATATATATATATATATATTTAATATGTGCCTATACATGTTGCACGATACCATACATAATAGTAAACATGTCTGACACTATTTGATTCCTCCAGATTAGTATAATTAAACAGCTCTGGTTAAATACCAAACAGCACTCCAGCAGTAGTTTATTTCAGAAAAAAAAAACAGAAAATGAATATACATATATATATCATATAAATATTGTGTGTGTGTTCGTTCCTACGTACGTACGTATGCATGTATATAAATCGGTTTATAAGTATTTGTCCATCAAACACACGTGCGTGCTCGGTCGGATTTAGAGTGGGCGCAGAGGGCAAGCCCTTTCTTTTAGAGAAAAAAAAAATAAATCTGGAAAATTGAATTATATTCGCCTATTACAGAAAAAGCCGCGTAGCATTTTGCGTGTCGAGCCGTTTCGTCCCTATATGCCAGAGATATGTTAAAGTCTTCCAACGGTCTTTACTAGATTCGTTGAGATTTATCAGGATGCTGGCAACAATAAGTAAGTACTTTACGGAGTGATTTTGACATATTTTCTGTGTGAAATGAACTGAATGTCATATACTTTTATTGTTTCCTTGTATTTAACATGATAATGAATGACCTTTTAATATATATGTTGCATATACAAAAAAAATATTTATTTCCTATATATCGTTAAAATGAAAAAAATATCGCGATACGTATCGTTATACGCTCCAATATATCGCATTTCTTATATTAAAAAACGAAAATTGAAGACGATACCCAGCCCTACTAAAGAACCTACCTGGTTTGCTTGACGTCAGAGCGATTATAATTATAACAAGTATACCAATGTATGCGATATACCTCCAACATTTTCTTCTGTTTTCCAAATCAGGAAAGTACGTCAGAAAGGTTTGCAGGAGCGGGGACCTCTCACCCGACATTGTGTTTATTAACAGCAGATCAGTTGCCTGTGGTATATGAAGACAGGATATAAGATTCTGCTTTCGTGAATGGTTCGGTGACTTTTCATTTGCGGGGCTTGTTCAGTATGACGCCCTAATGGCACACAATGGTACGTGACGCGAGCAACTGTCACGCTGCTTTATATCGCCTTTGTTTACAAACCTAGGCGTCCATGTGTGTGTGTGTGTGCTCGAGTTACAAAATCCGGCAGGTGCGCACACACTGGATGACGTATGTCGACCAGTATGCCGGAAGAGTTGATAAAATACAAAAACGGTGTCGATTTTTAGAGAGGGCAGTATTGAAATTGCAGTTGGCTGGGTGAACGTCACTGATAGGAACTACTAATTTATTTGCATTTTGTCAAAAGTATGTGTGTTTTTACTATTTATATACCACAGGTGTTTATATTTTAGAGTGCATAAAATTAGAATCAGTTGTCGGACTGTTGCGCATGGGCATTTTTCTCACACCCAAACCGCCAGCCTCCTCGCGGTAATGTTAGATAGATCTTCTGTGTGGAGAATGCCGAATCGCAAGTGCCGCCATCAGCTGATGTTGTAGATATAACTTTACAAAATAACTGGGATACAGTTTCATGATTTTTATAAAAGAAAAATGTAAAATCCTCCCAGAACACACGCAAAATTTATAGTTAGTTTTAATCATGCTTTTATTGCGACGGTTTCCGCAACTTTCACATACGGTAAACAAACCATTAAAGGGTGAAAAAGAAAAATTGAAACGCTATACTGAATTGCATTAAACGCTGCTGGCCTACTTTTCTGCAGCGGCCAATTTGGAAGTCTCAATTTAGTACCATAATTATTTCCCAATACTGATAAAGTGCAATATTTGAATCTTATGGCAACCTAATAAAAAAAAATGTTCTCTCTCTCTCTCTCTATATATATATATACATACATATATATATATATACACACACACACATATGTACATATGTATATATATATATACATATATATACATATATATATATTTATATATATACGGTGGCTGAAAAAAATTATTTTTGTTTGTCTTGACAAATACTAAGACAATGCATGACAAGCAAAAAGTCTGTCAGTCAAATATTCCAGACACTATATACAAAAATAAGAAAAGATGATGTTCCATATATCATTTCTATTGAGGTAAACATTCGTATCAGTTACGGAGTGCCATAATAGTTAAAACCATATCATACTATACCTTTTGACTTCGCGGGGGGGGAGAAGTTTTTTGCCATGTCAGTTTATCAAAACGTAAGCGGGCTTTAATAGTGGAATATTAATAGAATTTAAATGACAATTAAAATAAGAAATAATTATCCTAATTGAAGTATAGATTTAAAAATAGTAAAATGTATAGTAAAATTATGTTTCTGTAACAGTCTATTGCAATTGGTTCCAAAGAAAAGTGTTATAATAAACGCCGCTGATTTTTCACAAATAAAATGAAAAGTATGCAACTGAATGCATGTTTCCTCATGTGGGCCAATGTGTTACACAAATCACCGCTGTGCACTCGTTTGCAGACAAACGGCTTGGCAAGTAGCCGTGTTAAATCTCCGTAAAAATCAAGACAGACATGGGAAATTCACTGGTTTTGACAGGTATTTCTTGTTTTTTTCTATTAGATGTCAGTTTGAACATTTGCTGGGATTAAGTGACATCGATTTATAAAATTTTTCTGAGCGAGATAGTCTTCTTCAATACATGGTCTCTCAGAAATTAAGAGAATGATTGATTATTCTTGTCACATGGCAAGGGACCCAAAAGGATTGGGAGAGGATCTGCATCAAAGTTAAGCGGTCAAGTAAAATTGAATCGTTTTTAATTTCATGTAATTATCATAACATGAACTGTATAACGTGTCATCCTATGCAGGGGCGGATCCAGGATTTTGGAAAAGGGGGGTCCAACCTAGGAGGACTGATGAACATCCTTAAAAAAAAGGTCATCAGGTCCGGAAAAGGGGGGGGGGGTGGGTCCAGGCCGCAAAATGTCGTTTAAAACCCTTTAAAAAAGGTTGCTTCGGGTGAAAAAGGGGGGGGGGGTCCGGACCACCTGGACCCACCCCCCTTGGATCCGCTTCTGCTATGATAATTTCATTGAAATGACATTTAATATAAGGGTCAGTGGTAAGCACACTGTTTACACAATCGATCGCTCACCTTGAGGTGGCCGTTAAAGGGGCGACTGCTACAACAGCCACATTTGATCCTCTATGTCCTGCAGCCAGAATTTCATCCGTCTGACCGGACGCTCAGGTCCATTGAAAGAGATTTTGTTCAGGGACGTAGACAGGATTGAGGGAAGGAAAATGGCCGAAATATTTGGCAAAGGCTATTGGTGCAAATATATATATATATATATAAAACACCTCACTATACCTCGTCACAACATACTACTCTTTTGATTCCAAAAGGAAATATCAGTTGCACAAGATGAATATCTTAAAAAATATCATAATTGCAGGATCAGACCTAGTAAAATGTAGAAATAAATCCAAAATCTACGGATACCTGTGACAGGAATTTCATGATTGTGTTTTAGAAAATCAAATCTTTATTAGACTAAGTGAAATTCCTGGAGGACAGGGAGTAACGGATGCGATGGGGGTCCTCCCCCCACTGGCTACTCCCCTGTTCGAGCGTCAAAGACGTAAACGCCGCCTTTCTGAAAGTCGAAACAAATCCTACAGAACCACCAAGTATTATGTATTTTTTATTATATATATTATATATATATATATATATATATATATATTATATATATATTATATATTATATTTAAATTTTTAATGGTAATTAATTGAAAGGGTTAATGTTAATTGTTTCTTATGTTATTAGTGAATGTATTTCCTATGGACTAAAAGTTCCTTAAGAGCAAACATTAGAGTTTCATATATTACACCATTAAAAATTGAAAAGAATAACAGCTAAATGAATATTTACATACCTGTTTCTTTATGAATTGGATAAGTTAATTATATTACCAATATATTTAACGTTCGGACACATGACTGACACCGGTGTGTTATTCATAAGACCATTTCATATTAAATGTATTAACACGATTCATGCGACGACTGCTGTTGTCAGTTACAATAATATAAAAAATATACGAATTCCACAAGGTTTTTTTTCTTTGTCTGGAGAGAATTGTTATTGGTGTCATTTACAGTGTAAAGTCTAGCGTACACATTACTGTATTTTTATATGATATGATACGAAGCAGGGTATGACACGAAATACTGGCTGCATGGCTTCATATCGCATGATGTATATTGAAATATGATACTTCTTACGATCTCGGTCTTGTATCGTATCATATTTGTTTTGTGGATGTTCAAAATTTTCCTATCGTAACTGGCATGGTATGGTTAGGTATCCGAATTGTATAACCTGTACGCTGGAATAAAATGGTTCAGTCCTGTTACTTCTTTTATTTCCTGTTCGTGGAAATTTCCTGTCATTTACAGAACAAATTGGGCAGCCATATTTTTTTTTAATTATTAGATCTAATTATCCCATTTTCATTTGCACGAAATTCGTATTACGAACGAGATCTACGATACAAATCTTAGGTATTTACGAGACGAAGTTGCAATAGGAAATTATGATTAGGTATCGTTTCCCAATTTCGTAACGTGTACGCAAGATTTTGTTAAGGAACCTAATATAAACAGATCACGTATGCGTGATGAACACACATTCTGTAACGGAGATAAAAAAAACCAGATTCTGTAACACTAGGCAGCGTGAAATGTCTAGGGGAATGAATAAAGAAGTCAGTGGTTTTTTTTGTTAACAAATAACTATAATTTATTCTTAAAACAACCCTAACATTACAATACACTAAATCAATACAAATATACAGTAAAACAGCGGTATAACAACAAATCAATACAATCACCCGGAAAAATTATGTGCACAGTACCTGGATACCAACACCGTCACAACGATAAGTTCTTTAAATGTATACTCTCGGAAAATGACAGTTCAGTGTAAAACTCTTGTAACAATCCAGAAATTAAACTTAAGTCCAAATGCACAAAATCCAAGAGAAACTCTGAAGAAAATCTGTAATTGCCGCACACGTCGGATAAGGTCCCAGAAACTGACACATCCTTCTGCGTCCGCTGGAAACCTTCTCTGCTCTCTTCTCCAGGCACCTTTATATACTCTTCACCCCAAACCGAGAACTTTCAACCTATAGAACATTCGAAGAATAATACATTAAACACGGTAAGCACGCGTCACAGGAATTATCTAGAAGAACATAGCCGTGTGTATCCCCACACACCAGGGTCATCACGTGACCCACGACCAGTTTTCATGGAAAACTTTCTTTTTGCGATCACAATCACTAAAATTTTACAACATCTCATAAATTATCTTATTTACAATTCATTATCATTATCATTATCATTACATAAACATCTTGTTTACAACGTTTCATAAACATCTCGATAAGCAATCAGCAAGAACATCTTTCTTGTACGATATCAAGAATGTAATCCTGTAAGAACAAACTCAATCTCAACAATCTTTGATTTTTACACTTCAGCTTGTTCATGAACGTGAGGGGATTGTGATCACTGGAGACAATGATAGGCCTGACTGATGAAGTAACATAAACTTCAAAATGCTGCAACGCTAAAATCAAAGCCAAACATTCTTTTTCAATAGTGGAGTAGTTTTTCTTGTTTGCATTAAACTTTCTTGAGAAATAACAGATTGGATGATCTATGCCATCATTGCATTTTTGTAACAACACAGCACCAGCAGCAGCATCACTAGCATCTACAGCTAACTTAAAAGGTACAGAAAAGTCTGGAGCTGCTAAAACTGGTGAACTTTGCAGAATGGCTTTCAAATTCGAAATGCATTTTCATACTGAATATTCCATACAAACTTTTGTTTCTTCTTTAACAAATTAGTCAAAGGTTCAGCTACAGCCGAAAAATTTGGACAAAACTTCCTGTAGTATCCAACCATACCAAGAAAACGCATTATTTGCTTTTAGTTCTCTGGTCTAGGAAATGCAGAAATAACATTTATTTTAGCATAAACAGGTTTTACCTGACCCTGCCCTACAATATGACCCAAAAATGTCACTTGTGCATGGCAGAACTCAGATTTAACTAAGTTGACGGCAAGACGTGCTTCAATGAGTCTTTCGAAGAGGTCGCAAAGAATTTGCAGATGTTTCTCCCAGGTGTCGCTGAACACGATGAGGTCATCAATATATGCGTCGCAGCCCTGAATGTCCTTGACAACCATATGGATGAGGCGCTAGAACGTGGCTGGCGAGGCATAACTTTATACTGGTACTGTCCTTGCGGCGTCACAAATGCGGACACTTCTTTCGCTCGGTCTGTCAATGGAACTTGCCAGAATCCTTTTAGCAAGTCAAACTTGAATACATATCTGGAGCTACCGACTTTATCAATAAAATCATCGATCCTCGGAATCGGGAACGTGTCAGTCTTGGTGACAGAGTTCAGTTTTTGATAATCTGTGCACATACGGTAACTTCCATCAGGTTGTTGCACAAGGATACATGGTGAACTCCAGTTACTGTTACTAGGTTCAATAAAATCATTGTCCAGCAAATATTGAATCTCGTCCTGTAGATACTTTGCTTCTTTGGATTCAGTCTATATGGATGTTGCTTATCTGCGCCTGCCCTGTCAACATCGACGTCATGGCACAACATGTTAGTTCGCGTTGGAATGTCACTAAACAAATGTTTCTAATTCCGCAGCAGGTTCTTGAGGTCTTGTTGTGCAGTAAGGTGTGACAGTTTGGCATCCAGGTTTTTAAGCACGTCTGAGTTTTTTAATGGTACTGTACCACACTGAATGTCTGCATCACACTTACAATCAGTATCTACTTTAACTGGGTCAGAGTCAGTTTTTACACAATTAACAGCAGTAACATTTTGTACAACATCTGATGAGCTATTTCTGTCATAATATGGTTTCAACATGTTAACATAGCATAATTGTTTCTTCTAACGCCGATCTGGTGTCAACAGTATGTAATTTAAATCACTGACTTTCTTGTCAACAATGTAAGGACCAAAATACCTAGATTGCAGAGGTCTGCCAGGGATGGGAAGTAAGGTAAGGACCTTTCCACCAGGCTTAAACGTCCTTCTTACAGTGTGCTTGTCATACTTTGTTTTCATTTTACTTTGTGCAGATTTTAGATTTGACTTTTCAATCTCACAAGCATTGTGTAGTTTAGTGCGAAAGTCTGAGACATACTGCAGTAAACTAAGAGAATCAGGATTTTCACACAAGAGTTTTTCTTTAAGCAGTTTCAATGGTCCGCGAACGGAGTGTCCAAAAACTAGTTTATAGGACTAAAACCCAAGGAATCTTGAAAGGATTCTCTTACAGCAAACATCAATAGATGGATTTCTTCATCCCAGTCTTTCTGTGTGTCATAGCAATAAGTCCTGATCATTTTTTATAATGTCTGGTGAAAGCGCTCGAGGACTTGCTCGCCCTGACTTTCAGGATGGTATTGCGAAGAGCTGTACTGTTTTATACCTAGCTCAAGCATAACTTGTTGGAATAAGCCAGACATAAAATTAGACCCTTGGTCAGACTGGACGGATTATGGCAATCCAAAAGTTGTAAAAAAACTTGGTCAGACCTTTGACAACACTTTTGGCATTAATTTTGCGCAATGGTATTGCCTCAGGTAACCTGGTAGATGCGCACATGATTTTCAGCAAGTATTCATGTCCAGATTTTTTTTTTGGGCAGTGGTTCAACACAATCAACAATAATCCTACTGAATGGTTCCTCAAAAGCAGGAATAGGCCTAATTGGGGCCTTAGGACGATTCTGATTGGGCTTGCCTACGATCTGGCATGTATGGCATGATTTACAATATTGTACAACATCTTTCCTGAAGTAAGGCCAATAGAAGTGTGTACTAACTTTATGATAAGTTTTATTTATACCTAAATTGCCAGACAAAGGAGCCTCATGTGCCATGCTTAGAATTTCATTGCGAAAGCTTTTGGGCATTACTATTTTATGTTTGATGGCCCACTCATCATCAGCGCATACATCAGGTGGTCGCCATTTACGCATAAGCACTGCATTTTTGACATAGAAACAAACTGGGTTCTGTGACAGTTCATCTTTAGAAACTGCTCTGGGAAACAAACATGAAATATCAGGGTCCTTATGCTGTTCCGCGATAAGTTCTGACCTTGAGATCTTCCTGCATTCTGTACGGGAGAGTCGTTAGATGAGTCATTAGTGACTTCAGGTTTTTACCCCGGAAGCTACGGATTCTTCTATGGATTCAGACGGCACTTGGGCCTCCGTAGCATCAAACTCTTTATTGGAGTCAATAAAGGAGTTGTACGCCTTATTTACATGAAAAGAACCTGGCTCTTGTACTAGGTTATGCATAGATTTTGAAACAAAACCAGAAGGTTTGCTATTTGGTTTATTCGCAAGTTTCCAGCAGTCAGATATTAGATGACCTTCCTTCTTGCAGTAATTACAGATTTTCTTTTAAAATGACTAGTCTTTGTTGGACTTAGACACAGTGGATGTGGACTGAGATGTAGCAATGGACTTTGCTGAATTACCAGGACTACAAGTACTGGGTGACTGCGCTTTAAACTTCTTTTGACCATACTGATTTACATTCTTGTTTGTGAATGACTGGTTTGATTTGCTAGTAAAGGACATGTTGTGTGTTAATGAATAATCATCAGCTAATTGAGCAGCAATGTCGAGTGTTTCAGGACTTTTCTCATCGAGAAAAGTTTTAACATCTGCGTTCATGCAGCGCTTAAATTCTTCAAGCAAAATCAACTGGCGCAAATTGTCATAAGCTTTCATTACATTTTTAGAACTACACCAGCGATTAAACAACTGCCCTTTTGTCCAAGCAAATTCAACGTAGATCTGATTTTTGCGCTTTTCCCAATTTCTAAATTTCTGGTGTTAAGTCTCCGGAACTAACTCATAACCTTTTAGGATTAATCGTTTTACCAGGTCATAGTCAGCAGCGGCTTCTATTGAAAGCTCTGTATAAATTTCTCTGGCCTTGCCACTCAATACACTTTGTAACAACATGGGACAAGTCTAATGTGTTTAGTAACATCAAAACTGTGAGTTGGGACAGCACGTAGACTATGTACTAGTTTAAGTCTTCCTAATTCCAGTCGTTTTAACTCAATTTCTTTTTCTTTCTCTTTTAATGCTAGCTCATGTTGCATTTCAAACTTTTTAATTCTAATTGCAAAGCAAGGCTGTCATTTTTGATGTTTCAACTGTTCTTTTGACAATTGTTCAAGTTGATCAGGGTCGGGAACGTCAACAAAATGTCTCAGGTTTGAAATCCGCCATGTTAAGATGTCAAAACAATAACAAAAAAACCACTGAGATAAATCCTGTAAACAATGTACGGTAAACAATGTGTCCAGGTCAAGGCCTAATAAATTTGGAAACTATTGAGCATCCCGGACGAGCCCCCAATTTTATGTTACCGAACCTAATATAAAAAGATCACGTATGCGTGATGAACACAAACTCTGTAACGAAGATGAAAAAAATCAGATTCTGTAACACTAGGCAACGTGAAATGTCTAAGGGAATGAATAAAGAAGTCAGTGTTTTTTTTTAACAAATAACTATAATATATTGTTAAAACAACCCTAACATTACAATACACTAAATCAATACAATTATACAGTAAAACAGCGGTATAACAACAAATCAATACAATCACCAAGAAAAATTATGTGCACAGTACCTGGATACATACACCGTCACAACGATAAGTTCTTTAAATGTATACTCTCGGAGAATGACAGTCCAGTGTAAAGCTCTTGTAACAATCCAGAAAAGTAAAATGAAGTCCAAATGCACAAAATCCAGGAGAAACTCTAAGAAAATCTATAATTGCCGCACACGTCGGATAAGGTCCCAGACACTAACACATCCTTCTGCGTCCGCTGGAAACCTTCTCTGCTCTCTTCTCCCGGCTCTAAAACACAGCCCCTTCTATACTCTTCACCCCAAGCCGAGAATGTTCAACCTCTAGAACATTCGCAGAATAATACATTATACACGGCAAGCACGCGTCCAAAAATATCGTACCTTCACTGGTGCCGTTTGCCAATGGGTCAAAAAGCTCATGAATATTTACGTACCTACGGGTCAGCCAATCAGCGACAGGGTCAGGTGACGTCTGAAAGGTCACGCGGTCATGCCCTTCGGTATTTTGTAAACACTGCACATGTTACTCCGCGTCGCTTCGAGCTCAGCCGTCTACAGTTGCATGGTTCATTAGGTGATGCTCGCTTGATTTACGGAACAGGTTATCAGTCAGTCATTCTGGATAGATCGAGATTTACCGTTTTTATAGATAAATTAATGTTTAGATAGGTATAGTTAGATAGACAGTTTTATACAGTTTTGTTTAGATTGTATTATTTGAGCCTTTAGTGTATTTTTAACTGTTCTTAATTTGTTGGAATTATTGTGATCATCGGCTGACGCAACATGGCTGTGTAATCGACACCTGTCTGGTTCTTGGCGAGCCAACTGAAAAATTGAAGGTGATTATTTATTGTTTTATATATAATATTATTTTAATTTTTGCTAGTCTTTGTAAGGTCTAAGGGTGATCTTTGAACATAGAATTCTGAAGCAGGGGTAAAATTTAACTGCGTGAATAGTGTCTGTGTACAAGTAACAAGAGCATATTTGCACAGATTATTTGAATATTGTTTATAAATAGACTGTTTAATAGTTAATATGAAGAGAACTGCCTCCTTGAGCCTTTCAGCATCTGACAGTGATGGTGAAGAGCCCCGACCAACCAAAATTGAAACCACTCCCTCTTTGTTTACTTCATCATCTCACTCCCCAACTTCAAGTCCCCAAACCAGCCAAACATTTCCTGGCCTTTTGAGGTGTAGGCAGCAGCATAATATATGCAGTCCCTCTCTTTTTACCTCAACATCAAGCTCAGAGTTAATTATCCAGCAATTATTAAGCAAACCCATCAGACCCTGGGCCTAGTGTTATACAAGAGCAGGAAAGCCAGTCATCAATGTTTCATTTCAAATACCACCTCAGCCGACAAACGTTTAGTTCATTAACCAGTCCCCCCAGTCTGATGAGGTATTCACACCCCCTAGGGACATTGATAGTCAACATTCCAGGAGTATCTCACCACAGCCATGTACTGATGATGCCATTAAACATCCGACCATACATACTCCCTCTCTTTTTACCTCAACATCAAGCTCAGAGTCAATTATCAAAAAAAAACCAGCAGACCCCGGCCCTAGTGTTATACAAGAGCAGGAAAGCCAGTCACCAATGTTTCATTTCAAATACCACCTCAGCCGACAAACATTTAGTTCATTAACCAGTCCCCCCCCCCCCAGTCTGATAAGGTATTCACACCCCCTAGGGACATTGATAGTCAACATTCCAGGAGTATCTCACCACAGCCATGTACTGATGATGCCATTAAACATCCGACCATACATACTCACTCTCATTCAGGTTAGATGATGAAGGACCATTAGCCCACAGCACCCCAAAGCATGATTATTCAGTTATAAATGTAAGCTCAGACTCAGATCCAACAATTGACCCCAATGTGGAACCGAACAATTCTAAAATACCCATCAACATAACTACAGATTCAGATAGTACCACTGATAATTTGTAATAAAGAATCATTCATATATATATATATATATATATATATATATATATATATATATATATATATATAAAACACCCCACCAAGTATATTATCATTAAGAATCCCCCCTCCCCCCCCAAAAAAAAAAACAGATTATAAATATGCTTTATATGAAATAGCTTTACGGTGTGTAGTGTCAACAAAATCAACAGAGTCGGGCATTAACACTTGCTTGAAAAATGGAAAATGGAAAATTTCCTGAAATGGTGGTAAAGTAAACAACCAAAGTAACAGGTTTATTGCTGAAACAGAATAATACAGAGCAGATGTTTTGTGTTTGTGACTGTGATCACTGATGTTGAGTCCTGATCCAGAATGTTGGATTACTATATATATATATATATATTTATATATATATATATATATATATATATATATATATATATATATATATATATAGCATTGAAGGAAACTGAGGGGGGGATTGTATTATTGTGCTACAAGGAAGCTCGGGGGGGGGGGGAATTTTCTTGATGACATGGTCTGCATTGATCTGTCAGCATATTTTGTATTTTTATTGAGAAAATTTTCTGATAAATGTGACCCCTGGTAATTTGATAGAACTAGTCTCATATGTTTTGTTATGGGATTTTTTTAATTTATATATATTTTTTTACATTTGAAAGGTTAGGCATGGAACTTGTTTTTTTTTATACATACGGTAAATTTAGTATGTCTCCCTGTCTGGCACAGATGGCTGATGATGACTGGACATTCATCAACTTCAAAAAATACTCAAGGGATAAGAGGAAAATTACCCGGAAAAGGAGAGCCCTCGACCTCCAACGATTGGATGTCTACCCCCCAGAAGGACACAAGTTTGTCACTGTAAAAAAAACAACAAGTGGTTCTATATATGTACTGGAGGCGCCAGCTTCAGTGAAAACACATTATGGGACTTGGTGAACAATTTTGTGGTATATATCTGCGAACAAACTGAAACAGACTTTTGGCTGGAAGACATAAGAGTTCCGCAAAAATTTGGTGGTGCAATGCTGCCCAATTTATCTTCGCCAAGCCTGGTGCTGCTAAATTCTGACACAGACATTGAGCTCCTTTTTATTTGGAGGTATGGACATTGGGCCTCAGTTTTGTCCAACTAATGATCTGTTTGGTGTTAAGATAAATACCACTTCATGGAAAGGCCAACTACAGAAGTATCCAGCCAGTCTGCCAGCCCCTAATGACCTCCTGTTTGGGAAAGTACAACTTCAAACAGGAGATATCTCTTCACAAAGACTTGGACATACAATGAGCAGAATTGGAAACACTGCATTTCTTCTGTTAGGGGGAGCAGAAATACAGTGTCGGACAGTTGGTGCAAGACTAACCGATCCATATGCAACAACGATTGTGGATGAGAATATATATATATGCTACAAGAACTATCATGGACTAAGGTGCACGTTGGAAAGGAAGTAAGCTTTCCGTTCCACTGCATTTATGGAGAATACAAGGACTCTTGTGGTGGTGGGGGGTGTTGTGGACAGTGGAGGTGCAACAAAAATTAGGAAAAGTATATGTAATGCTGAACTTTTCAAGGTTGATGGACCAATCACAAAACCAGTAATAGTCCATACTACCAAAATTGTCACTGGACTGGCACCAGATCATTATGTGTCATCACATGCATGTGCACAGAAGGGTACTCTTATGTACTTTTATGGTGGGTACACCCAGGGGGAAGAACACATTATGAACAGCTACCCTCTTGTTGGAAACAAAATGTGGGTAATAGACACAATTCAGTGGACAGGTAAGACAGTATCTGCTCCCTCTGACATGGCTTCTGGTGGCCCCACCATGGGATATATAGGAGATTGTACAATTATGGTGGTTGGTGGGACAACAAAAGCCATTAATCTGTACACGTCTCCCAGTGCCAGCGGACCAGTGTGAAATTGGGGAAGACAGTTCTGTCATAGATATCACAGATGTAAGTCCAATTTCCTGGATCATGTGTTCAAGATGTAAGAAGTGGCTGCACCAAGTATGCCTGAAACCGAAAGTGTACCGGAGGGTGACTTTACATGTCTTAAGTGTGACCCCAGTCAGTCAACTGCAGTCAGTCAGTGCCAGAGGGAGAGATAGGGGCAGGGGCAGGGGCCGGGGTAAAAAAGGAGTTAGGCATTTATTCAAACTAGTATTTGTGATACCTAAGAGTTTATTACTCAAATCAGGTAAAGTTTTAAGTAGCATGTATCAATATGAAATTTTGACCACACACTAGATGATATACATGTTTACAAACACTTGTTTTTGTGGGCTGAAAAAAACTGCATTACATGATCTCCTCTGCATGTATATTATGCATAGATTTATGTACAATATGGAATAAGTAATATATTAATCCACTGGTTTTCCATAAACACATTATCACAATATGAATACATTTTTAGATTGCCAAATGCTAGAAATGTCTCACATTTTATGCATATTACTTTAGTAGTAACCGCAATAGTGAATGTGTTATTTTCTCTGTGATCATATTGATGTAAGATTTTACATTTGGAAGATGCAAGTGATATTTGAAACCGGTGTAATCTCATTATAAGATATTGGGCCCTTAATATCATTAGAAACTATAGGTTTTATTGTTTCAGCCAGTCATGTTTGTTTTCCTGTGTTTATATTTTCAATATTCTGTGTTTTTGTATATAATGTGACTATTTATATGCTGACAGGATAAGTGTAATGTGAATGGAATGCATCATTCCTCAAAATTACTAACAACAGTGATCTCAAAGTCGATTACTCAAGTCAGGCTAGTCTTTTCATTGTGTTTATTATACCATGGTATATAACTTTTTACCTATACACCTTATGATGTATATAGTTTTAAAAGCACTCATTCATTTAAAAAAATGCACTGCACAAATGAACTTGGTACATGGTTTGTTTGTATGTAAAAAATTGAATATAATCATCCTGTGATCATCACATTTCTAAAACATAATCCCATCACAAACACATTGACCCATGGTATGTTCAAACAGCATGGGCGAGTTGGTAATTTTGTTAACTTGAGGGTAAATTAAACATGTTCAAACCATGCACACTCAAAGTGCTATCTAATCATTTTACTCTAGTCATATTTAAATATTTTGTTTGGGGTTGATTAACACAGACTTGCAGACCAGTGAGAGAAATATTTAAATGTAGATTTAGCCATAATCTGTTGCTAATTTACAGTGATACAGAACATGAATTAGTCCTGCAAGAACCATTTTCTTCATAATGATAACATTACCGGTTCTGGAGCATGTCTCCTTTTTAGTACATTTGTTTTTCTCAGTAATTTAACCTGCTGTTTTCACTAATAAATATTACTTATTAAACACACTGAATGCTTTTATTTGTTTGTAAGTAAGTATGGTATTTATTAATGAGTATAGTAACACCCATATCACATTAGCAAAGTTCCCTTTTCATATAAGGTCCATTATTTCCAAGTTCAGTTTAGGGATCATTAATCTTTTCTCTTTCTGTACAAGTTAGTCTGTTATGGCCATCCATGTGACATATTCCACATTTGTTTTTTCTATGTGAAATATATGACAATCTTTTCAAAGCTGGAGAACTATACATCCAATGAATCCTGAGGACATCCACAAGGCCCTGTTGAGTACTAGCTCTGTTGGAAAGATTTTTCCTGCAATGTCTAAATATTTTGTTGCCCGCCTCATTGTGCATGTAATTAGGCCATTTGAAAACTGTAAATGATGCAAAAATATTTTTCCAAATTCAACTGCATTTTCTTTGTAGTTTTTCACAAGCTGAGGGTCAGGCTTGTTGGCACAGTAGACTTTACGCATTGTTCTAAACCTTGAAAGGGCTTCTTCCAATACTGTTTTTTGTTCTGGCTGGACAAGAGCAAGAATATGTTCTTGGTTTTCAGCAGCAAATATCATTCTGGCATAGTTGCCTGGCATCATTAGAGAGGGGTTGGAACCAATGTGTTTTTTTACATGATTGTCAAAATTCTGCTCTGCATTTTCCACAGCTGCTGTAGCATCCCACTGCCAAATTCGTGCAATGCACCGAATTATAACCTTTTTGAAAAAGCTGGCCATGTTGATATCAGCATGTGTAGCATCCAACAACCTCTCCCTTGGTTGAGACAATAAGATAGGCACAAGTTTCACCCCTTTTGCAACTTTGCTCATCTGTGCTTCACTGGGATTATCAGGATTGATGTGTAAATATGTAGCTAGATTTGTTGTTTCTCCTTGTGTTCTTGTAATAACAAAATTACCCAAATTTGAAGTGGCAGTTTGTTTTGTTGCACGACATAATGTACACATATAGGATGAACCTGATCCCTCCAGCCCGCCTAGAGCACGCTCATATTTTTCATCCATCATAGAAGTTACAAAATGTAATTCATGTTTTCTCCATTTATTTTGATCAATATTAACTCTTTGAATTTTGCCTTTCAAGGCTTCACGCTCTCTCTCTCTCTATTGGGTTGATACACAATGCTGCTGATGCATGGTTATTTTCATCAGCAACCGCTTCCAGCAACGGCCGATTAGTTTGAACAGAGTTAGGACTCTCTTCTTGAAATACTACAGTTTCCTTGCCTTTATGGACAATGCTACATTGCAGGATGCAGAATGAAAACCGGAGAGCTTTATCTGGAAGAAATCTCTCCCCCTTTTCCTTTTGGACAGCTACTTCCCCCATCCCATTCCCTCCATCTTTAACAACAGTTTTGATTGTTAAATCTGTGTCTTGAATGTCAAGTGATTTAATATTTTCATTTATAGCAAAATCAAGTTCCTCAAGTGTTTTAGCCAAGGCATCAGCATAATGCCATCTCACTCCTTGGCAGTTTGGTATAGGTAAATCCGGAAGACCATAAGAAAAGGACTGCATGGTGTCCAGGGGCACACCTTTTTCTTCCTTGATATGAACAAAGTTTGTTGACTGGTGGTGACATATTTCATATGCAACACAATTTGGCATGAATTTCTCTTCCATTTTGTCATCTTTTGTTGGCGCACTAAATTTTACCTCATTGGTGTTTTTAAAAAAGTCATATTGTTTCTTGTATTGAGTTTTACTCTGCAATGATTCCACCCGCATAGCTAGTGATTCTTCTGGCGACAGAGTGCCTGGAACTGTTTCTTGTTGCCATAAAGACCATAAAGCATCCTTTTTTTCTCTTGGACCTTCTATAACAAGTTCATTGTGCAGCAAAAAGTAGAGAACATCCAATTTTGATTCATAATGTGATGCACAAAAATTGTCAATATATTCAATCAAAGGTTTTAACCTTTTTTTCTTAACATATTGTTTATTCGCTTGAGAAAGGGGCATTTTTTTTTACTCGGTCCTCTGGCATGCATGTTCGTGTCCCTCAAAACAGCAGCTCGATGCCTGCCATATCCACAGTTTGTCTCATGCGAGTGCAGTTCATTCATTTTAACAACTGCCTTGCAACCTTTCTGTTCATACCTGCATTTTACATGCAGTAACTCGTAACCTGCCTCACTAAAGGAGTCTAAAGTAATTATTTCATTGTGATCCAACACCGACTTACAGCGCACACATGTGCTAGTGTTCTTTAGCCATGCATGTATACATCCTTTGCAATACATGTGCCCACATTCAGTTGCTGTTGGTAAAGTTGGTACCCCCAAACAAATATTGCACTTCAATATATTTGCGAGCTCCAGTTCTTTACATACCTCTACAGGCACAGAGGTAACATCATAATTACAGGGTAAAGGCTGCAAATCTGGCTCAGGCTGTGTATGGACAATGTCTCCCTGATCAGCAGACTGGGAACTTCCAGAAGGCTGGTCACCATATACAAGTCTGCGAGGTTTTTTTACCTTTAGAGTTTCAGGTCCTGAACTAGGTGAACAAGGTCGTTTCAACAGCCCTCTTCCCCTGGAAGGACTTGTTAATCCACTTTGAGCCGTTGGTGTCTGTGGGATACGAGGTGTGCGACGAACTGTAAACAAGCATACTACACAAGGATCACTGTGATTATTAAAAGTAACAGCCACTTTATCAGGAACTGGTTTTCTCTCCTGAATCAATTTTCTGTAATAGCCACACAGGGCTCTACACTTCTCACATAAAAAGTGCGGATGAACATTGCCCAAATCACTTTCAATATCAGTCCGGTATACCTGCTTGATGACATGTTTGAATTTGATTGCTTTAACTGGTTCTCTCTTGGCATGTACACGTGGGTCTATATATTTCTTACACAATCTACAGAAGCTTTGTAATTTCCTTTCATGATACTGCTGCTTAAAATGACTGCCCTGGTCATCTTCTTCTTCTTCCGGTCGTTCCATTTGAGCAGCTGTATTGAAAAAAATATGCATGCAAGTATAATTATTTATTATGTGCAAGCTTTAATGTATTCATGTTAATCCAAAAGCTATTTTATTTTCAAAGGTCTACATGTCCAATACAAAGATGGAAGTATAGCCTAAGGGAAATAAGTTATTATAAAAATCATAACTTTGTTTTTTATTTTGGCTGTTTATGTCAATATTTAGACATTAATTTTATGTCAGAAAATTATTACAGATTTTCTAGAGGATGGCAAGCTATGTTTCTGTCAATGTTTCATATAAATGTATACAAATAAAAGTTTTTTTAAAGATGCATCTTCTGCTCCCCCCCCCCAGTAACCCTCAATTATTGAATTGGGTCATGAAATTTAAAGTGACATTTTTAAAGCATTTTAGATTCATTCTATAAAAAAAGAAAAGCATTATATAGCTGAAACAGCTCAAATGTGCAGAAAACAGCAATTTTATATAACTATATATAGGAGGAAGTTTCAGAGTCCAGAAAAAAAATGGAAGGATGTTGAAGGACCAGCCATCTTGCAGGCTGCATGTGACATGACCTGGACTTGCTCTTGGAACTATCCCCTAACATGTGTTTTCATTGGTTTTTGAGAAAAAAATATAAATTAAAAAGTAATTTTTTAGGAAAATTATTTCATTAAAAAAATCATACTCACTCTTAAATAGTAAAAATCACCGAAAGTGGGTCCCAAATCGACGCACACAATTCCTTTGTTTACATCTGTCATGTCACGAAGTTCAGCGTTCCCTCAATACGGAAATATACGGCAGTGAGTGCAGTTGATATGAATAACCATTAAGGCCTCCATCTGAGGCTCCGTACGTGGCGCCCCTAGCGGACAAGTGACACAACGTCATTTATGCACAGGCAAAGGGACACGGCGGTTCTGGACGTGCACGACCAGGCGTGAAAGCCCAAGGCTAACATGACAACGAGACTTCAACCAGTACGGATTACACATAGAATGTAACAAACGGCCCGGCGAGGGTGTCACAACACGAGTTACGCCCGTGTCACACAATAAAAAGAGCACCTGTAACAATTTAAAGGGACATAATCAGGAGCAATATAATGCCTTTTCTTTTACACTTCAGTTTTTTTTTTTTTTTTTGCTTTATACAAAAGTTTCCCAGCAAAACCATCCTAGCTTACTGTCTCAGTACCCCCCATACGGCTCTTTAACTGCGTTTTGGTGAACATAGTGTGTGTCTGTCTGTTTACCATAACAATGCCGTGTGGCTGGAGGTCCAATTGTAAGCCACAACACGCGGTGTTCAGCCAGCGGGAACATATATTACATTTTTTTGCCAAATCGGTCAGGGCATCTCCTGATTGACACCTGTTGTGGCTCCGCAAAAAAACACATCACAAGGCGCTGTGTTTATGTTTACACCTCTGTTCGCGCCGGGTTCACTATTTTTTAACACTCATTTACAGGAGAAAACAAACGGTTTAAAGGCAATATTTTGGTACAATTTTATCCTAAAAGGAAGAAGCTATTTTTGTGTTAATTCAACATGCTTTATCAGTTGTTGGGCTCCTTCACATAAAAGGACTAAAATGCGAACTGATGTATAAATCTGCCCGCAGTTTATCTGTGAATATATCCCCATAAGCCCAGGTGTCTTCAACTGGAAAACATGGTAACATTAGATATGGAAATGAGGACGGGAGCGTACTTTGGTTAAACAACAGGCCCTGATAAATTTGGTGAAATCGCCCTAAAATAATTTGTTAATATATGTATGTGTTTTGTTGTAATCATCGGGCAACAATCAGCAGCTCATATCACCGGCTGGCCGACCTAGTATACATTTATATTGGACTGTTCAGTCTACTTGAGTCGTAAAAAGTCATCCGGGGAAAGTCACTGCAACAACCATCCATCGTATTGCATCGACGTCGTGGCATACAGGCCGCAATCTTACTATTAGGCTACGAGTGATGACACACCAACCAAAGTATAAATCCATATGTGTCCCTGACAGACATCCTCCATATATGCTTGATGTGTCACAAGGTATCTTTGTCTTTTAGCAATCTTACACAAAAAGTACGGAGTTGATTTTTGTGATAATATCAATCACCATAAAATATTTATAATTTAAAGGTGGATACTATTTTTACTCAAGTTGATTCATTTGACCAGGGTAGAAGTTCTCCATTCATAGGAATTAAGGACTTTGTTCTGCTACTTGCATGTTGAACCGAAGTCACTGAAGCGTGACACTGTGTATACACACAACCGGAGGAGGTTTTTATTCTCTGACTTGACAATCTAGTTTAATAAATTAGTTATTGGTTATAGTATTCTTTACTTGTTAATAAAAAATGTCCACAGTCAACGTAATGTTTTTTAAATAAGCTCTATATTCTCCTCCCGTCCAGATCTAAGAAAAAGCAAACAAATATACAGATATATATATATATATATATTTATTTATTTATTTATATTCATACTAATATGTTTGTAACATTTATATATAATTAATGATGTAGGCATTCTGATAAAGGTAGTTCTTACGAAAGAATAATAATATCGTCAAATTGCATTGAATCAAGACATTGAAATAAGTTAGCTTTGTGATCAGAAATTATAAAACGTAGTGAAATGTTTGTGTCACTCGAGCCATACCCAGGATTTGACATTTCTATCTAAATTTCTCAACAAATAAATGATCATAATTAATTAAATTGATGACTTTGCTTACTTTCCTCGTTAAAGATTGTTTACAAAGCTGAAATAAAAACTAATGGAGCAGTCTATGGTATTATGACGGTTTATCAATATGGGCTTTCACCATTCGGAGGCATTCATATTTTCAAAGAAATGTAATCTTTACTTATGACAACGCCCTTTCTGACGCTTTGCGTACTTAATTGACATGTCAATCCGATTAATTGAACAAGAAAACAATTAGTAAATACAAATAACTGCCAATAATTAGGAAGATGGATAATAAATTGGTAAGTGGCCTTCTTCTGTGTTCTTAGACACATGGTTATTAAGCTTTTGATTTTGAAACCCTTGAACATGGCAGTTTATTAGTGAAATGCCACGTGCTTCAACCCAGGCATACCTTTTCAACTTAAAGTGCATGGTAGTTCATACCTTTTCCCTTTGACTAACGGGTGAGTTCATTTGAAAAATAATTTAAGATTTATCCTTCACGATCAGTTATATGAGAAACGAGATTGCACAATTAATTAATAATTATATTTCATTTATAGATGAATCGCTAACAGAGTCTTATGAAATTTCATTAAGAGTATTATAATTATTTTATTTAATATCTCTGTGATGTAGATGAATGAATAGCCATGCTGGTTCGTTGTACGAAGAAATCGAACATGAATACACAGAAAAGTCGGTTCACTCCCGATGGGAATCGAACCCATGACCTTACGATTGCCGGTCGCTTGCTCAATGGATAGAGTAAGCGACCGGAAATCGTAAGGCCATGGGTTCGATTCCCTCGACAGTGAACCGACTTTTCTGTGTATTCACGTTCCATTATATATATATATATATATATATATATATATATATATATATAGTATGTGTGTGTGTTGGTTGTGTGTGTGTATTACCACACCGCAAACATCAGTTTTTCTGTCTTCATGTGAAAGAATACACTACCTCTTGCCATCTGGCAAAGGTATAAACATCCTACAGGCATTATATATAAAAGAAATACCTTATGAATCAAAGGAGACTAGTTGAATGCAATCGCCAAGCGACTGTTGAGCAACCTTGAGAATAAGGACAAGGTTAAAGGTAATGTCATATGCAAATTTCTAGACAGGACTTATATTGTGCCCAAGTTAAAGTTCTTGAAAATAAAGCACAATGGAGATATGGCGCAAACAGAATATGACAGTAGGAGGAAAAAAAAGAGAAGAAACAAAAATTGAATTAATGATCTTGCGCTGAGGGACCTAAAAAGCTCCACACAAAAAAAATGTTACCCAAATATGAAGATAGACATAAATTGATCAACCCCTGTAAGCCATATCGGCCCTCTGACATTAGTTCGTTTATGTCCAGCGTGTTGGCTGTAAGAGTGCCGTGACATCCTTCAGCGGGGAACCCATTTTACGGCTCTATAAAGATGCACATATTTTCGTTATTTCTGACAACGTCTTTTGGTCTAAAATGAACGCTGTCACTTGGCATAAACAAGATCAATCTTGAGCTTATTTAGTATACTTTCTAACAACACCTGCCGTGAGAAAGAAAATTTCCGTTTAAACTCAGGATATTCGTTAATCCCTCCGCATGTTTCTTGAATTACTGATCGAAGGAATACAAGCATTGCTCGCACGGTTACTGGATTTGTATCCAACTTGTAGGCGATTAGGAAATGACTCGTTACCATAGAAACGGAGTTTAAGTTTGGGGTTTGAGTTCACATGTGTTCTTTTGTGTCCATTCATCATTGTCTGATGTAAAGCTAAATGTACAGATTATAGGCTGTTTACCTCGATATGGAGATGAGAGACCACTGCGATGCATACCTCGACATTGCTTGTATCACGATTCAAGTGAGGCTTGCCAGCTCAATATAAATGCCTACTGAGTCGAGTCGTCACGGCTAATGGGAGACACTAAAAACCACTAAATTAATTGTTT